>JANUWF010001036.1:1200000-1531918 GCA_026120185.1 Voacanga thouarsii | reverse complement strand
ATGGTATTAGTACTTAAATAGTCCATAGTCATAGTATTAATGAGACAGGACATTATTAATGCGTCAAGACTAGCATGTGTTAGACTTCCTAATTTGATCAGGCGGTGATTCTCATAACCGTGAGTATTGAGATACTCAAAGTTAACACATAGATGCTTGTTAATAGAACAAGTTTATTGGATGACCTAACTTTGAGATAATCATATGGATAACTATTTAGTACCAGTGATATAATCTCAATATAGAAAACGTGCAATTATCCTTAGACTTGAGATCTCCAAGGTACTTTGTTTGTTGAGCTTTGTACTTTGATTCCAATCTATGGAGCTCAATCGAGGGCCGCCTATGGGATGGATATTAGGTACATTGTGAGGTAAACAAAAGTAGTTGAGAGGGTCAATAAAGGATTCACCACTCCTAATAGTATGGGCGAATATCTCACGGTTACTTGTAGGAACTACTACTCGAGAAGTCCTTGGCCAAGGCAATTGTATATTGAAAATAGTTTCAATTGATACACATCTAGAGTAGTGGATTCCTGGTACAATTACTATTGTATTCGGGCCAGAATTATTTCTGGAGGGAATTGGCACTAATTTCGTACTCCAAATCGAATGAGATATTGTATGGTGAAATGAGTTAATTGCACTGAAATTTGTTATTGAAGGGTTCATGTCAAGCCACTTGATTTCCTGGACTCTTAGGTGGTCATGATGTGTTGCTAGATACTACTCATGATCTGGGAATATGGATTTATTAATTGATGAATTAATAAACCAATCCTGATTAGAATTAATATGATTAATTCTAATTAATTATGGATAATTAATCTCAAAGACGTTTGGATTAATTCATGTTCACTACCAGTTGACTGGGAAACCTAATAGGTCACACATAATAGAGGATTATATACTGAAGATGTTATTTGATAATATAGTGGGGTTGATTGAGAGAAAGAGAAGTTGTTGTAGACAAATTATAATTAGTTATAATTTGTGATCCAAGTTGTAATTGTGAGAACTTGAAGTTTTCAATTACAATTAGGAAATTCTAATAGGATTAGAATTCTTAGTTTTGGGAGGGAAATTTTGTGTAATATATAGTATATGTAACACACGAAAAACCCTAGCTGAACAACACACAAAACAACAGCCACGAACATTCTCTCTTCTCTTTATCTCTCTCGATTTGATCTTGATCAAAGAACCCTAGCCGCCATCTTTTTCTGCTAGCACAGAAAATTTTGGTCCTTGAGTGTACCCTCTGTGTGGATTACTATTAGAAATAATCACACACTGTGATTATAATGGTTAGACGTTCAACTCATGTGGAGGTTGATCACGAGGATTGCTGGATCGCGCCTCAACTTGAAGAAGATTTTTTTTTTTGTTCTTCGGACGATCACCCAAAGGTAAAAACTATTACTTTTACTCTCTTTATATCTTGTTTTCTACACATAGACGGGTCTTGAGAGGGTATCTCGTTTTATTTTTCGCTGCGTTGTATACGATACGAGCCTGAGATACCCAACACACCCGCCACATTGGATCATGGCCCATGGGCAGACCGATGGACCATGACCCGTGAGCGGGTGCCCGTGCCCCACCACACGGTCATTGTTGTAACCACATCCTGGGAAGGATGCATTGCATCCAGCTTAGGATGCAATAGGAATTGTTGAGCCAAGGGGTTGCCTCGGCCCTACTGTGGCTTGCAAGCACCAGTTGGGCCTGGGTGCCAGCCTCGGCTCCTTGCTATCTAAGGTGCAGCTGACGCAGTCCAGCTTTGCTCAGTTCGGGCAGCTGACTCAGTGGCTTATCTTCTTCATTTTTTTTCTATGCTATTTTTGTCTAGAAGCCTTTAGAAATTCAACTTGTGACTTTCTTGTCATAGATTTTCATAAAAAAAAACCAAAAACCACATTTGCCTATACCCTTTAAAATTGGATTTACATGATTGCTAAGCAAAAACATTAAATTTACAGAAGCTTCCTAAACCTCAACCACAAGGTGTACAGAGCATCTATCCCATACCAAAGCAGTGAAGGTTCACAAGCATTAAATCACACATTTATATAGCCTATTTTATTAACTAACATGCATGCTTTCTAAGTCTTTCAAAGCTTCATACTTTGATACCCATTGAAGCTATGAAAACAACAGAGACCATCCATGTGCGGAAGACAGAAGCCAAAAAAGAACAAAAAATGCAGAACACATAACGGAAGAACTTTCAAAAATTTATACCTTTGCATGACTTTATTTTCTTTGGCTGTGAAAGAAGCAATTGGACCACAAGAATAGCTTCTCCACGTGATGATGATTTCGAGATTGTTGATGCTTCCAGTTGAAATCCCACGATCCGCCTACTCCTCCGTGGCATGAACTCAGAAACTTTTGCTTCTTAGAATATTCCACTACCCTATATATGTTGGTGACACAACTCAAGCAAGGAAGGTCAAATCTTCTTAATCCTTTTCTATTAGTTAGCAAAATCAAAAAGACAAAAGATAAAGGTGACAAACAAGAGACAGAGAGGAAGAACACTAAAGCTTCTAGTTTTTTTTCTTCACTATTTCATGTGCCTTCTGTGAATCAATGAAACATGGCTTCTCTATTTCAAATAACATAACATTGGGTTTTGATATTTCAAAACACTCGAAACTTATCAATAGAAGAGGTTTGGCTTAGCCTAAACTCTTCTATCCCGTGAATTAAAAAAAAAAAAAAACCTTTAGTCCAGGTTATTAGGCCATAATTATTTTTATTATTTTTCTTGGACCCAATGATCCTAAAAATAATAAACATTAATTATTTATTTCCTAAGCTTATAGAAATAACCCAATAAATAATTAATGAGACCAAATGAACCAAAATAATAACTTAAGCCTTTTTATCTAGTTTGGGCCCAGGTTAATTTTCTAATTATTCAATCTTGGCTTAAGCCTTGAATAATTAGTTAACTAATTAAACCACATAATAAATTTAATTTAATTTCTCTCATTCTTTTATTTTATTCCAAACTAATAAATTAGACTTCCTAAATAAAATAAAATCATTTTTAACCGAGACCATTCCTTAGACCCAAAATTAATTAGGATTTATAGGCTATTCCGATGACCAAAAAACACATCGCCTAGGCTACTAAAATCAGTAAAATACCCCTATAATATAAATAGTTGTATTTTACATTTTAAATATTTTTTAATATTAACATAAGAAAATGTTGACCCCAAGGATAATGTTGCATTAGTTATGTCTCCGATGTATAGGTGAAATGACTAAAATACTTGTCTATACATCTATGTGCATTTAGAGAGAAAAATGTGTACTAACACATTTCTAAAAGACATCTACTATCTTTAGGCTTCAGTCCAATGATCCATGACTTTTTGGAGTATTTTTTCTTTGTAAGAGAGCTACCCTAAAGCAAATATCCAAGTCATATTCCCTAGGGCCCTAGATAATTAGATTATTTGGACGACCGCAAAGGGCAATATAGTGTTGAAGCTATTTTGTACAAGTTTGTCTTAACTAACTAGTTACATATACCCAACATATAAGTATATTAGTCCTACTAAAGAACTTTAACTATAGTATATCAAAGCATACACTTCCTGCTTCGGTAGACCACCAACTCACACTCAAGCTGTAGAGTACAAGTCCATGCAATAGCAGTAGTAGTCTAGGTTTCTACCCTATAGTACTTTTAGAAATCACTACTACATGTCCAATTCTACGTATTCGAAATACACTTGTGGTACGAAATGAGAGGACTACTCATTGGCTAAAGGTAAGCCGTTCTATAATTAGAATTCATAACATAATAACCTTACCATGATAAGATTCCTATTCTCATCATTTGGTTAAGAATGACAATTTATATGTTGAGTAGCACATGGTCCATACCTTACTGTAAAAGACCTCCATTTATATGAACCATTTCATTAAATACAATGGGCCTTTTCTAATTAAAATTGTGCAAAAAAGTAAGAAGTATTCGCAAATAATTTCTGAGAATAAAACTTTTATTAATACAAGCCAAAATTACATAAAAAACTTAGTCTAAGAGGGCATACATCCCAACAGTGGTTGCATTCCCTAGTTTAAAACTCTTTGACTCCATGCATTTTCCTTATTACATACTAAGTGTTTGATGAAATGCCTAAATGATCTGACGCTTTCTAGTATGAGTTCTTGGCTTACATTTTTTCACTTGTATTAAATTTTCATACTATAACTCTTGAGGTTGGTGGGTTAAAGTCCTAGAATTTCATATTCCTTTTGAAATACTTGAGTTAGGTTGTTTGATCTTATCTAACTTAAGTACTAACTCTTGTTATCTTGTGAATCTGATCCCTAACAGAGTTTTCCTAGTAATCTTCATTTTACATCTTTCTTACAACTCCTTGAGTTATGTGGCAATTCTCTATTTGAAACCTTTGTTGATCATTGTCCACTCTTCTAACCTATCATATACTCATTGGTCCACTTGTGGAAATCCTATTCTTTAAGATCTTATCTACTTGATTCCTTGCGGTACTTTTTCTAGTAATTATCACTTAATATTTCTCTGAAAATCTTTGAGTTTTTTTGCATCACTTACTTGAAAGCTTGCTAGAACTGTCCCCTCTAGTGTTATCTACCTACTATTCGATAAATTGACTCTAAGAAATCCTCTCTTTGTTATTCCTTAGAATTTAGTTGACTTGACTAGTAGAACTAAATCATTTCAATTGGAAGGAGTGGGAAGAACTTTTTGAAGTTTTGAGAGTTTGAAAAAGGTAAGAGGGTGAGCTTATCTTTATCAAAAGCCAGGAAAAGTGTAAATGTGAGAAAAGAGTGACCACTAAAGAATTGAGCGTAAACACGTTACAGAGTGAAGTAAGAAATTTCTCTTGTGTTTTCTACTTACATTTTGGGGGTATTTCTCCTAAAAGAACTTCACAATGGCTAGTTGGAGTGAAAGTGGAAAAAGTGACTATTATGAGAAGTTTTGTTATAGTGAGAATAGTTATGGGGGATATGCTAACCATGAACAAGAAAATAATGAGAATGACTATAAGAGTGTAAGCTATGGGAATGAGTGTGATGAAGAGCCAAGCAAAAGTGGAAGGGAGAATGATGGCTATAAGGAAGATGAATAGGGAAATGAAAAGGAACATGAAAATTTAAGTCATAAGAAGGATTGGGGAAGGAATGAAAACTATGAAGAACCGTATTAAAGTGGGGGAAGGATGTGATAGTTTGAAGAACAAAATTGGGAAGATGGAGAGGATGAACATGAATGTGTAGAATATTAGAACGATGGAGTTTATGTGAGAGAAGCACAAAAACGATAAAAGAATGCAGTGCGAAAGAACTTGGGAGAGTATGAATGCAAAATATATGAGAGCTTTGGGCATACTTCCTATGAGTATCCAAGAAAAGTTAATCAAAGAGGGAAGAGTGAAGTTTATATGACACCAATAAAGGAAATACAAAGGAGGAGAAGCTATAATTATTCCAAGTGTTTGAGTAATAATCATTACTACTACAAATACCCCAACTTGCTACAACAACTAAGGGAAAAAGGAAGAAATGCAAGGGAGAATGAGAGAGTCTCAAGCCTCTTCAAGTAAGGAGCAACAAAGGAGTAGTAGGAAGTTAACTTGTGATAAGGGCTAAAATCATCACTATTTTTCTAATTATTTGAGGTTGTTTTGAAATACTTTTATTGTAACAAATAGGCATATTCCTTCCTATTTGACATTTTGCTTGTAGAAAGTGTTTTTGACAAATTTGTGCAGATTTGAGGTAATTTCGAGCAAAAATTGGAAAATTTCTAGAACACTCCTGTCTGCTAGGTTTGGCAAGTGGACCAGGTGCCAGGTCTATTCTGGTTGGCCAATTGAAACAACAAAATTCAAGGAGAAAACAGAACACACCTGGTGCCAAGTGGGTCAACTGGACCTCAGCACTAGGTCTGTTCTAGAATGCGACAATTTTGTGTACGAATTTAGGAATTTTCCAATGATTTCGGTATTTTCAAATTCCTACATGGCCAATACTCCTCAAGCAATGAATTTGGCATAAAAAAAGCTTATAAAAACGAGAGAAAACACAAGAGAATAGGAGAATTCAAGGAGCAAAAATTCCAATTACTCATTGAATGAGGAATTCATCAATTCAATGAGGGTTGTTCAAGAGAGTTTTTAAATAAGAAGAATGAGGCTTATCTATAAGTGTTTTCTTTTACCTTTGTGTTTTTCTTAAACAATGAATGAAAAGTGATTAGTATATACTTGTTCCTTTTGATGATTGATACTCGTTAATTTCCTATACTATGCTTGCAATAGTATACTTGCTCGTATGTGTATGTTAGGATTAATATTTTAATTAAAACTTAACTAAGGGATGGATTTAAATTTGATAATTTTTATACACCCAAAATTTACGCATTAAGTTTTTGGTGCTGTTGCCGGGGAATAATATCATGAAAGCTTAAATTTTGTTAATTTAACCATGTTTATATGTTTATTATATGTCTATATGTGAATATGTATATATGTTTCTTGTATGAATAGGTACCATATTTTGTTTTCTTGTATATTTGTAATTTAATGTTCTTACATGTTGTAATTGCTTCTAACTTAATGTGTGAATATGTACTCGCAATCTAACGTGTAAATTCTATAATCTCACTATTTTCTGTTTTATGTAGACCTTGCTCTTAGTTTATGACCCGACGATCCAAAGCCAACATAGTAGATCTTGATCCTGAGATCATGAAAACCCTCACCAAGGTCTGAAAGATTGTAAGTGAAAGGGTAAGGAAAGAAATGGAGGTAAATCAGCCCATTAATGGTGGACATTCTAGAATTAACGAGCGGACTATAAATGACTTTGTGAAATCCACAATCTCGAGTACGGGCTTAAGCGTTACGGGACCTAGGATAAAGGCCAACAACTTTGAAATAAAGCCCCCAAATGATCCAGAACATGGTACAATTTGATGGGTTACCTGAGGAAGATCCCAATGCCAACCTTGCGAGCTTTTTAGAAATTTGTGATACGTTTAAAATGAATGGTGTTTATGAGAATGCCATCAAACTAAGGCTTTTCCCATTTTCCTTTAGAGATAGAGCAAAATCGTGATTAAAATATTTACCTACTGAATCCATGAGTACTTGGAATTTTTTAGCTTAAAATTTTTTTGCCAAATATTTCCCACCGACTAGAACATCCAAGCCGAGGACTGATATTTTTGCCTTCCAAAAATTAGACTCGAAAACCTTTATAAGTGTTGGGAGAGGTTTAATGAAATGCTTAGAAAATGTCCTTATTATGAATTTCAGTTGGGTTTGCAAATGTAAATTTTTTACAGTAGTTTGAGCTTTGTTACCAGGCAATTAGGTAATGCATATGCAGTAGGCTTCATCAATTTTAAAATCCCAAAAGGGGAATTTGATTTGATTGAAAATTTGGCTAAAACAACTATGCTTGAAGTAGTTCACGGTCAAGAGCTCGTGTCCATGGAGTACATAAGGTGGATGCAATGGCTGCTTTAGAGGCAAAGGTGGAAGCACTCACGCAAAAAATGGATTAATTGGTAATGCCTCATTCCTAAGGGTAAGTAATGAGTATAAGTTGTGACTTTTGTGGGGAAAGGCATCCAAACCATGAGTTTCAAAATATGGGGTCATCAAAGAATCATTAGAACAAGTGGTGTTTGTGAATAATGGTCGATAAGGTAATATAGCACCATTTACAACCTGGGTTGGAAGAATCATCCTAACTTTTCGTGGAATAACCAAAACCAACTTTGGCAAGCTTCTTCTAATTTTGGGACTTAAAGGACTCAACCGCCCTTGCCTTACAATGACTCACTGGCTAAGTCATCATTGGAGGAGTTGGTTAACTAGTTGGTAAGTGGAATGGTGACACGATTCTAAGGAGTAGATGCGACCACGAGAAATTTAGAGGCGTTCATGCGAAACCTTGAGAATTAAATTGGACAACTAGCCAAACTTCTTGGAGATCCTCAAGTGGGATCACTTACAAGAAATACGGAGACTAATCCACATGACCAATATCATAGAAAATGATGGTTTTGACTTCTTTGGTTTTGGTGGACATATCTTTAATTTTCGTTTATTTTCATTCATTTGTCTTTTTTTAAATTTTTAGACTGTATTCTTTTCATGATTTCACATTTTACTTATTATTTTCTTCCATTAAATTTAATTTAAAAAATAATTTTTAGATTTGTCGGAGCTGACCTGGCGTCGGGCCAGCACGGCTCGACAGTAACGCGGAGGTAGAACAAGCTCGACACCAGGCCCGATCGGCCATAAGAACCCTCATGGCCATTCTTGGCTTTTTTTTTTTTTTTTCAAAACACTCTCCTCTCCCTCGTTTTTTCTCTCAACCCATCGCCAGGTTCAACTCCGAAACACTACCGGGCCACTTTCTATGTAACACCCCGCTACCTAGGCCCGCCAGGGCAGGGGATATCGCCCCGTTCAAAGGACAAGGGGTCTTTATAACTAGGTCACACAATTAAAATAGCGAAATGAAAATAATAATTTAATTTAAAATTTATTACAACCCAAGAATAAATCCACGAATAAAACCATGAATTCCCAAAAGAAATACAAATCCATAAATAAAATCATCCACTCTCAACTCCCCAAAGCAATACATAAAAATAAAAGACAGCATTCTCTTCCAAGGCAGATAACAGAAGCTACTCATCCCCACAGTAGGATCGGCCTGAAATCATGGTGAAAAGGTGATGAGACAGAAATCTCGGTAAGTCCGTGTGTGCTTTGGGTGTTCAGTGGAAATAGTTCGTGGATGCAGAGTACAAAAACTTTATAAGAGAAATATTGGCAAGCAATAAACATTAGTCAAAAGCAAGAGTGGTATTTTTCTCTTTTTGAAACCATACAAGTACACAACAAAATCAACCACTCATAAAGGTGGTCATGGGTTACCACACGTTAGGCCCCATAACTATACAACGGTCAGAATGCCACACTTTGTGCAGACTGACAAAAGAAATACTGGCAAGCAATGAATGATGTTCAAAAACAAGAGTGGCGTTTTGGCTTTTCCAGCCATACATAATTTATAAGATCAACCACTCGAAAGAAAGGATTATGGGTTACCACACGTTGGGCCCCATAATCGGATGGTCAGTATGCCAACACTTTGTGCATACTGCTTCGGTAGATGAGCTTGTTAGTGAGGGTGAGGGAGATAAGGAGATGGGTGAAGCTGAGTGAAGGGGAGGCGGATGAGTTTGGGGATGAGGGTGATGATGAGAGTGAGGAAGAGATGGATGGGATAGAGGAGGAGGATGAGGATGCGATGGAGGCTCCTCAGACTCCAAAGATAGGTGAGTTTGTTAGGACTTTTACTTGCTATGACCTCAAGGAGTCCAGTGATGAAGGTTATAGGCTGAAGGATGGAGTTACCCCGACAGTAAGGGAACTTAGGCAGCCCACTTTAGGAATGGAAGGTAAGGGGAAAAGGAAGCTAGAAGAGAGACCTAAGAGGAGCGGACTTTGAAATGGACTGGGTGTAGATGCTAAGTTAAGGAGAGAGGGATTGTTTAACCTGTACGACTCAGGGGATGAGAGGCTTGCACCTAAGGGTGCGATTAAATTAGCTTTGGATAAGTTTTATGAGGCAGCTATGAGAGCTAAGAGGGGCAATGAGGGTGATTTAGGTCAGCCAAGTGAGAATGCAGGTTTTGCGAGGGATTATGTAGGGAAAACCGATAGCTCCGTGGGGTGGCTCATGGAACCAGCCTCTGACGATCCAGATGCCTCTACTGACTCTAGCGGTAGTAGAGTGTAGAAGATTAGCAGTATTTGCTCTTTCTCTCTCTTTTGGGATTTGCATTCTTTTGTTCATTTATTCTTTTCAAAGAAGCATGTTGCTTGTAGGGTTCGATTATTTTGCTGAAAAAAAAAGGGTATTGCGTGTGATAACCCTTCTTTATGAAAGTATTATTTTTATGAGAAACATGATTTTATTTATTGATTGGTTTTCCCCTAAATAATATAATCAAATTTTCTTTCGAAAAAAAAATTGCTTCTAATTTTCTTTTACATAAACTCTGAATGTGAATGCGTGCTCAAAATGTTTTAAACTTAAAAGTATAAACTTATCATTTGGGGTATGGTTTAGAATGGCACCCAAGCGTTGTGTAGCTTCAGCAGGCAGAAGGGTTCCGGGAGCTGATCAAGTGGCACTGGAAGTCGAGACAGCCCAGAAGCAAACAACCAACTGGGGTGAATGGAGTGGTACGAATAAGGGATCGGGGTCTAAAGTTCCAATTGATGTGTCATTGGGCCAAGCATGCAGTAAGAAGGCCGGAATTCTGCAGACTCCGACCGAGCGAAGGTACCCTAAGCAAGAAGGCGAGTTCCAGACCTTAAAGCAGAGGAATATAACAGTAACTCAATACGCTACTCGACTCACTCGCTTATCCAAGTACTGTCAACGGCTAATAGATTCAGAGCAAAACCGTACTCGGCAGTTCATGAAGGGATTGAGACAGGAACTTAGAAGGGTATTGGCACCATCCTCACCAACGACTTATGCTGCAACGGTGGAAGCCACAACTCGTACCGAGAATGAAGATAAAGGTAGAGTAGATAGCAAAGCATTGAACTTATCTGAGTATGTTACTCCTAAGAGGCCTGCAGGGCAGCAACACGAAAATAAAGGAAAACAAGCACGGACCGCGCTAGCTAGGGCCACTGCAAATGCAGTAACCTACCATCACTGTGGCGGGAGGGGGCACGAAATGAAGGATTGCTGGTCCAAGAAGGAGAATCGAAAATGCTTTATTTGCGGAGACCCTTCCCATATGAGGAATAACTGTCCAAAAATTGGAAGTACCAACCAAGGAAACCCAGCAATGCTTGCTCGCGCGGCCAGTCGAGCCGACATTGGTGGAGCTGCAAGAAGTGAGGATAGAAATCTCAAGTGAATGCCGGAGACCGAATGCGGAGGTACTAGAAGCAGATTCATCAATAGGAGAAAGTAAGCCTACTATTATGTAGACATTTTGATTTATTCTAATCCTGTGCCTCGTTATGTCAAATTGAATTGGCCATGTTAATGGGGATGTGATGGGTCGAAATTGCCCATACCCGATGGTAAAGATTCAGTGGGAGCATCACGGCATGCAAGATGCCGCATGGGAATAAGAAGAGTGGGTTAGGCGGATGTATCCCGATCTGAAATAGAGATACGCTTGAATTTCGGGACGAAATTCTTCTAAGGAGGGGAGGATGTGAAACCCTAGTCAAAACCAACCTTAGAGTAAGGGGAGTGGGGATGCATATCATATTTTATTTCATATTTAAATATATTTTCATTTGATTTTTATGTGTTTTGGATTCGGGTTTTATTGTCTTGAGGTCTTGTTGGTGAGTATTGTGTGAGAATGGCAAGATGGTAATTTTTGTCCGAGGTGAAAATAGGGAGATAGCCTGTGGATTGAATAGAAAATAATTTTCTAGTGAAAATATCAACAAGAGTTGTTGTGGTATAGTGGTTAGGGTTTTGGAATTAATTCTTGAGGTCTTGGGTTCGAATTCCATCATGGAAGCTTTAGCTAGATTAAATTTTATTTTTGCTTAGTGGAGGAAATTTCGGTCTTATGAGCTTAGAGTAAGGTAGGGATGATGGTCCTAAGAGAGACACGTAAGGAGTATTCTCATTCTACTCCTTTCCTCTACTCGAATTTCTTAAAGGGAATTCATTTTCCCTTGATCCTTAATTTTTCTCAATTTTCAACTCCTTAGTTTGATCAAGATGTTATATCCATTTTCTTTCTAGAAATTTCAGTAAAATGCTGTGATCTTGTGAGATCAAAATGTCCTAGTAAAAGGCTTCTCGTGGTCTGAAAAATGTAGAAGAATGGTAGGAAATTCCAAGGGGAAAAATCCCTCTAGTAAGCTTGCTGAAATTTCACTCTAGACTAGTTCATCTTACTTCTTTGAATGAGCTGAAATTTTTCAGCTTGTTGTACCTTCAAATTGTTGACCTTCTTAGCTGACTTTCCCTCCCAAATTCTACCAGAAAAATGGTCTTACGATCAGTTTGAAACATGAATTATTTCTGCCATTTTCGAACTGCACAAAGGCCGTGCAAAATCAGCAAAAATTCTGGGCAAAATCGCAGCTTTAGAGGTCCAAAACCAAGTTATTTTCTTCCAGATTTTGTACAGCACCTTAGCCATGTTTTTCCTCCATGAAGAAGGATGGAAACCAGCCTTGAATACCCCTGAAATTCCCCTTCAAACTCTCTGCAAATTGGTTGGAAGTGGCGGCCGAAAATCTGCCCAGAAAAATTTCTGTTCAGCGAAATTCTGGGCAGTCCAAATTTCCAGGTTTGTTTCCTATTTCCCTTCCAGCCGAAACACCAACCTATTTCTGCAAAAACCTTCCTTAAACCTCCATTAATAGAGCTCCATTGTTCCCCTCAAACTTCTGCACGAAATTCAGCAATGGCTGTCCGAAAATCTCTCCAACAAATCCCTGCAATTTAGCTTGATTGCTTTCCAAAATTCCAACCACCCTCGTTTAGCAACCTTCCATAATATATCACTCAATTGACTAGACCTCTTCTTCATCATTGTGCACCTTAATTTCGGCCACCATAAGCCCCTTGAACCAGCTTTAATCCCACAGAAATTCTGCTCAAACAGTCGACCATGGCAGACTTCCAAAGCTGTCCAACAATCAAGATATTCTTAGAATATTTAGTTTCCAAATTAACTTCCTAAAAATATTCTTCAAGGATTGTAACAACTAACCTTTCCTTTTCCCTTCCAAATCAAAGAATCAACCTCTTAAACCCTACAGAAATTCGTCCAGCTCTATCTCTCACAAAAATTCGGCAGCTGCACATTACCATCTCTCAATTTTCTTCAACCTCCAAGAACACACACACTACACAAGAACACCTACCTCTTCCCTACACCTAATACCCCTCCAAACCATCTCAAACCCTCTCTAAAACTTCCAGATTTGACCTACTCACTACCGTGAGTCCATCAACACCATTCTTAACATCAAACTCCACAAATCATCTTGCTACTTCGGATCAAAACCAGAAATTTCTGTTAAGGTCAAGAACACCTTCAAGATAAATTTATTCTAACAACTTCATCTTCTCCAATCTTGATCTCTAGTGAGAGCCTATGTGAATAAACATGCTAATGGTCTCTCTCTTTCTCTCTCTCTCTCTCTCTCTCTCTCTCTCTCTCTCTCTCTCATGGCAGAAAATTCCCCTCTCTTGGCCGGATGACTTTTTCTCCCATGAACATGCTTTCGCCATCTCCCATGGACAAAGTTAGACATCTAGGAGTTGAGATCTACTCTAAACTCCTTCAAGGCATTCATCAATCAAGTAAGTACCTTCAATCTTCCTTTTTAAACTCTAGATTCATGTTTCTAGGATGATGATGATAGTAGGTGGATGGCGATAGGATTTAAGTATATATATATATATATATATATTGTTGAGATTGAAGCATGAATATATGTATGATTGTGAAGAAGATGGGATTTATGCATGGAAGGATTATCTTGGATGATTATATGATGATTTGAGGTTGATGCATGTCATAGGTAGTATTTGTGATGAAGTATGCTAGAGATTATATCACATTTGGTGAATAGGATTTATATTCATGTTGGATTATTGAAGCAATGATCATATTTATGCTAGTTGGGGTTAGATCATGTTTTGATAAATTGAGATCTATGCTTGTATGCATGATTTGGATGATTTGATGAATTGAAGGGTTGTATATGTTCATGATTGTGGTTAGCTATAGGAATATGATCATGATCTAGTTGTCCCTAAGCTAAATTTTATTTCATTAATAAAATATTTAATAACATGATTTTTCTAGTAAAATTTTGAAAACCATGGGAAAATGTGGATTTGGTCTTTTATATAAAATAGTGATATTTTAGTCAAATAAATAATAGTTTTTGCTAGAAAAATAAAAATATATATATTTATATTATTTAAAATAATAAAATCAATTAAAGCCTTTTATGGAAATAATAAAATCAAGATGTTCTATCCATTTTCTTTCCAGAAATTTCAGTAAAATGCTGTGATCTTGTGAGATCAAAATGTCCTAGTAAAAGGCTTCTCATGTTCTGAAAAATGTGGAAGAATGGTAGGAAATTCCAAGGGGAAAAATCCCTCTAGTAAGCTTGCTGAAATTTCACTCTAGACTAGTTCATCTTACTTCTTAGAATGAGCTGAAATTTTTCAGCTTGTTGTACCTTCAAATTGTCGAGCTTCTTAGCTGACTTTCCTGCCCAAATGTTGCCAGAAAAATGGCCTTAAGATCAGTTTGAAACATGAATTATTTCTTCCATTTTCGGGCTGCACAAAGGTTGTGCAAAACCAGTGAAAATTCTAGGCAAAATCGTTACTTTGAAGGTCCAAAACCAAGCTGATTTCTTCCAGATTTTGTTCAGTACCTTAGCCATGTTTTTTCTCCATAAAGAAGGCTAGAAACCAGCCTTGAATACCCCAGAAATCTCCCTTCAAGCTCTCTACAAATTGGCTGGAAGTGGCAGCTGAAAATCTGCCCAGAAATTTCTGTTCAGCGAAATTCTGGGCAGTCCAAACTTCTAGCTTTGTTTCCTATTTTTCTTCCAGCCGAAACACCAGCCCTAATCTGTCAAAACCTTTCATAAACCTCCATTAACAGAGCTCCATTGTTTCCCTCAAGCTTCTGGACGAAAGGTAGCAATGGCTGTCCTAAAATCTCTCCAACAAATCCCTGCAATTTAGCTTGATTGGTTTCCAAAATTCCAGCCATCCTTGTTTAGCAACCTTCCATAAAATCTTACTCAATTGACCAGACATCTTCTTCACCATTAAGCACCCTACTTTCGGCCACCATAAGCTTCCATAAACCAGCATTAATCCCACCGAAATTCTGCTCAAACAGTCAGCCATGGCATACTTCCAAAGCTATCCAACAATCAAGATATTCTTGGAATATTTAATTTCCAAATTCACTTCCTAAGAATATTCTTCAAAGATTGTAATAACTAACATTTCATTTTCCCTTCCAAATCAAAGAAACAACTCCCTAAACCCTACATAAATTCGGCCAGCCCTATCTCATAGAAATTCGGCAGCTACACACTACAATCTCTCGAAATCTCTCAAGCTCCAAGAACACACACACTACACCAGGAACACCTATCTCTTCCCTACACTTAATACCCCTCCAAACCATCTAAAATCCTCTCAAAAACTTCCAGATTTGACCTACTCACTACTGTGAGTCCATCAACACCATTATTAACATCAAACTCCTCAACTCATCTTGCTACTTCGGATCAAAAGCAGAAATTTCTATGAAGGACAAGAACATCTTCAAGGTAAATTCACCCTATCAACTTCATCTTCTCCAAACGTGATCTCTAGTGAGAACCTATGTGAATAAGCATACTAATGATCTCTTATTCTCTCTCTCCCTCTCTCTCTCTCACGGCCAAAACTCCTCTACCTTGGCCGGATGACTTCTTCTCCATAATCATGCTCTCGCCATCTCCTTTGGACAAAGTTAGACATCTTGGAGTTGAGATCTACTCTAAACTCCTTCAAGGCATTCATCAATCAAGTAAGTACCATCAATCCTTCTTTTAAACTCTAGAATTATGTCTCTAGGGTGATAATGATAATAGGTGGATGGTGATAGGATTTGAGTATATATATATATATATATATATATATTGTTGAGATTGAAGTATGAATATATGTATGATTGTGAAGGAGATGGGATTTATGCATGGAAGGATTGTCTTGGATGATTATATGATTATTTGAGGTTAATGCATGTCATAAGTAGTATATGTGATGAAGTGTGTTAGAGATTATGTCACCTTTGGTGAATAGGGTTATGTTCATGATGGATTAATATTGAAGCCATGATCATGTTTATGCTAGTAGGGGTTAGATCATGTGTTGATAAATTGAGATCTATGCTGATTTGGATTATTTGATGAATTGATGGATTGTGTATGTAATGATTGTGGTTAGCCATAGGAATTTGATCATGATCTAGTTGTCCCCAAACAAATTTTTACTTCATGAATAAAATATTCAATAAAATAATTTCTCTTAGCATTTTCGAAAGAAAAAAAAAACCTAGGAAGGGTAGATTTGGATTGTTATATATATAAAGGATATTTTAGTCAAACAAATAATGATTTCTGCTAGAAAAATAATATATATATATATATATATGTATATATTGCTTAATATAATGAGATCAATTAAAGCCTTTATGAAAATAATTGCAATTAGTAGAATATATATTACTAAAAATTTAACTATTATCTTCTAATCAAAACTCCTTAAGAATTTATTTAATATTGTTCAAGTGAGACTCATTAAATTTATTTTCAACTAATTTTAGCTACCAATTATTTTCTAATAACTAAATTATTAATAAATCAATATTTTATTTAATACTACCTAGAACTCTTGATCAAATAAACTCTAAATTCTCCCTAACAAGATTTAAGCTTTCAACTTATTAAATTTATTTCCCAAACCATTAATTATTTCAAATAACTGTGCTAGGTTCAACTCTTAAACCTATTTACTTATTGTTTAACCTTAAAGATTGGGACACTAGGACCATGGTAGTAGTAAGTTGAGTCGATTTAAAATTAAGGAAGTAGTTTGTGGCTTGTAATTGATTGTGATTTGTATTTGCCCATATGGGGTTAGGTCTGCCATTGGAGACCTTGTTATTGTGAGCAAGAATCAGGTAAGCTCCTGCATAAAACCTGTTTGATGCAAAATGTTTATTATGGCAAGCCAAGTGTAGAGTGCATGGATACTCATTTATGTAAAGGCAATTGAGAGTTAAATCCTTTCTTATTTCAAACATTTGAGATATTTAAAAGCCAATGAGTAGATTTACTCAAACTCAAACTCTTCCTAAAACTGATTTTGTTAAAGACTTCGGAAAGCCCATGAATTGCCATTTTCATGTGGAATAGTGTTTTGTTCATTTTATCCCAAGTGGGAAACGTCATTGAGTACTCAATAAGGGTGGACTACTAGGACTAGTCTTTGAAGGGTTAGGGTAAGTCTCTCAGTAGGTGGCCACCTCTGAGGAGTGAGTCCTTCCCGGATAAGATATCAGTCCAGTGAGTCGTGCCGGTCCGAACTAGCAGTTTGTTTTCAGTCAAGTGACTGTGGTTTGCCGGAATGGACACCCGGTTGTTGTTTGGGTATAGAGAAGGAGGAGTATCTTGCCCAGTAGGCCGATCACCTACTTTTGTCAGTCTGCACAAAGTGTCGGCATTCTGACCGATTATAGGGCCCAACGTGTGGTAACCCATATCCCTTTCTTTCGAATGGTTGATTTTATTACTTATGTATGGCTGGAAAAGCCAAAACGCCACTCTTGCTTTTGACTAATGTTATTGCTTGCCAGTATTTCTCTTATAAAGATTTCACACTTTGCATACACGAACTGTTTTCACTAAAAACCCAAAGCACACACGGACTTACTGAGATTTTTGTCTCACCACCATTTTATCATGATTTCAGGTCGATCTTGCTGTGGGAATGAGTAGCTAGTGTTATTTGCCTTGGAAGAGAATGTTGCCTTTTATTATTCTTTTATTTATATATTTATTTATTTTTATGTTTTGCTTTAGGGAGTTGAGAGTGGATGGTTTTATTTATGGATTTGTTTTTCTTTTGGGAATTCATGGTTTTATTCATGGATTTATTCTTGGGTTATAATAAATTTTAAGTTAAATTATTATTTTTATTCCGCTATTTTAATTGTGTGACCTAGTTATAAAGACCCATTGTCCTTTGGACGGGGCGACATCCCCAGCCCTGGCGGCCTAGGTAGCGGGGTGTTACATTCTAAACCTTCAAAACACCTTTCAAACACAAAATTCTCACTTTGTTCTTGAAGTTTTGGATTAAAACTAGGAAAAATCCAATCTATTCTTCCAAAACCCATTTTTCAATCATTCCAGTCGGTACATGATTTCTTCAATCTTTTTGCATAGGATCATTGCTCATGCATTGGAGATCATTTTAGTATAATTTTTTTACACTTTCTACAGTTTAATTTCTTCTATTGAATTTTGGGTACTTTTCTATAGATTTTTGTGCAAAAATTCTTGTATACTTTTGGTTGGATGAATTGACTACCAAGAGTGCTTTCTTTGAGGCTTTGTTAACATAGGAATATAATTAACAATGCTACATGATTGACACCATTCATGATTTACATATATATTTTTTTAAGATATTGAGCATGCCTTCTTTAGGTGTTATTTTGAGCTTTGCTTAGATATATGATAATTGTTCATGTCAAACTTAGCATTGGGGTCATGAGCTTTACATTGTTAATTGGTGGCTATTGAGCATTATGGTTTAATCATAACTATTGATATTGTGTTTAGAATTGGACACTAGCTATATTTCTTGTAGGTTTATTGGAGGAGATTATGTTATATTGTCTTGGCTATTTTGTGGTGTTGAGGTGTTGGTTGTGTTGAAAGTTGTGGTGAGAGTGAGATGGTTGAGAGTTGTGTATATTTGTGTTGTAAAGAATGAGTTTAAGGGAGTCTTATTTTCTATTCTATTACATTTCTTCATCATTCCATCATGTCTAGGAGACCTAGGAGATTAACACCAGGGGCTAAGAGAACATGAGATGCATGCTTTCCAAGAATGTCCAAATAAGAGGATGGTATTCATCAATGAGCAAGATAACCTTTCATCTAGTAGGGAAGAAGGAGGTGAATCTTTAATTGGCAAGTTTATAGAAGAAGTACATAGCAACTGAGGAAATGTGGTTAAGCTAATTTATTCATTAATTGGAGTAACAAGGAAGGTTGAAAATGCTTGTGTGGTTGAAGAAAATGAGGACTTACAAAAGGAGAACATTTTCTATTCAAGGTGTTTGATCAAACAAAGGCCATGTAGTATGACTATTGATGGAGAAAGTTGTAAAAATGTTATTAGTGCCATATTGGTGGAGGAATTGGGCATAGAAACCTTGAAACACCCTAAACCTTAAAGCTTCAGTGGTTGAACAACTGCAATGAGGTGAAAATGAGCAAACAAGCTAATGCTACCATTAATATGGAGAAGTATAAGGATGTAGTAGTTTGTGATGTATTTCCTATGCATATGGGGCACCTTTTGTTGGAGAGGTGTTAGGCGTGAAAATATCACATTTTATAGCCTTTTTACTTAGCTTTTGCATGATTTTTTTTTGTGATTTTGGATGGTTTCTATTCATTTTGTGTATTTATGTGTTTTTAGATTATGTTGGTGAAAATGAGTGAAACAAGGGATTATAATGATGAATTTTGAGTTAAAGATGATTTCCTTATGATTTGAAAAGAGTTGGAAGCAATTTGGGCTGTTTGGAAGTGTGCAGAACATGCATGGCTTAATGCACAGGCGTGCACATATACACAGCTTGATGCACGAGCATGCATCTGGGTGTGCATAATAGAGGAACTTCATTTGCTCCTAAAAGTTTGTAGAATGGGAGGAAATTGATGCCCTGCCATATGCACGGCCATAAGCACAACCATGATATAGCCCTGCATAGACAATGCATGGTCGTGCATGCTGGCTATGCCACCATCGTAACTTTTAAGAAGCAAAGCATGCATGACCAAGATGGTCTTGCATATAAGCCATGCATGACTCCTAGAAAGTTTAAAAAGCCCTAAATTGATCCAATGACGGTGCAAACTTTCCAAATTCAACTAAGGACTATTTAGAAGGCTTGTTTAAAAGCGGGGGAAGTCCAAGAACATATATGCTTGATATTTTTGAAGATATTTCTTCAAGAAAAATAATTCTCTGAGCATCAAAAAAGGCTTCAAGAAGGAGGAGAAGGCAAGGAGGTAAGAAGAACTTGAGATTGGGAGCTCACCAAGTTTTATCATTCAAACTTTCTCTTGTTTCTTTCTTGTTTCCAATTATATTTTTTTTCATGTTTTATTTTCAAGATAATTTAGATTCTATCTTGTTTTTAAGGTTATGATATGAGTATTGATTTTGAGACTTTGTGATTATTGAATTAAAAATTCTATCTTTAATCATCAGATTGTCTTTTGAGTATTTATGCGATTCCAAAATTCTTCTCTTATCAATTGTGTTAATTTCTCTTGTGTTTGGCCAACATATTTGAGAGGGGATAATTGAGTAGCTAAGATAATTGATCTCTTAATTGTTTTCTTTGCTTGGCAATTGTATTGAGTTTCTTATGCATGATCAACATACCTAACTTTCATGATTAAGAAGTTAAGTTAATTAATCTTTTGATTAATTTCTAAGTAGCATCTATTACTTGGTTAGGTTTCGAGGTTAACTGGATTAGCTAGTGATAGGAAATTGTGTAATGTTCAAGTTCATATTTTCAAGGTTAATAGGTATGTTACTTGATATTGATGATGCCATGAATGATTATCAACTTTGTTGTTAATCTATGACAATTGGTTAATTGAAGTATTAAAGTCTTTAAAAAAATTAATCAACTTAAATTAGATTAAGAATAAAGTTAGGGATTTTAACTTATAGGTAAACTAAGGGTTAGTCCACTTTTGCGAGAATAGGGAATATAAGTCATTAAGATAGGTTCCTAAAATCAATTGTTCTAGATAATCTAATCTATGATAAGTTTCCTAATTTGATCTCAACACATATTCCTAAGACAAGTGGTTTCCTAATTAGCTTGGATTTGTTTTCTTAGTTCTTATTTGTTTCCTTATTTCTTGCTTGTTTTAGTTTAGGTAGTTTCCTAATTCTTTTCCCCCCATTTACTTTATGTTACTTCATCAAAAGAATTTATTCAAATTGATTGTTCAAGAGTTATTCATAAGGTTAAGAGAAGGAGTAAATATAAGAGTATACTTCTCTTCATTTTTGTTGTGGGTTCGATAACCAACTTACTACTATACTAGTTATATCTTAGGGAAAAGGGTTTATAAATTTCTTATTGCTGGGTGTACGATGAATGCATTTAAATGACCCTATTTGAATGTCGTGATTCTCCTACAACAAGAGGTCTTAGATGTTTGATAGAAATGTGGTTCGTGAAGGGAAGAAGAACACTTATTTTTTGAACATAGATGGAAGGAAGATCACTCTATTTCCCTTACCTGCTAGTGAAGTTTTCACTACAATAAAAGAGACTGTTTACCTAGAAAATTGTTGTATAAACCTTATACAATGGCCATATGACAGTTTTTGGGTCGTCTAAGATATTGGCGTCATTTATATTAAGCGACGGCCTGAAAACTGCTATTTATACTATTTGCGATGGGTTATACAACAGTTCCATATTTCTACCGTAAAAGCCTCACAAAAAGTGTCGTATATGACAAGGTTATTGTTGGTGCTACTTATGGTGGTCATAGGACTGCCGTATTTCTTAAAATATATACGACGGCTATAGAATTTCCGTATATAATAAAATTAATAAAAAATATATGTGTATATAAATTTTTTCGTATATAATAAAATTAATAAAAAATATATGTGTATATAAATTTTTTTAAAAAAATTTAATAAATTTTGGTGGAGCACCAGAATTATATGGACCAACCGCACCAAATCGGAGCTCTTATTAGCATGGTCTACATGAACCCACCGCAGCAAATTTTTGTTGCAACAGAGAGTCGAACGAGCAACCTTGCGTGAAGGTTTTGTGCCTTAGCCGTTGGGACAAGCTTATTGTTTGGTCTAATCCTTTTTTTAATACAAATATTTAAAATATTCCCATTTGTTTAAAAAAAATTAAAAACCTTAATACTATAAAAAAAAAAAACATAATAATTATATTAAATTTTTGACGAAGCAACATTACTCAATGAAATAAATTATTTTGTATATTTATATAAATTTAAAGTTTAAATATTGTAAATTATATCATTATTTTTATTAAATTATTTTATAAGTACGGATCGATTAGAAAAAAAAAACTTATGCATATTTATATTTCTAATATATATATATATATATATATATGTATGTATGTATGTATATGTTTTGTGTGTAAATATATATGTGCACATGCACACACGCACATATATATTTACACACAAAACATATACATACATACATATATATATATATATATATATATAATATGCATCTATATATGTGTGTGTACATAAATGTCTACATATACATATATACACATATATATGCATGTGTTATATATACACGTAAAAGTGTATATATGTATGTATGTGTATATATGTAGATATATATATATATATATATAATTATATATATACCAAATACATATATATTGATATGCATATATACATATGTGCCACATACGATATATAAACACTGCATATGGATATATATGTATACATATGTTAAATAGTACAAACATTCATATTTATGCATATATATATGTATATATATATACATATATATATATATATGTATGTATTGTATGTAGACATATATATTCACCAAATGCATAGATATAGATATACATATATACATATATTTATATATGTACATACACACACCATTTTCATACCAAATACATACATATAAAGATGCATATATACATAAACATATACACATATATGCATACGTATAAAAATGGCTGACACCTAGCGCATTTACAAAGATAGACCTATTAAATTAACGATCCAACAATTAATTTTTTTGACATATAATCTAGCATAATATCTAAAAAAATACCAAAAACCTAACGATTTATTAAGATAGACATGTCAAATTAATGATCTAACCGTCCAACCATTAGATTTGATAAAATCACTAAAAAAAAGTATTATAACAAAATTGAAAGGTAATTATATATATTTTACCATAGAATCTAGCTTAATCTCTATAAAAATTGCTGAAAACCTAACACTTTTTCAAAGATAGACATATCAAATTAACGATCCAACCATTAGATTTGATAAAATCACTAAAAAACGTATTAAGACAAAATGTAAAGGTAATTGGATATGTTTTGCCACAGAATCTAGCATAATCTTTATAAAAATACTCGAAACCTAACCCATTTACAAAGATAGGCAAATCAAATTAATGATCTAACCGTTAGATTTGATAAAATCACAAAAAAAAAAATTATGACCAAAATTTAAGGTAATTAAATATGTTTTGGTATAGAATCTAGAATAATCTCTATAAAAATACAAAAAATCTAACACATTTAGAAAGATGTGCATATCAAATTAACAATTTAACCGTTACATTTGATTAAATCACTAAAAAAAGTATTGGGACCAAATTTAAAAGTAATTGGATATGTTTTGCCACTTAATCTAGTATAATCTCTATAAAAATGCTCAAGACCTTACACATTTATAAAGATATGCATATCAAATTAACGATATGACCGTTAAATTTGTTAAAAATCACTAAAAAAACAAATTACAACTAAATTTGAAGATAATCGGATATATTTTACTTCATAATCTTGCATAATCATTATAAAAATACGCAAACATAATGCATTTTACGAGGATAGATACATCAAATTAACTATCCAACCGTTAGATTTATTGAATTTGCTATTAAAAAAATGTATTATGACCAAATTTGAATGTAATTGAACATGTTTTTCTACAAAATCTAGCTTAATTTCTATAAATCATCCTAAAATATAATACATTTATAAATGTTTAAAAATTTAGGGACTAATTTGTAAATTTTTTGAGATTATATTTTAAATATTCTAAAATTTAATAACCAATTTATAAAATTTTGGTTATCATTTTATAAATTTACAAAATTTAAGGAGCAATTTGTAAAATTTGGGGTAATATTTTATATATTTAAAAATTTAAGGACCAATTTATAAAATTTTGAGGTAATTTTGTAATTATATAAAATTTAAAGACCAATTTACAAAATTTTTAGGCCATGTTGTAAATATTTGAAAATTTAAAGACAAGCATTAGTTAGGAAATATGAATTTTGTTGCTAAAAGTACAGTTAAAAGTGATAAAAGTTAATATTTTTAGTTAGGAAATGAAATTTTCGTCGCTGGTGATGCTTCATTAACAAGGAAAACTTAAATTTTCCTTGCTAATATACTTATTTCCTAAGTAAAGCCATCACTTTTAGTTAGGAAATAAAAATTGTCGCTGAAGGTCATGATCAATGGCGACAAAAAAATTTTTGTCGCTGAAGAAAAGTTTTTCTCACTAAAGGATACTTTTAGTGACAAAACATTAGCTAGGAAAAAAATTTTGTCGCCAATGTATTGTTTTCTTGTAGTGTTGTAATTAGAAACCTTCACATGAGTAGACTTATTTCCACAGTCCTTTCCTCTACAGCATCATCAAAGTTATCATTACTATAAAATACAGGTATAAGGTTACCTCTCATACCAACTAACTCATTACTACTGAGTAGGGTATTATGATCAAAGTCATTATCAACTTAATTCACAAGACTTAATCCACAAATAAACAAAGTCAAGACCATTCTAATCCCAAAAACTAAGGTTAGTGCTTAATTCTATACTCAATCAAAATATAAGTCTAGTCAATGCTTAATCTTTAATGTACCCCTATATTTTAATCCAAATCTAGTCATTGATACCAATTGTAATACCCTACTACATACGTAGCCCAAATCAGGTTGGGGATGTCGCCCCGTCTTTCCGGACTAGGGGTCTTTATAACGTGATTTAAAATAAAAGAATACATAGATATTAACTTTTGAAACTAAACTGAGAAATAATCTATTACAACCCAAGAATCTTCAAAATCTAAATATTATATGGTTCAAAACATCTAAAAAAGACTAAAGGTCAACAACATAAATTCGAAATGGAGTATAACAAGAGAAAAGAAAAAGACTGGGTCTAAATCGATCATTCTTATACTCCCGACTCTTCCTTTCCTGAAAACATGGTTAGGTAAATCGTGTGAGATTACAAAAATCTCAGTAAGTCCGAAGTGTATGTAACGTGATTTAAAATAAAAGAATACATAGATATTAACTTTTGAAACTAAACTGAGAAATAATCTATTACAACCCAAGAATCTTCAAAATCTAAATATTATATGGTTCAAAACATCTAAAAAAGACTAAAGGTCAACAACATAAATTCGAAATGGAGTATAACAAGAGAAAAGAAAAAGACTGGGTCTAAATCGATCATTCTTATACTCCCGACTCTTCCTTTCCTGAAAACATGGTTAGGTAAATCGTGTGAGATTACAAAAATCTCAGTAAGTCCGAAGTGTATGTGAGTTTGTGTCACGATTTCAAAATTCAATGTCATGATGCATGAGTAATGTAGATTTGAACGGATACACATTCATAATTTAAATAATTTTCACATTTCAAATACATTATAATTTTGGAGAGATCCAGCAAATACAAAACTAGTAGCTTGCATAAATAAATATTTTTTTCATGTAAAATTATTCATATAACATTTCTAGGATACAAATTTCAGTTCTTCAAAAGTCTTGAACCCAGTATAGAACCAAATCTCGCGTATCAATAAGATACTTGTACTATGTCAATTATGATCACGGTACATCATATATATGGTGACGGCAATCTTCCATGCCAACTAATAGGGTAGGGTCTACATCCCTCTTGAGGGAATACCCCACCATCTCCATCATATAAATTAGACCGGATGTCCTACATCTGTCCTCCGACTCTCCTTGTGAAACCCCAGTCAAAACCAACCTTAAAGTAAGGGGGGTTGGGATGCATATCATATTTCATTTCATGGTTCAATATATTTACATATGATTCTTATGTGTTTTGGATTCGGGTTTTATTATCTTGAGGTCTTGTTGGTGAGTATTGTGTGAGAAGGGCAAAATGGTAATTTTTGCCCAAGGTGAAAATAGGGAGATAGCCTGTGGATTGAATAGAAAATAATTTTCTAGTGAAAATATCAACAAGAGTTGTTGTGGTGCAGTGGTTAGAGCTTTAGAATTAATTCTTGAAGTCTTGGGTTCGAATTCCATCATGGAAGCTTTAGCTAGATTAAATTTTATTTTTGCTTAGTGGTGGAAATTTCGGTCTTATGAGCTTAGAGTAAGGTAGGGGTGATGGTCCTAAGAGAGACACGTTAGGAGTATTCTCATTCCACTCCTTTCCTCTACTCGAATTTCTTAAAGGGAATTCATTTTCCCTTGATCCTTAATTTTTCTCAATTTTCAACTCCTTAGTTTGATCAAGATGTTCTATCCATTTTCTTTCCAGAAATTTCAGTAAAATGCTGTGATCTTGTGAGATCAAAATGTCCTAGTAAAAGGCTTCTCGTGGTCTGAAAAATGTAGAAGAATGGTAGGAAATTCCAAGGGGAAAAATCCCTCTAGTAAGCTTGCTGAAATTTCACTCTAACTAGTTCATCTTACTTTTTAGAATGAGCTGAAATTTTTCAGCTTGTTGTACCTTCAAATTGTCGAGCTTCTTAGCTGAATTTTCCTTCCAAATTCTGCCAGAAAAATGGCTTTAAGATCAATTTGAAACATGAATTATTTCTGCCATTTTCGGGCTGCACAAAGGCTGTGCAAAACCAGTGAAAATTCTGGGCAAAATCGTTACTTTGGAGGTCTAAAACCAAGCTGATTTCTTCCAGATTTTGTTCAATACCTTAGCCATATTTTTCCTCCATAAAGAAGGTTGGAAACCAGCCTTGAATACCCCAAAAATCCCCCTTCAAGCTCTCTACAAATTGGTTGGAAGTGGCAGCCGAAAATCTGCCCAGAAATTTCCGTTCAGCGAAATTCTGGGCAGTCCAAACTTCCAGCTTTGTTTCCTATTTTTCTTCCAGCCGAAACACCAGCTCTAATCTGTCAAAACCTTCCTTAAACCTCCATTAACAGAGCTCCATTGTTCCCCTCAAGCTTCTGCACGAAATTCAGCAATAGCTGTCCGAAAATCTCTCCAACAAATCCCTACAATTTAGCTTGATTGGTTTCCAAAATTCCAGCCACCCTTGTTTAGCAACCTTCCATAATATATCACTCAATTGACTAGACCTCTTCTTCATCATTGTGCACCTTAATTTCGGCCACCATAAGCCCCTTGAACCAGCTTTAATCCCACAGAAATTCTGCTCAAACAGTCGACCATGGCAGACTTCCAAAGCTGTCCAACAATCAAGATATTCTTAGAATATTTAGTTTTCAAATTAACTTCCTAAAAATATTCTTCAAGGATTGTGACAACTAACCTTTCCTTTTCCCTTCCAAATTAGAGAATCAACCTCCTAAACCCTACAGAAATTCGTACATCCCTATCACTCACAAAAATTTGGCAGTTGCACATTACCATCTCTCGATTTTCTTCAACCTCCAAGAACACACACACTACACCAAGAACACCTACCTCTTCCCTACACCTAATACCCCTCCAAACCATCTCAAACCCTCTCTAAAACTTCCAGATTTGACCTACTCACTACCATGAGTCCATCAACACCATTCTTAAGATCAAACTCCACAAATCATCTTGCTACTTCGTATCAAAACTAGAAATTTCTGTTAAGGTCAAGAACACCTTCAAGGTAAATTTATTCTAACAACTTCATTTTCTCCAATCTTGATCTCTAGTGAGAGCCTATGTGAATAAACATGCTAATGGTCTCTCTCTCTCTCTCTCTCTCTCTCTCTCTCTCCCATGGCCGAAAATTCCCCTCTCTTGGCCGGATAACTTTTTCTCCCATGAACATGCTTTCGCCATCTCCCATGGACAAAGTTAGACATCTAGGAGTTGAGATCTACTCTAAACTCCTTCAGGGCATTCATTAACCAAGTAAGTACCTTCAATCTTCCTTTTTAAACTCTAGATTCATGTCTCTAGGATGATGATGATAGTAGGTGGATGGCGATAGGATTTAAGTATATATATATATATATATATATATATATATATATTGTTGAGATTGAAGCATGAATGTATGTATGAATATGAAGGAGATGGGATTTTTGCATGGATGGATTATCTTGGTCGATTGTATGATGATTTGAGATTTAATGCATGTCATAGGTAGTATTTGTGATGAAGTATGCTAGAGATTATGTCACCCTTGGTGAATAGGATTTATATTCATGTTGGATTATTGAAGCCATTATCATATTTATGCTAGTTGGGGTTAGATCATGTTTTGATAAATTGAGACCTATGCTTGTATGCATGATTTGGATGAATTGATGAATTGAAGGGTTGTTTATGTTCATGATTGTGGTTAGCTATAGGAATATGATCATGATCTAGTTGTCCCTAAGTTAATTTTTATTTCATGAATAAAATATTTCATAATGGGATTTTGCTAGTAATTTCCCAACAAAAAAAAAAAAAAAACCTAGGAGGGGTAAATTTGGATTATCATATATAATAAGGATATTTTAGTCAAAAAAAATAATAGCTTTTGCTAGAAAAATAAAATATGTAGATATTATATATAAAATGATAATATCAAATAAAGCCTTTTATGGAAATAATCATAATTAGTAAAATATTTATTACTAAAAATTTAATTATTATCTTTTAATCAAAACCCATTAAAAATTTATTTATTATCTTTCTAGCAAGACTCATTAAATTTATTTGCAATAATTTTTAGCTATCAATTATTTTCTAACAACTAAATTATTAATAAATCATTATTTTACCTAATACTACCTTGGACCCTTTTTCAAATAAACCATAATTTATTTTTAGCAAGATTTAAATCTTCAACTTTTTGTACCTATTTCCCAAACTCTAGTTATTTTAATATCAAACTAGATTTATTTTATAAACCCTTTTTATTTATTATTGAGCCTTAAAGCTTGGGACACTAGGGATATGATCGTAGTAAGTTGAGTTAGTTTTATTTGAGAAAGTGAGTCTTTGGCTTGAGTTTGATTGTGGTTTGTATTTACCCTATGCGGGGTTAGGTCAACTGTTGGAGACCTTTGTTGTGGGCAAGGATCAGGTAAGCTCCTGCATAAAACCTGTTTGATGAAAAATGATTCTTTTTATGGCAAGCCAAATGTAGAATGCATGGTCACTCATTTCTGTAAAGGCAATTGAGGATTATTTCCATTCTCATTTTAGACAAATAAATTATTTGTAAATCAAGGGGCGGTTTTACTCAAAACCTAAAACTCTTTCTAAAACCAGTTTTGCCCCAAACTTTGGAAATCCTTAATTGCCATTTTCAAGTAGAACTGTGTTTTGTTCATTTTCTTCCCAAGTGGGATATGTTACGTTGAGTACTCAACAGGGGTAGACTGGTAGTACTAGTTTTGAAGAGCAAGAGTGAGTCTTCTGGCAGGAGGCCTCCTCCAGAAGATGAACTCAACTTAGAGAAACGTCAGTACTACTTAGTCAGCCGGTCTAAGCTAGCAGTTTTATTTCAGTCAAGTGACTGTGTTTTGCCGGAATGGACACCCGATTGTTGTTTGGGTATAGAGAATGAGGAGTATCTTGCCCGGTAGGCCGATCACCTACCTTTAGTCAGTCTACACAAAGTGTCGGCATTCTGACCGACAGTATGCACAAAGTGTCGGCATACTGACCATCCGGTTATGGGGCCCAACGTGTGGTAACCTATAATCCTTTCTTTCGAGTGGTTGATCTTATAAATTATGTATGGCTGGAAAAGCCAAAACGCCACTCTTGCTTTTGACTAATGCTTATTGCTTGCCAATATTTCTCTTATAAAGTTTTTATACTCTGCATCCACGAACTATTTCCACTGAACACCCAAAGCACACACGGACTTACTGAGATTTCTGTCTCATCACCTTTTCACCATGATTTCAGGCCGATCCTGCTGTGGGAATGAGTAGCTTGTGTTATATGCCTTGGAAGAGAATGTTGTCTTTTATTTTTATGTATTGCTTTGGGGAGTTGAGAGTGGATGATTTTATTTATGGATTTGTATTTCTTTTGGGAATTCATGGTTTTATTCGTGGATTTATTCTTGGGTTGTAATAAATTTTAAGTTAAATTATTATTTTCATTTCGCTATTTTAATTGTGTGACCAAGTTATAAAAACCCTTTGTCCTTTGGACGGGGCGACATCTCCGACCCTGGCGGGCCTAGGTAGCAAGGTGTTACACTCTTTGGAGACCATATTGCTAGCTAAGGACCGCGCTCAGCTAATAGAAATATATCTCAAATTTGGAAAAAGACAACTTTCTAGAGACGGCTAATCTACCTGAATTCTCTCCTAATCTAATGAAAGCTAGTCCTATAGCCTTGCTCGTTGAGTTCTCAATGCCATTAATTTATTGGTTCAAGAATTTACTGTTCTGATATGAAATAATTAAATTATTTCCAAAATTGTTCCAATCTTTTGAAGTAAATTCCCCAGTCGTAATCCGACCACAATCAAAACCACAATTATCTTCCCCAAGGTTTCTAGAACAAACCTTTCTATATCCGTTCCAAAATTTATTTGAGAAGTATTAATTTATTTCTCATAATTTACCATAATAATATTTGGAGCCATTACTTATAAAATTCATGCCATGATTCTCGCAATATTTATCATGCATGAAATGCATAAATAAATTTCCATGTGTCATGTATATTTAATCCATGTCCCCATTCCATAATTATAATGCCAGTGAAAGCTTCACATAAATACTTATGCATGAATAAATCATAATATCATACTAGGGTCATTACTTGTAATTAGCATTATTTTCATGCATAGTATTTTTCTCAAAGTGGCATACTCTTATATGAACTCATAATTTACATGTTATAAACATAAAACATTTCATGAAATTATGCATATATTATATATGCATTTGAATGCAAAATTTGCATAATTTGAACATGATATTTTTGCATGGATTTCGCATTTCATAACATGCATTTTGAAAATATGCTTGAGATTCAAGGACTTACCTCGGTCCAAGCTAATCAAATCTCTCAACTTAATTCAAGCTCTTGCCCCTCCTTCACTGTCTATATCCACTGAGTATACAAAATGCAACATTTAGGAATTAATTTCCAATTTATGTGTCTCATATAAAATTCTAAAAAAGACCCTAGGGCGATTAGGAATTTTCTTAATAATTTCTAACACACTTAACTCTAGTGGTCGAAATATCTCACCACGAACTTTAGTGTCCTTCTATGGTAATCAACCAATTCCCAACATAGAACCTCACAATTTGTACCGACGGCCAAACAAAGCCTTAATCATCAATCAAAACCCCTAATTATGATATAAAACTCAAATTATTATGCAAACCCCACTCACTATACAAAAACCCTAATTTACTTAACACAATCACAAATCAATTTACAAACCAATAAGAAGTCATATGATCAAATAAATTACAACAAGTCACTTGGGTAAGGAAATAGCTTTACAAGAGTAAATATCTCCTTCAGTGCTTTATTTATATAAAATGGCTATATTTAGAATTTTGCCATCCAAAATCGCTTAATTTATTTTTGTGTCATAAAAAATTATACAAAATACTTCTAAGCAACTTAGGTATCTTATAAAATTAATCAAGTCAAATTCCAACACATTAATAGCCAAATTTTCATACAAGCTCATTTTTCTCTTTAGGATTAAAACTATGCACAAAACGGTAAAATGGGGGTCTTGAATATTGCCTTAATTACCTAAGTAAATGATAGGGGCTAAATTAGACATATTTTTCCTAATTATTTGAGGTTCATTTGTAATATATTTTGTTCAATAACTAATCATATTCCTTCATATTTGAGATTTTACTTTTGAAAAGGTATTTTATTCTTTATTTTAGGTTTTCAGAGTAAAACGAAACAAAAATGTCGCAAAATAGAGGAGAGGCGGCGCCGGCTAGGGCCCTAGAACTAGCGCCGGCCATGCACTGTTGAAACGAATTTCGAAGCGACAGAAAAATTGGTGGAATAAAGCAAAACAGAGTGGAACCGGCGCAGGCTCCAAGAGTCAAGGCGGCGCCGGCTGCATTCTGGAACACATTATGCAAAGTCCGGAGAAAAATCGACGAACGAGTAGAGAAGCAGAACATAACTAGCGCCGGCTCCAAGAGCCAAAGTGGCGCCGGCTGTGCCCTGGAGCTAAGGCGGTGCTTGATTTTTTCTATGCAATTTTTGGTAATCTATGGAGTTTTAGTATCTTCCAACTTCTACTCAGCCAAGAACTTTGTACCTACGAGTTTAGGCACTTTCTAAGCCTATAAATAGATGAAAAACACAAGGGAAAATGGGAGAATTCATTAATTATCATAAAATATTACTCAATCAAATGAGGAATTCTTTAATTCAAGGAGGGTTGTACAAGAAGGTCTTCAAAGGAAGAAGAAGGAGGCCTGTCTATGAATGCTTTCTTTTACTTTGTTTTCTTTTTCTTGACAATGATGTATTAATTATTTTATTGTAATTTGACATTGTTTTAGATATTCATGATTTTTAGAGTTCTTTGATCTTTTGATTAATTGATTTTTATTCTTGGTACTAATTACTTGTACTTATTACGAGATTGATTGGTTGGGTCTTTCCATTAACTTGCTTGGATAAAGGGGTTGATGGTGGTTTCAATTCATTAGTTTCATATTTGTTAGCTTTTAACTTGCTTGGACAAAGGGGTTAAGAGTAGGGACAAAGTAACTTAAGGTTAATTAATGTCTGCCAGGATATTGATTCATTAGTTAATTTTATGCATAATTTACCAGGAATGGGAATTAAATCAAGGACTATGGTTAATGCATCTTTTGGGTAAGACTGGTTGAGATAGGATATGTGATACTAAGTTACCTAGAAGATAGGGATTCGTGGATTGGACAAAGAAGTGAATCTATATATCATCCTTCGTGATGCCGAGAGAATACTTAGTCATGATAAAGATTGGGTACTTTAAGATCATGTTTGTCTAAACACTGGTTTAAGTTACATAATTCTACTTCCTTGACATGTATATATTTTTACTTTATTTTAATTTTCTTTGTATTTGTTTTTCACTTTATCGAGTCAGTTAAACAACGAAAGAAAATGGATTAATGTCTACTTGTTCCCTGAGGATCGACACTTGTTTGAACCCTATGCTCAGTTAATGATAAGTACGCTTGCTCATATATGTGATTTGGGTTGAACGTTTTAATTTAAACTTGATTGGGAATATGCTTAATTTTTGTATCATTTTTATACCCAAGTCCGGACACATCAGTAAAACACCTCATTTTCTTATAAAAATTTCCATTGTTACATGTTAGGTGAATAACCATGTAATTGTTTCTTAAAAATTCCACTTAAAAGAGGGTCAATTGATGTTCACAATAAAATGCAATTCTACAGTAGACAGTTTTGAGCAATCATTTTTGAAAAATCCTAACTCCCTAAAGAAACATGCTTTTCCAGTGATTCTTGTTCCAAAATTCGCCTAACATCTTGAAGTTTGTACAGTAGAAAGTTTGTTGTTAAATTCAATTTGGAAGTGTGTGTTTGGGATGAAAGCATTTGCAACAATTACACAGTATTTTGATGGATTTGCAAAGTCATCTACCAAAATCATAAAACTTTATTCATTTCATTTCCCTCGTACAAAAACCACATCAATACACTCGCTACATATCATAAACCATCGAGGAATTCTATCCAAAGCAAGTTATTCACAATTTTTGAATTCAAAAATCATACCCATTTCTACTCAAACACATTTCCAGCAGTGCCATATTATGCTCACACTAATATCACACTTAACAGGTATCAAATCATGTTATTCACTCACACAAGGTTATACACATATTGTGGTTCACAACATCGCATGATTCACTTCCTCCTTCACACAAAATTCACCAAAGAAAGCATTATACATATCAAAATAGAAATCTGGACAGATTACATACATTTTCGGTTTATGCACAGATAATTTTGAAAAATGTTTTCTATACACAAACAGCTTCACCTTCACATAATATAACATATCAGTAACACAAATACACTATCCCTTCATCAACATTTCACACAAAAATGGCATTAAAATCAAAACTTCCAAAGCTGGACAGAAAGCATGTATTTTTCGGTCATAGCATTTATCAAGGAAAGATAAGTTCTTAGAGACTTACATTTGAAGATTTATTAAGCTACAAAGAAACACAGAAAAATGAGGCTTTTGGGTCTTCAAGATTTCAGCTTCTCTTTGAGTTTTCATGGAGGAAAACAAAAGGGATAATGAGCTTGCATTTCGATAAGAAGAGGAAGGAAAATGAAAGGAAGCTTTTGAGATTTAACTTGGGCTTCTTTGTTCATCTTCAAACCAGCAAAATAGCAGCTTTATAATCACCAAAGAAGTGGTCTCTTCTTGAAGAATTAAAAAAAGAGATGATCAAGGGGTGAAATTAGTGCTCTCGGTCTAAGGGAATTGCAATAAGAAATGGATTTCTTCTTGAGAATAGGCTATCAGCCAGCATTAAGGAAGCAAAAGAAGACTTTGCTTCTTGGAAGAAAGATAAGAATCAAATGAGAAGAGAGTGGAGTTGGCAGCCGAATGTGAAAAGGAGGAATTGAGAAGAAAATTATATATATATTAGGGTTGTTCATAATCTAATGGTAGAGACAAGTTTTTTTTTTTTTAAGCTTCATCAAAATTCAAGGACAGAGATTTAAGGAACTATCATAGGTCAAAATGACTTCTTGGTCAAAATAATCCAAATGGGTCAAGTAGTCAAAATTAGTTTTAGTCTTAAATTTTTTAATTGGTTAAAAAATCAAAATAACTTTACATAAAATTTGCATATTCAAGGAATCATTTTCTTTAATCAAAATCATTGTACTAATATTATTTTAGACTCAATTATGTAATTAATTGATAATAAATCAATTACCACACACCAACAAATAGCTACATTAATAGACACATTATATTCATTTTATTTTTTTAAGAAATCTCATATAAGATTTAAAAAATAATCACATAAATAATTCAAATAATTCACAAGATAAAATTAATTATTTTAATTTTTCTTAAGGTAAAATTGTGGTTGTTACAAGCGTTGCACACATATATTTCTTCAATAATCTTCAAAACTTTACGCTTCTTACTTTGTTCTCCAACTGCATACATTAAATGCTTCAACTGATAATTTTTTAAATGTGCATTAGAGTTACTCCTAATATGTCTAAGATAAAATTTAGGCTTAATTTTGTATTTAGTCCCCAAATTCTTTTTTTTTTTTTTTTTGACAGGGTTGGTCTCCAAATTTTATGTTTAACTTTTTAGGTCCCTGAACTTTTTTCTTTTTTTTGGGCATAGTTGGTCCCTAGACTTTTTTTAAACTTTTTTAGTCCCTCAACATTTTTACTTCAACACACTTGGTCCTTTAAAAATATTATTATTTGCCCACTCTAAATGGATTCCAGTTAACTCTAACGCAATCTGTTCAGTCCAAATAATGATAAGTTGATAATAAAAGAGCTTTCTTTTTTATATGATCTTGTGTGAGCAAATTTGTGGAACAAAGGCAAACAAACAAGTAAAACCCTTGCTAAACAAATGTAATCCAAATAGTGAAAATTTATGACAAAAGAAGAAAGAAAACTATCTAACTATTCTCTAGCAAACCTTTGAGGAATATAGCATCAAAGACCCACAAGAAATATAGCAAGACCCACTATAGATTCACCCAAATATCCTTGACACAAAAAAAGAAATCAAGAATAAGAGAAGTAGAACTATGGCACCCAAGCAATGGAATTCAAGATAAAACTAAGGAAGAACAAAGCAACTAAGACCCAATCAAGAGAAACCACATTGGATTATCCAAAGGTTTTAGAGACTCATATATTAGGAGAACTAAACTCTAAGTAAGGTCTTGAATAAGATGAAGAAGGGGGTTAAACCTCCCAAAGCTCTCTTTCACAATTTGAAATAATATAGGATGAATTGAATTATCAAATCACAAAATATGTATTTATACTACTCTAACCCTAGCTAAGTAACTACTAAGGCCCCAAGATAATTTAAGGGCCAAAAGAGTCTTTACAAAATGTTTAAAATAAAGAAAATACGGAGAAAATAGTAAATATCGACAAAACAGGGGGTCCTACCCTACTAGACCCGACGACATGAGCTGTGCTAGACCTGGTACCAGGTCAGCACTAGAATTCCAGCATTTTGGCTAGCAGAGTGCACCTAGTGCTAGGTATGCCTACTAGGGTCGGCGCCAGGTTGAAACTAGAAGATAGAGCGTTTTCTCCTTCTTTCGCTCCCTCTTTTGGTGCAGGTTGTTAGTGTTATGCTCTAGAGGCAATCACTTGTACCATGTATATTGCATATTAAATTAATAAGAGGCATTCTTTATCTTTTAGTTTGGTTGTTATATCTAAATATGTGTACAAACCGTTAAATAAAGTCCCTAGTACAACACAGTGTTAAGGAAATCATGATAGAGATCATGATGTGAGATTCCTACTACACTATGCAGTGTTTGTACTTAAATAATCCCCAGTCATAGTATTAATAAGATGAGACATTATTAATACGCCAAGACTGGCACATGTTATATCTCTTGATTGGATCAAGCGGTGGTTCTCATATCCGTGAGTATTAAGATACTCAAGATTAACGTGTGGATGCTTGTTTTGGAACAAGTTCATTGGATGACCTAGCTACGAGATAATCACTTGGATAACTATTTAGTACCAGTTCCAGTGATAGAATCTCATTATAGCAAGTGTGCAAGTATCCTTAGACTTGAGATCTCCAAGGTACTTTGTTTAACGAGCGTTGTACTTTGATTCTAATCTTTGGAGTCTTATCTAGGACTGCCTATGGGATGGATATTGGGTACAACGTAAAGTAAACGAAAGTAGTTGAGAAAGTCAATAAAGGATTCACCACTCCTAATAGTAGGAGAGTATATCTCAAGGCCACTTGTAGAAATTATTACTCATGAAGTGCTTGGCCAAGGCGACTATGTGATGGAAATGGTTCCAATTGATACACATATTGAGTAATAGATTTCTTGAACAAGTACTAAAATATTCGGGCCAGAATTAATAATATTCTGGACGGAGTTGGCACTAATTCCATGCTCTAGACCGAATGAGATATTGTATAGTGAAAGGAGTTTATTGCACTGATAATTTGCTATTGAAAGGTTCATGTCAAGCCACTTGACTTTCTAGACTTTTGGGTGGTCAAGAGTCATTGCTAGATGTCGCTCTTGATATGCTAAATATGGATTTATTAATTAGAGAATTAATAAATTTAATCCTTTATTTTATTAAGGATTATTAATTCTAATATTGTTAGAATTAATTCATATTATACTACCAATAAGACCAGGAAACCTAATGGGTCACACACAATAAAGGTTTGAATGCTCAAATATATTATTTGATAATATTGTGGGATTAATTAAGAGAAGGGAATATATTTATAGGTGAATTATAAGTTTTTTATAATTCATGGGACCTAATTGTAATTAAGTAAACTTCAAGGACCAATTTGTTGACAATTGGACGTTGAAGGACTAAGTTGCAATTTACGATAATAATAAATCTATAAATATAAGGAAACGGTTTCCTTAGGGTAAGAGACACAGACTATTCACGCAATAACAGAGAAACCGTTTCTCTGCCTCTCTCTTGATCAAACCCTAGCCGTCTCTCTCTTATTAATCAAAACCCTAGCCTCCTAAATTCTACTATCATAGAATTGTGAGATTGTGAGCGTTCGACCTTGTGTGGATTATCATTAGAGGGAGTTCTTTCTTAGACTTCAGTTGAGCTGCTATGAACCGGTTTTGTGATCTGGATCGTGCCTGCGTTCTTGGAACAAAAAAAAATTTAAATTCCGACTTCGAGAGGTAATAAGCGTGATCTTCTCTTTTTCCCGTGCTATTTTTCGCTGCGTTTAATCTGTTTAATTAATTTAGAAATCCTACACAGGTATGGGCTGTTGTTGGGATTCCACTTGGACGTTCATCAAACTGAGTTCATGGCGGTCTTCTTCATTCCAAATCCCTTCCATCATCAAATATGGTTTTAGGAGCAATTAGATATCGCCTTAGAGTCTCTTAGTCTTTGATCTTGTCATTGGCCCTTGCATTATCGCTCCCCCTTCTTGAGTTTGAACTGCTTGGTTGGCTTGATTCCTATCATTTTTCCCTTCTTGATGTTGATTCTTCCATGAATCATCACCTACATCAAAAGAAGTTAAGTCACTAACATTGAATGTAGTACTAACTTTATACTCATCAGGCAAGTCAATCTTGTAGGCATTATCTCCAAGTGGACCAATGACTTGAAATGTTCCATCGCCTCTTGGGTCCAACTTGCTCCTCCTTTGAGTAGAAAATCTCTTCTTGCAAAGATGCACCCAAACCCAATCGTCGGGCTCAAAGGAAATCGGTTTCCTCCTTTGGTTGCACTTAAAAGCAATATCTTTATTTCTCTTTGCGATGGCTGCCTTTACTTTTTCATGGAGTGCCTTCACTAATTCTGCTTTTTTGGCTCCGTCAAGATTCATGCATTCTCCTATAGGCAAAGGAATCAAGTCTAAAGGCATTAGAGGATTAAAACCATCTACAACTTCAAAAGGACAATAAGAAGTAGTGGAATGGATAGCCTAATTTTAAGCAAACTCAATGTGGGGTAAACACTCTTCCCAATTCTTTAGGTTTTTCTTTGATTATGTTTTCAAGTTTAAACTTACCCAATTCCATGGAAGAGATTAAATTGTTAGAAAGAGGACTTCCTAGAACTATTGAGTCAATATTAGTATAGTAACAATCAGGTCTGGAAATGTGTGGATACAGATGAATGTGAGCACAAGCAGTTATAGTTGCAGACAATTAAACTGCCAACATCTTAGGAGCTTTCCATTCATTGTCGTCAGCAAAGCTACTATTGGTAATGTAATTGACAATATAGTAATGATCGGTAATCTTCTCTGCTAATTGAAAACTATCCATCTTCAAAAATTCCTCGTATTTATTTTGATTGCATATCTCTGTTACTGTACTTTCAGGATTCATACCAAATAATTGTCCTCAAGAGTTGGGTGAGTGTCTCGTTGACCACCTTTGCTTCCCCATCTGTTTGGGGGTAACAAGCTGTGGAAAATAAAATATTAGTACTAAGTTTATTCTATAATACCCTCCAAAAATGGCTAAGAAATTTAGTGTCCCTATCAGACACAATAGTCTTGGGATTCCATGCATCCGTTCTACCTCCTTAAAGAATAAATCTGTAATATATGAAGCATCATTAGTTTTGAAGCAAGCCACAAAATGAGCCATTTTTGAAAACCTATCAACAACCATAAATATGGAGTTCTTGCCCCCTTTGGATCTAGGCAACCCTAAGATAAAATCCATGAAAATATCAATCTAATGGGCATTTGGAATGAGCAAATGAGTGTACAGTCTATGTGAAAGTGACTTAGATTTATCGCGCCTACATGTTATGCATTGGGAACAATATTTTTCTACATTTCTTCTCATTTTAGGCCAAAAGAAATGTTCTTTAACTGTGCTTAAGATTTTTACAACACCAAAAATGTCCCATTAGTCCCCCATTATAGGCCTGCTTAACTAGCAATTCCCTAATGGATACTTTTGGCTGACAAAGTCTTAATTCTCTAAACAAAAATCCGTCATGTCTATAGTATTTAGCAAATACACATTTTTCACAAACATGAAAGACTTCCCCAAACTTTTCATCATTTTTATACAATTCCTTCACAAGCTCAAAACCTAGAATTTTAGCATCCAAAGAGTTTAAAAGTGCATACCTTCAAGATAGTGCGTCCGCAACCACATTGTTCTTACCCTTTGTATATTGAATAACATAGGGAAATGTCCCAATGAACTCTATCCACCTTGCATGTCTTTTGTTTAAGTTTTGTTGTCTTTTGAGATGCTTAAAGGTATCATGGTCAATGTGGATCACAAACTCTCTTGGCAATAGGTAGTGTTGCCAATATTCTAAGGTTCTTACCAAGGCAGAAAGTTTTTTGTCATAGGTGGAGTAATTGGTGACTGCCTTAGACAATGTCTCGCTAAAATAAGCAATGGATTTTCGATTTTAGGTTAGAACCACAGCTATCCCCACCCCACTTACAACACACTCTATCTCAAATGCTTTCTCAAAGTTTGGTAGGATAAGAATTGGAGTCTAGATCAATTTATCTTTAAGGGTTTGAAAGGCCTATTGTTGGGCTTTCTCCCACTTAAATCCAACATTTTTCTTCACCACTTCGGTTAAAGGGGCTGCTAGGGTACTAAAGTTTTTGATAAATCTCCTATAGAAGCTAGCTAACCCATAGAAGCTACGAACTTGGATAATAGTGATAGGAGTGGGTCAATCTTGGATGGTTTTCACTTTTTCCTCATCGACCTCAATCCCCTTAGCATTCACAACATGCCCAAGAAATGTAATCCTCTCCAAATAAAAAGAGCATTTTTCCAAGTTAGCATACAATCTTTCCCTTCTAAGAGCAACAAGCACACGTTGAAGATGATTCAAATGATCCACATATGATTTGTTATAAATTAAAATGCCATCAAAATACATAATAATAAATTTTCCAATGAATTCTCTTAAAACATGATACATTAAACGCATGAAAGTACTAGGAGCATTAGATAACCCAAAAGTTATAGCAGGCCACTCATACAATCGTTATTTAGTTTTGAAAGTCGTTTTCCATTCATTCCCTTCTCTAATCCTAATTTAGTGATAACTAAATTTCAAATCAATTTTAGAGAAAATACTTGCAGCAAATATTTCATTAAGCAAGTCATCTAGCCTAGGAATGGGATAGCGATACTTAACCGTGATGTTGCTAATGGCACGATAATCCACACATATTTGCTAAGTCTCATCCTTCTTGGAAACCAATAGAATCGGAACCACAGAAGAGCTTAGGCTCTTTCTCACGTATCCCTTCTCAAGTAATTCCTCCACTTGCTTTTGTAATTCTTTGGCCTCCTCCAGATTAGTTCTATAGGGCAGTTGATTGGGGATGATGACTCCAGGCACGAAGTCTATTTGGTGCTCGATTCTTCTTATGGGTGGCAATTTTTTGGGCACCACCATTGGGAAAACATCATTAAACATTTGGAGAATGGCTGCAATTTCACTTGGCAACGACAAGGTAGAATCATTCGTAAAAATATAAGATCATTTGCAAATAAAAAGAATAACTAGTTCTTTAGCCTCTATTGCTTCTATGATCTCACTCCTTTTTGTAAAATAGTTCACTCTTCTTTTACCTCCTCTCTCTTATCCTTGCTCACTCCCATCCGTGATGGTCAAGGACACTTATTTTTCCATTCTTTCCCTCAACTCTTTCTCTTTCCTTTCTTATTCTTTTCTCTCTGACTCTTGTTTTTACCTAGTATCTTCTCCCTTTTTCTTTTCTCTTTCCCTCATGATCTTTTAATATTTATTCACCTCACTTAGGGGCACAGGGGTTAAAGTGAATTTGGATCCCTCCTTGACAATAGAGTAGGTGTTCTTCTTCCTATCATGCTTTACATTCTTATCATATTACCAAGGTCTCCCTAAAAGAAAATGACCTACTTACATAGGCACCACATCACATAGTACATTATCTTTGTAGTTCCCCGTCTCAAAAGACACCAAGACTTGTTTGTTGACCCCCAATTCTCCACTATTATTCAACCATTGTAGCTTGTAGGTCTTGGAGTGTTTAATCCATTTCATACCAAACTCATCAACCAAGTTTTCACTAATCACATTGGTGCAACTTCCACTATCTACTATGACCCTACAAGGGGTCTTGTTGATTAGATACCTTGTGTAGAATATGTTCTCCATTTGTTGATAGTCTTCGTCTTCATTGGCTTGGACGTTCAATGAACCCCTCGTGACTCCAACTAAGGAATACTCTTGGCCAACCACTTCCTCTTCATCACTTTCCTCTTCCATAGTTTCTTCTTGGTCTCATTGGCGTCGTTCTTCCTCCTCTTCTTCATCGGTTATGACTTCTCCATAAGGGTTAGTGTATATAGCCCTTTTACTTGGACACTCATGAGAACTATGCCCATAGCCAAGACACTTAAAGTACTTGATATCTCTATTTCATTGTGGTCTTTTCTTGGCTTTTCCCTTATCCTTGTTCCAACATTTCCTAAGTTTTCAATCTTCCCTAGGTTTCTATCATTCCCTTGTCTTGTTGTACTCCCTTTGTAAAAGTTTAGGAGAATCCTCCTTCTTGATTGGCATATTGCTAGTGGTGTTCGGAATTTGAAATGTAGGCTTAGCAAAAGTCTTCCTTTTTAGTTGCTTTTCAATCTTGGCGACGACATGAACCATGTTCTCAAGTCGGTCATAGGAGTGCAACTCTATCAAATTGGCTATTTCCCTATTCAATCCACCCAAGAATCTAGCCCATGTTGCCCTAGGATCCTCTTGGATTTGAGCTCTCATCAACATAATCTCTATTTCCTTATGGTAGTTCTCCATCCCTTTATTACCTTGTTTAAGGGATTAAATCTTTTGGTAGAGGTCTTGGTAGTAGTGGTGTAGGACAAACCTAACCCTCATCATGTCTTTTAACAAGTTCTAATTACCCACGTCTTCTTCTCCCATTTACCTCATTTGATTGCCAACTTATTCCTACCAAACCAATGCATACTCCGCAAACTCCAAGATAACTAGCCTCATTTTGGCTCTTTCACTATACGTATGACAGTGAAAGTATATCTCCATCTTGCTCTCCCATTCAAAATAGGTTTCAGGATCACTCTTCCCATGGAACGTTGGTGGCTTCAACTTGATATAGTTTAACTACCTATCCTCATCATTTCCTTCTCTCCTACCTCATCTATTGAGTTCCCCATATGCATCACCATATTTTCTCTCATACCATTCATCAACTCCATCAAATTCTCTTTCTAACCCTCTTGGATTGTTTCCCCTATTCCTTCCTTAATCACTATCTCGTCCTCCGCTCATACCGTGCCTACCCTCCTCATGGGAGCTTGTTAGATTCCCTCAATGGAGTTCTTGTCCCACTCTTCAACTTGTTGAGCATTCAATAGAGGAGTATGGGTATCATCATCTCTCATTCTAGGATTAGGGGCATCAAATCTCTCTTGACCTCTTCTTTATACAACGGTAGAAGAGATTCTAAGTTGAGTCCTCAACCATATTAGCTCCCTTGTCATGTGTTGAAACTTACTTTGCATAGTTCTCATCATAGCTTGCAAATCATCTCACCAACCTCTAGCATCAAGTGGTTCTTCTTATAGTCTACTACGACCACTTGGATTAGGTCTAGAAAGTTCTTATTCATAGGCCATGGCAATGGAATTACTCAAGGAGTTATACCTGCAAAAGAGATTAATAAAAAGAAGTAGTTTCTCTTTTCACTCCCTTGCGTGTTTACTCTCAATAGTTTTCATTCTACACTCGTATTTACCCTCTTCGGCTCTTTTGATGATAGTCTCTTCCTCTTGCCTATTTCTCAACACTCAAACCTTCTTGTTCAATCTAATCCTTCCCAATAGCCAAAAATTTATTCCAACCAAGTGAATCAACAAAATTGAATACATTTTCCAATTAGGAGATTTTAGGGAAATTTCAACAAATACTTATCGGGCACCCTAAGCAAACAAGTTTTCCAAGTAAGAATTTCAAAGAAAAATGACCCAAATAGTGCAAGAACAATCACTAAAACATAAGGAAATAATTTTAAATAAGATACGAACAAGAATTAGTAAGAAACAAGAAAAACTAGTAGATTGGAATAGGAAGAATAAGACAATCACAAATGTGTAATGGCAAAGATGAGTTCAACAAGCACGGTTTTAAAAAATAGAGTGATATATTAAGTCCCAACATCCCAAGAAATGAAAATTAAAAGTTAAAACCCAAAACAATTGTAACACCCCACTATCTAGACCTGACAGGGCCGGGGATGTCGCCCCGTTCAAATGACAAGGGATCTTTACAACTAGGTCACAAAATCAAAATAAAATAATAAAAATAATACTTCAAACTTAAAATTTATTACAATCCATGAATGAATCCAAGAATTCCAAAATCAAATCCATAATAAAATTATCCACTCTCAACTCCCCAAAGCATTACACAAATTAAATATCAGAAAAATCTTCCAAGGCAGGCAATATCTAGCTGCTCATTCCCACAGTAGGATCGACCTGAAATCATGGGAAAAAGGGTGATGAGATAAAAATCTCAGCAAGTCCGTGTGTTCTTTGAGTGTCCAGTGAAAACAGTTCGTAAATACAAAGTATAAATCTTTATAACAGAAATACTGGCAAGCAATAAACATTAGTCAAAATCAAGAGTGATGTTTTGGTTTTTCCAACCATACATAATCAATAAAATCAATCACTCAAAAGAAATGATCATGGGTTACCACACGTTGGGCCCCATAACCGGTTAGAATGCCGACACTTTGTGCAGACTGACAAAAGGTAGGTGATCGGCCTATCGGGTAAGATACTCCTCTTTCTCTATACCAAAACAACAACTGGTTGTCCATTTCGGCAACACACAGTCACTTGACTGAAAAAAAAACTGCTAGCTCGGACCGGCACGACCTGCTGGATTGACATCCTATCCGGGGAGGACTTACCCCTCAGAGATGGCCACCTACTGAGAGACTCACCCTAACCTTTCAAAGACTAGTCCTAGCAATCTACCCTTATTGAGTACTTAACATAACGTATTTCACTTGGGAAAAATGAACAAAACACAGTTCCACATGAAAATGGCAATTAAGGATTTCCAAAATCTTTGTCAAAATCAGTTTTGGAAAGAGTTTTGAGTTTGAGTAAAAATGCTTATTGATTTTCAAATAATTTATTTGACTGAAATAAGAAAGGAGTCAATCCTCAATTGCCTTTACAGAAATGAGTGTCCATACACTCTACATTTGACTTGCCATAATAAACATTTTACATCAATCAGGTTTTATACAGAAGCTTACATGATCCTTAGCTTGAGATAAAATAAAGGTCTTCAACAGCTGACCTAATTCCGCCTGGGCTAAATACAAGCCATAATTAATCTCAAGCTAAAATCTACTTTCATAAATAAAGCTAGCTCAACTCACTACAACCATGATCCTAGTGTCCCAAACTTTAAGGCCAAATAATAAATAAGAAAGGTTTATAAGCTAAGTCTAATTTGATATTTAAAATAATTATTGTTTCGGAAAATAGGTACTAATAAGTTGAAGGTTTAAATCTTGCTAAGAATAATTTAGAGTTTATTTGATAAAGAGTCCTAGGTGGTATTAGGTAAAATAATGATTTATTAATAATTAATTGTTTGAAACTAATTGATAACTAAAATTAGTTGAAAATAAATTTTAATGGGTCTTGATTGAAAGATACTAAATAAATTTTAATAGGTTTTGATTAAAAGAAAATAATTGAAAGATTATAAATTTTAATGATATTTATGAATATAAGACTTACAAAATTAATATTTTACTTATTATGATTGTTTATATAAAAGGCTTTATTTGATATAATTATTATATATAATATCTATATATTTTATTTCTTGAAATAAAATCTATCATTTATTTTACTAAAATATCCTTATTATATATAATAATCCAAGTCTACCTTACTAGCAAAAATTATAATATTAAATATTTTATTGATGAAATAAAATTAGCTTAGGGACAACTAGATCATGATCATATTTCTATTGTTAACCACAATCATGAACATATACTCCACTTCAATTCATCAACTCATCCAAATCATGAATAAAAGCATAGATCTAAATTTACCAAGGCATGATCCAACCTCTACTAGCATAAACATAATCATGACTTTAACAATCATACATGAATATAAATCCTATTCACCATATGTGACATAATCTCTAACATACTTGATCACAAATACTACTTATGACATGGAAACATGCATTAAACCCTAAAAACACCATACAATCAAACCAAAATAACCAACTCATGTATAAATCCCATCTCCATCATATACACACATTTATTCATGCTTCAATCTCAACTCATCACAACAATACATGCTCAAATCCTATTCATAATCCATCTCCTACCAATATCATCCTAGAGACATGAATCTAGAATTAAAAAAGAGGGTTGAAAAGGCTTACTTGATTGATGAGTACCTTGAAAGAGTTTTGAATGCATCTCAACTCCTAGATGACTAGATCCGTCCAAGAGAGATGAAGAAAGCATGGCCATTGGTGAAGAATTCATTCGGCTAAGGGGGAGAGGGTATTCGGCCAAGAGAGAGAGAGAGAGAGAAAGAGAGGGAAGAGAAGAAGAGTGCCCATTAGCATGCTTATACACATATATATTCATTAGAGATTGGAGATTAGAGAAGATGAGGTTGATTGCACAAAGTTACCTTGGAGGTGTTCTTAAGCCTTCACAAAAATACTGATTTTTTATCCAAATGAGAGAGTTGAATATTGGAGTTTGATGTTAAAAATGGTATGGATGGACTCATGGCAGTGAGTAGATGAAATCTAGAATTTTTTTTGAAGGAGATTGAAGTGGTTTGGAGAGGTATTAGGCGAGAGAAGTGAGTAGGTGTTCTTGGTGTTGTATGTGTGCTTGAAGGTTGAAGAGAATGGAGGGATTTTGGATTTGAAGCTGCCGAAATTCTGTATGTTTGTAGTGGTCGAATTGTTTGTGTAGTTTAGGTAGATGATTTTTCTGGTTTGAAAGGAAAAGGAAAGGCTGGTTGTTGAAATCCTAAAAGAATATTTTTGGGAATCAAATTTGGAAACAAAATATAGCAAGAATATCTTTGATCAATGGAGATCTTTTTGGAAGCTGCCATGGCCGACTGATGTTCAGTGATTTTTCTAGATGAAAGTTGGTTGAAGAAGGTTAATGGTGGCTAAAAAGAGGGAGTATAATGGAGAAGGAAAGGTCTGGTTGTTTAAGGGACATTTTATGGAAGTTTACTAAATTAGATTTGCTGGAATTTTGGTCTCCAATCAAGCATGATTGGAGTAATTTGTTGGAGATATTTTAGGGCAACCATGACTGGTTTTCATGCAGAAGGTTGGGGAAGACAATGGGGTTCAGTTCATGGCTGTTCAAGAGAGGTTTGTGCAGAAAAATGGTGAAGTTTCGGCCAAGGTTGGAAAAGGAAACAAAGCTGGAAATAAAATCCTGTACAGTTTTGCCATTGCTGGAATTAGCTGCCATTTTCCAGTCAGATTACAGAGAGTTTGAAGCGGCATTTAAAGGTCTTTCAGGGCTGGTTTATAGCCTTCTTCATGGAGGAAAAATGTGGCTAAGGAGTTGGGAGAAAACTGGAATCAAACAGCTTGGTTTAAGCTCATATATGCTGCGATTTTGCCCAGAAAATTTTCTGGTTTTGCACAGCATTTGTGCAGTCCGAATTCGGCCAGAAAATTTCAGATTTAAAGATGGTCAAGAGGTCCATTTTTTGGCAGAATTTGGGAGGGAATGATGGCTGAAATTTTTGACACCTTGAAGGCACAAGAAGTTGGAAAAATTTCAGATCATTACATGAAGGAAAATGAACATAGCTAGAGTGAAGTTTTCAAGGATCACTAGGGGGATTAATTATCTTGAAAACTATCCCATCTCTTCCACATTTTCGATCCATAAGATGTCTTTCACTTAGACATTTTGAACCTTCAAAGCCACAGCATTATTGAAATTTCTGGAATGAAATTGGCTTCAATAAATTGAATAACTTAAAAAATTGAGAAGTAAGGAAAACTAAGGATCCAGAAGGGTATGAATTCCCTTATGAATTTTTGTAGGGTACAAAAGTAGGATTAAGGTACTCCTATCATATCTCCCCTAGGACATCACCTTTACACTTCTCTAGAGCACTCAAGGACGAAAATCTAACATTCCCTAACAAAAATAAAATTTAATCATGCTAAAGCTCCAATGATAAAATTTGAACTCAAGACCTCAATGATTTATTCCAAAGCTCTAACCACTAAACCACAACAACTCTTGTTCTTATTTTCTCTTTAAAATAATTTTTTTTCCTATTTAACCCTCATGCTATCTCCTTATTTTCACCTCAAGAAAAAATTATCATTTTGCCCTTCTTAGTCAATAAACACAATTAAGCCCTCGAGACTATCAAACACAAATCCAAAGCATATAACATCATATAAAAATATATTTTTAAACATGTAATAAAATATGATATGCATTCCAACCCCCTTACAATAAGGTTGGCTCCGACTGGGGTTTCACATCCTCCCCTCCGTAGAGAAATTTCGTCACGAAATTCAAGCATACCGCTATTTCAGATCAGGATACTTCCACTTAACCCACTCTTCCGATTCCCATGTGGCATCCTGCGTGACATGATGCTCCCACTAAACCTTGACCATCGGTATCTACTTGTTCCAAAGATTCTTGATACTGCTGTTCAATATACGCACAGGCCTCTCCACATAACTCAAATCGGATTGCAACACCAACGGCTTGTTATTCAGAACATGACCGGGATCAGCATTATACTTCTTCAATTGTGACACAAAGAACACATCATGAATTCCCGTCAATCCATCTGGCCGGTGTAATCGGTGAGCTCCCGGTCCAATCCTTTCCTTAATCGAGAACGGCCCCAAATACCTCAGATTCAACTTTCACCCTTCGAATTTTTCAAGATCCCCCTATTCAGCGTCAATCCCAGAAATACATTGTCCCCGACTTGAAACTCTAATTCTCTCTGCCAGTTGTCCGCGTAGCTCTTCTGTCGGCTTTGAGCCGTCTTCAACCTTTCCCTGATCAATTTCACTTTATCCAACATTTCTTGGACACAGACTTCTCCAATTCGGCTTACATGACCATCTTCTGACCAACTCCAATACAGCGGTACCTGACACTTGCGTCCATACAAAGCCTCATACGGTGCCATCCCAATTGAAGCTTGATAGCTATTGTTGTATGACAGCTCCGCGTACGGTACACACTATATCCACGTGTCCCCAAAATTGAGAACACAGGCTCTCAGCATATCTTCCAATATCTGTATAACCCTTTCTGACTGCCCCTCAGTCTACGGATGCGCCGTCGTACTGAATTTCAGACTCGACCCCATTGCTTCCTAAAACTCTCCTCAAAATCGAGATGTAAACCACAGGTCTCGGTCAAACACTATGCTTGAAGGCACTCCATGCAGTCGACTATCTCTTGAACATAAGTCTGAGCCAGCTTCTCCATAAAGTCTCTTACATTTACCGGTATGAAATGGGCCGACTTGGTCAGTCGATCCACCACTACCCATATGGCGTCCTTCTGGGTCTTTGATATGGGAAGTCCGGTGACAAAATCCATAGTCAGCTCCTCTCATTTCTATTCTGGTACTGGCAATGGCTGCAGTAGTCCTGCTGACTTCTTATGCTCTGCTTTGACTTTCTGGCAGGTGAGACAGGTCGAGATATACTTGACCACATCTCGCTTCAGTCCGAGCCACTAATAGGCTCTCTTCAAGTCCTGATACATCTTGACTTCCCTCGGATGAATGGCGTACTTGCTCTTGTGCGCCTCTTCCAAAATTCTGTCCTTTAATTGCTGCTCTCCAGGTACACACAATCGATCTCTGAAATGCAAAACTCCCACCTTGTCCTGACTGAATTCACTGTCTGGCCGCTTAAGCTCCTTGTCCTTGAAAAGCTGAAACTCTGCGTTACTTTGCTGAGCTCCCACAATTTCCCGTCTTTAATCTGGTACCAACTTTAGATTGCTAATAACAATCCTCTTCTCTTGCACTTCCACCCTTCTATCCAACACATCCTGAACCACTTAAATTTCCTGCACTCTTAGTCTAACCATTCCAATTTTTCTGCTCAGGGCGTTAGCTACAACGTTAGCCTTCCCGGGATGGTAATTGATCGGACAACGGTACTCTTCCAAGAATTCCATCCATCTTCGTTGCCTTAAATTCAAATCCTTCTGAATGAAGATATACTATAGACTCTTGTGGTCGGTGAACTCCTCATATTCGGCTGCGTACAGGTAGTGTCGCCATTTCTTTAGGGCGAACAAGATAGCTGCCAGCTCCAGATCATGAGTAAGATTGTTGACTTCATGAGGTCTCAGCTTCCGAGAAGCATAAGCGATCACCTTCCTGTCTTGCATTAATACTGCTCCCAATCCTTCTTTCGAGGTGTCCATATACAGCACGTAAGGCTTCCCTTCCTCTGGCAGACTCAATAATGGCGCTGTCATCAATCTTCGTTTTAGTTCTTGAAAACTTTTCTCATATTTCTCACTCCAAACGAATGGAACATCCTTTCTCAGCAGTCGGGTCATAGGCGATGCGAGCGTCGAAAACCCTTTGATAAACCTCCGGTAGTAACCGGCCTATCCCAAGAAACTTCGGATCTCGGTGATATTCTCCGGCTGCTTTCAGTCTAACACTACTTCAAGCTTTATTAGGTCTACCTTGATTCCATCCTTGGTCACCACATGGCCAAGGAATGCTACACTGTCTAGGCAGAAATCACACTTGCTAAACTTGGCGAACAGCTTACTCCATTGTCACTCTGACGGGTTCTTCTAATCCCAATTCCAAATCTGGCTCACTCTCATACCTCCAATTAGGTGATGGCATTTGAGTCGTCTCAAACTCCAGTATCACAGGCTCTGCTTCCGGAACTCTTCTGCTTGATGTGGCTACACGGCACTTAGGTGCCATTCTCAACCATGCCCAGATAATGAGTGTATCCATTCAAGGTTAAAACATTTTGAGCATGCATTCACATTCAAGTTTAAGTAAAAGAAAATCATATGCAAGTTTTTTTTTTTTTTTTTGGCATAAAGAGTTGCATAAAAATTTTTCAAACCTTAGAGTACTCCAAGTACTCTTATTTGCATAAATTTGGAATTAAAGCAGTAAACAGGATTGAAATCCTAATCATAGAAGTTTATGGAAAGCAGAAAATAAACAATCTTGACCCTAAGAGCTCTTAGCCCCTCTAGTCTTCATCAGAATCCTCATCATCAGCCTCATACAACTATCCCCCATAGTTCTTAGAAAAGTCTACCCCAACCCCACTGGCAAACCCATCCATTAGCTTCTTCTCAGGGCGCTTAGAACTCTTCCCCGGCTCAACTAGGCTGAAAGAAGGAACGAAAGAAGGCTAGGTGCAGACTCACAGTCTATCTCCCCCGGGTCATCACAATCTGCTGCTAAGTCCACTATGGGACTAGGAGGGTGGGGTACATGCTCCACTGCTATCACCTCATCATCACTGTCAGAGCTTATGTCTATCACCAGGATTGGGGGTGGCTCAAGAATCTAGACCTCATCATCACTACTATCCTCAATAGGGATAACTGGCTGAGGGGCAGGTGAGTGCCATTGCTGCCCTTTCCTCGCGGTCCGAAGCATCCTAACTATCTTACAGCATCAACAAGATAGGTTAGATAAAGATTTAAACTTAAATAAATAGCATATATACTATCAATATTTGCCTATAATCTAGTCTCTGATACCACTTGTAACACCCCACTACCTAGGCCCAACAGGGCCGGGGATGTCACCCCGTCCAAAGGACAAGAGGTCATTATAACTAGGTCACACAATCAAAATAATAAAATAAAAATAATACTTTAAACTTAAAATTTATTACAATCCATGAATGAATCCAAGAATTCCAAAATCAAATTCATAATAAAATTACCCACTCTCAACTCTCCAAAACATTACACAAATTAAATATCAGAAAAATCTTCCAAGGTAGGCAATATCTAGCTACTCATCCCCATAGCAGGATCGACCTAAAAGAATGATAAAAAGGGTGATGAGATAAAAATCTCAGTAAATCCGTGTGTCCTTTGAGTGTCCAGTGAAAATAGTTCGTAAATGCAAAGTATAAATCTTTATAAGAGAAATATTGGCAAGCAATAAATATTAGTCAAAATCAAGAGGGGTGTTTTGGTTTTTCCAACCATACATAATCAATAAAATCAACCATTCAAATGAAATGATCATGAGTTACCACACGTTGAGACCCATAACCGGTCAGAATACTGCACTTTGTGCAGACTGACAAAAGGTAGGTGATCGGCCTATCGGGCAAGATACTCCTCCTTCTCTATACCCAAACAACAGTCGGTTGTCCATTCTGGCAACACACAGTCACTTGACTGAAAAAAAAACTGCTAGCTTGCACCGGCACGACCTATTGGACTGACATCCTATCCGGGGAGGACTTACCCCTCAGAGGTGGCCACCTACTGAGAGACTCACCCTAACCCTTCAAAAACTAGTCCTGGCAGTCCACCCTTATTGAGTACTCAACGTAACGTATCCCACTTGGGAAAAATGAACAAAACACAGTTCCACATGAAAATGGCAATTAAGGATTTCCAGAGTCTTTGTCAAAATCAGTTTTGGAAAGAGTTTCGAGTTTGAGTAAATTTGCTTATTGATTTTCAAATAATTTATTTGACTGAAATAAGAAATGAGTCAATCCTCAATTGCCTTTATAGAAATGAGTGTCCATACACTCTACATTTGACTTGCCATAATAAACATTTTACATCAATCAGGTTTTATGCAGGAGCTTACCTGATCCTTAGCTTGAGATAAAATAAAGGTCTTCAACAGCTGACCTAACCCCGCCTGGGGTAAATAGAAGCCATAATTAATCTTAAGCTAAAATCCACTTTCACAAATAAAGCTAGCTCAACTCACTACTACCATGACCCTAGTGTCCCAAGCTTGAATGGCCAAATAATAAATAAAAAGGGTTTATAAGTTAAGTCTAATTTGATATTTAAAATAATTATTGTTTCGGGAAATAGGTACTAATAAGTTGAAGGTTTAAATCTTGCTAAAAATAATTTAGAGTTTATTTGATAAAAAATCCTAGGTGGTATTAGGTAAAATAATAATTTATTAATAATTAATTGTTTGAAAATAATTGATAACTAAAATTAGTTGAAAATAAATTTTAATGGGTCTTGATTGAAAGATACTAAATAAATTTTAATAGGTTTTTATTAAAAGATAATAATTGAAAGATAATAAATTTTAATGATATTTATGAATATAAGACTTATAAAATTAATATTTTACTTATTATGATTGTTTATATAAAAGGCTTTATTTGATATAATTATTATATATAATATCTATATATTTTATTTCTTGAAATAAAAGCTATCATTTATTTGATTAAAATATCCTTATTATATATAATAATCCAAGTCTACCTTACTAGCAAAAATTATAATATTAAATATTTTATTGATGAAATAAAATTAGCTTAGGGACAACTAGATCATGATCATATTTCTATTGTTAACCACAATCATGAACATATACTCCACTTCAATTCATCAACTCATCCAAATCATGAATAAAAGCATAGATCTAAATTTACCAAGGCATGATCCAACCTCTACTAGCATAAACATAATCATGGCTTTAACAATCATACATGAATGTAAATCCCATTCACCATAGGTGACATAATCTCTAACATACTTGATCACAAATACTACTTATGACATGGAGACATGCATTAAACCCTAAAAACACCATACAATCAACAAAGATAACCAACTCATGCATAAATCCCATCTCCATCATATACACACATTTATTCATGCTTCAATCTCAACTCATCACAACAATACATGCTCAAATCCTATTCATAATCCATCTCCTACCAATATCATCCTTGAGTCATGAATCTAGAATTACAAAGGAGGGTTGAAAAGGCTTACTTGATTGATGAGTACCTTGAAGGAGTTTTGAATGGATCTCAACTCCTAGATGACTAGATCCGTCTAAGAGAGATGAAGAAAGCATGGCCATTGGTGAAGAATTCATTCGGCCAAGAGGGAGAGGATATTCGGCCAAGAGAGAGAGAGAGAGAGAGAGAGAGAGAGAGAGAGAGAAGAAGAGCATCCATTAGCATGCTTATACACATATATATTCATTAGAGATTGGAGATTAGAGAAGATGAGGTTGATTGCACAAAGTTACCTTGAAGGTGTTCTTGATCCTTCACAAAAATACTGATTTTTTATCCAAATGAGAGAGTTGGTTTTTGGAGTTTGATGTTAAAAATGGTATGGATGGACTCATGGCAGTGAGTAGATGAAATCTAGAATTTTTTTAAGGAGATTGATGTGGTTTGGAGAGGTATTAGGCGAGAGAAGTGAGTAGGTGTTCTTGGTGTTGTATGTGTGCTTGAAGGTTGAAGAGAATGGAGGGATTTTGGATTTGAAGCTGCCGAAATTCTGTATGTTTGTAGTGGCCGAATTGTTTGTGTAGTTTAGGTAGATGATTTTTCTGGTTTGAAAGGAAAAGGAAAGGTTGGTTGTTGAAATCCTGAGATAATTGAAAAACTAGAAGCCCCAGTCAGAGATGTAGAAATCTCTAATAAGTTAACTTCCATTAGTAAATCTTTAGAAGGTTTAAATTTAGAAACAGGAAGGAAACCTATAAGAAAGCCAAAATAGTATTTCCTACTGTGTCTATTACAGTTGAGCCTATTTCTGATTTTACCAGGTCTTTGTTAGGTACTAAATCTTTATGGATATGGCACATTGTAGCACCAGTATCAATTTAGCAAAAGTAGGAAGGAACACATAAATCATTTAAAGAAATTTTTTGATTTATGTATTTAACATGGTATTATTCTCTCAAAGAAGAAAATGTCTCTGGAAAAATACCAAATAGAATTCTTAGGATTTATAATTAGTAAAGGATAGATCAAATTAATGGATCATATTGCTAAAACAATTTTAGAAAAGGAAGTAATATTCCTTCTCTCACTGAAACACTCTATCAGTCGAGAGATTCCGCAAGACTTTTGAATTTCGAGTGCTTCCTTAAATGGTATCAGTGCCTTAGTTTATAGTTGGTGTAAATTACTGGATTGGTGTGGATTACTCCTCTGTATCAGTAGTACCTGAGTCTGTAAACATCTATATTTTAATCAGCTAATAATATTATGGAGTAGTGAGATCCTTGATCTCTCAAGACTCTCCAGTTTGATGTGATCAATTTCTTGTTTATCTGTGGATCTAATGTTCTAGCTTATACTCCTTTTCTCTATAAGAGTAGGTTGGCTGAGAAATAATGTCAAGTATATTGAGTATCTTCATTCACGAGGCGTGAAAACACTCTGTGTTCAAGACAATGGTTTACCATCAGAAGCTCACGTATAAGGTATAATTACTTTTCTTGCCACTTACTCATTGTCTTTGTTAGAATAACAAGCATGCTGATAACAATTATGTTACATGAACTATTATCTTAATTCTGCAATTATTACTTGTGCTTGTGGTGGAAAGGCAAAAGAATCTAGAGGCTTCGCATAAGACTCGAGAGAGGCAGCATTTAGGTCCAATTGTGTAAGCCCTTGTATACCAAGAAAATAAAACTGATAAGCTTAAGAGAAACTCAACTAGTAGTTTGCAGAAAAAGATAGATAATACTCATCTAGGATAATTAATATAGGAAGCATGTTTCTATTCTCTCAAGACAGGCTAGATTTATAAAATGGAAAGGAAAAAGAAGTTAGAATACTTAGATCTTGCAGAAAGGACTTTTGTCCAAAGAACAAGTATAGATAAACATCAAATATGGTATAGTTTTGAGGGACCACTTGCAAAACATCAATTTGAACACCTGTATCACGGATCAAACGGTCAATTCAACTTGATAGTAGATTTGATAAATATAGTCTTGAATAACCAATTAAAACAAAACCAAGTTTTAAATGAGTTTTCAAGAAAACATTTAAAGTTTAGAGACAAAATTGTTTTAGAAATAAAACAATTAAGGTCTAATTTAGATTTTGTAAAAAATAGTTTACAACTCAAAACACTTAGAAATCTTCCAACTAAAGAAGATTTAAGTCAATTAGTGGGAACTTTAAAATCCAAAATAGAACATAGACAGCTTCTAGAAGAAACTAGGAAAGAAATTTTAGAAATAAAACAATTCTTAGAATATGAAAAGGAGATACAATCTTCAATAGATAAACACTGCAGAATGATATTAAGAATTCATAATGAGTGACCTAATAAATAATCTAGGCTATCAAGCTGCTTTAATAGAAAGCAGAAAATACTTAGAAGGATCTGTAGGAATCCTTGATAAAAATGATGATATTAATAAAAATATCACAACTGCAGGTGATAAAGTAGTTATCAGGTAGAATAACGTAATAATATTATTACTACTTGAGATAATTGAAAAACTAGAAGCCCCAGTCAGAGATGTAGAAATCTCTAATAAGTTAACTTCCATTAGTAAATCTTTAGAAGGTTTAAATTTAGAAACAGGAAAGAAACCTGTAAGAAAGCCAAAATCCCACATTTTTGCTACCTCGAAAAGTTCAGTAGTTTCTCCTAAAGAGAAAAATAAATCATCATGAAGTATAATATTGAAATCATAGATGTACCTAAACAAAGACCGTTGATTTCAATAGTCCATGAAACTATAGAATTAGGAGAAATAGAGATTTTAGAATACTGGCTGGAATAAACATATATTCAGTATTTATAATCTAATTAGTAATAAATTAATTCATAAATGGGAATATATAGAAAAATTGTAGGATGACAACTTCAAAAATAACAGAAAAAAAGAAGTTGGATATAGTTACTTATGGTAGAATAGAAAGGGTAACAGATAAAGCAAAAAAGTTAAGACCCTTTAAAATTGTGCAAACAGTTGTTGACCCAGAATAACAATTAGCAAACTTTAGGGACAATAAGATTCAACTAATTGCCCCTAAATATTTATATAATTATAGTCCCGGTAAGACTCATAAACTGGTGAATTTGTATAGGGAACATTTAATATCAAGTCCCAATGACAAAAGTACAGCAGTATTACCAGTAATAACTAGAGAAAGTAGGGATGCATTGTTAATAGAAAACAGTGAATTGTTTCATTTAGGCTGCATTATGATCGGTATCAAAGGAATCCATAGAAAAGAGTTAGGGACAAAAGTTTTTATTGGACTCTTAGATACAAGACATAATGACATAATAACACCAATTATAGGAAATATGGAAGTTGACATGAGTCAAAATAGTCAGATAGTTTATATAATGCCAGACTACCTATTTCCTATTGACCAAATGCATCAACATCTTAAAATAGTGGTCAAAAGTAAAGGATATAATATGGTAGAAAATGCTGAAAATCTGTTAATTTGTCAGAATATCATAGGAAAAGTAACCTCTGGAAGCAATGTAGGATACACTATTAAGGAAATAGAAATAGTTAGATTCCTAGCAAGTAGAGGAATAAAAGTATTACCAGGAAAGAAGATAGAGAATCATGATCTTTTAGGAGATACTTGGAATATTAGTAAAATTTTGGATAAACCTATCATAGTTCCAACTTGTGCTCAGTATTACACTGAAATTAATGGTAATATTAGTTGTAGGTTTAGTAATTATATAGGGACTGAACAAGAGGATGAAGAGCAAGAATAGTAATAACATCCAACAGGCCTTGTTCCATCTTAGCCATATAGACAAAAATAATTTAGAAGCAATTTTTGAATTTAGGGCAAGAATAATATATTATGTAGAAACAAGTGAAAATAAAGACTTGTTTAAACTAATAGATAGTTGGTGTTCACAAAATGAACAAATAATATATAGAAAGGAATATAGACAGTGGAAAAGAGACTTAGCAGACACAAGAGATCCACAATATAATAGATAGGAAGACGAATATAGCTAGATCTGGCAAACAAGGAACTTCATCTTTACAATCAGTAGATTCTATAACATGGTTTAATAGAGACCAAATACAGGAATAGTGTACGGTTACACAAGCATTAATTAGTTTAAGTCATTTAGAGTTGAATTCTATATATACCCTAGATAGGTTATATAAAGAAATCAAAACTGGCTATAAAGACCATAGGAACCAAGAACTTTTCCTTCTCTTAAAAACTTAGATAAAGAAAAAGATTAGACAAAGAGAAGAAGAAGACTTAGATTGGTATTTAAGAAGTATCTATTCAGATGAAGAAGATCCTTCAGATGACTAGAAAGTTTAGTGTTATAAATCCAGAAGCCGAACTTCCTAAAAGACGGACTATAGGAAGTGTTGGATATGATTTTACTTTAGTTCAATCAATAGTTATAAACCCATTATCTAATTTAGTCATAGATACTGGAATAACTGTAGAAATGGAAAAGGATGAATATCTAAAGATAGTTCCTAGATCATCACTCCATAAAAAAGGAATTTTATTGGCCAATATAATTGGAATAATAGACTCTGATTATAAGGACCAAATTAAGATCATTCTTAGGAATCGTAGGTTTATACCTATAACATTAGAAAAAGGTGAAAGGTTAGTCCAATGAATTTTTTCCAAATATTTAGTTACTGATGATGATAATACCATTGAAATCCGAACAGGAGGACTAGGTAGTACATCATGAATAAATACAACATTCCAATCTATAGGACTTTCTCACCAGAAGAAACTTTAGAATTAGTACTCATAGATTATGATTGGCAACAACATTTTGAAGAAAAGCCAGAATTAGATGAAGCTTATTGGTATCTGAGAGTACAAGGTATTAGAGATGATTATCCAAAGATTCATAGGAATGAAGAATTGGATTTTATCCCTGACCCAATAATAGATTTAACACCCAGTATCCATACTGATAATTCACAATTTGAAGCATGGGTAAATAAAATAGAAACTCCTCTAGTTAACTTAGAAGATAGCAAACATGTAGATAATACACAGTTTGAAACATGGGTAAACATGAATCCTAGTACCAGTCAAACTAGTGGTGTAAGTGAGGTATCACCAATGTATGATGTTCCTCAATCAACTACATCCCAGTTACCTAAAAGAGAGCCGTCTAGAATTATACCTACAGTAGGAGGAGGTTATAAAACATACTATAGTAAGAAAATAGGACTCCAACAACCCCCAGGAATAATATATAATTTACCACCTCAACATAAATCAGGAAGTGAATTAACCATGATGTCTTTTCATCCTCAGAATTGGGAAGATGTAATAGATAGATGGGAAGCTGATGCATTAAATTGATTGCAGAGATATACTTATCAAATGACAGCTGAAGAAGTAGTCAATTTCATAGAAAATCTGTTAGGACCTATGAAAAATTATTTTATAGATTGGAGAACTATGTATCTACAATCTTACCAAAGGATACTAGAATTAGTTGAGAATCCTCAGAATGTAACTAGTTAAATTAGACAAATAATCTTAGGGTATGATCCTTATAGAGGACAAACAGAGTTACAGGATCAAGCTATGAAAGATCTTGAACAATTACAAGTAGATAAAGATCTGCTAAACATAGATACATTTAGCAGAAAATATTTAGAGTTAGCCATGAAAACTGGAAGAAGTTGGGATTTAGAATTAAGTAATAAACATTTTGCTAAACTCCCAAATCCTTTAGGAAAAGTAGTTGCATAAAAATGGTTTGAATCTGTAGGAAGACAATCTGTAGTAGGAATCACTACTAGGATTCAATTCCTTTTTAACTATTTGAAATAGCAATGTATGCAGCATCAAATAGATAAGCAGATAAAGAATTACAATTATTGCAAAAGGGTAATAAGTCCCATATCTTTTGATTCAGGAAAACCAGAAAAGACAAGGAAATAAAAAGAAGTAGGTATTATAGGAAAGGAAAACCTCCAATGAAAAATCAACTTAGAAGGTTTAAAACCCATAAACCTCCTAACAAATGTAAATGTTATGTATGTGGAGAAGTAGGACATTTTGCATACCAATGCAAAAATAAAAAAGATAATAAGGAAAGGTTAAATACCTACCAAACATTAGATATAGAACCAGATTATGATATTATATCATTAGAAGGTGATGAAGTTGATAATGATAGTGATATCATGAGTTATTGTAGTATATCTAACATGTTAGATAAACTTAAGGACTTTGAAGACCTTAATTTATTAAACATGAATGAAGATTGGAACTTAGACAACAATCCTATCTTTTTAAAAAGTAGATATAATTTTGAATTCAACAGGTACAAGCAATGTAATCATACTTGGCAAGATTTCACAAAATTTAAAGATAGGTGTGAAATTTGTTTAAAATTCCTAGTTGAAAAACATAGGACTTATTGTACAAAATGCAATATAGCAGTCTATAGATTTTGTACGAGTCAATATTTAGGATATAATATGTCTTCTAAAAAAGAAACAGAAGTGAAAGGAAAAGAAGCCCAAGATGTGAGTTACAAGTCCCAAGTAAATTTACATCTTAAAACCATAGGAATAATGCAAAAATACATAGATAATCTAGAAGAAAGCCTTCGAGATTGTATATGTAAAGATAGAAAGAAAGACAGTAAACAAAAGGGAAAAGTCATCGAGGAACAAAATAGCTTTGAAACAATCCTTGAACCCTGCGAAAATGAGCAAAATTTAGTATTAGGAAAATATAGAACAAACAACTTGCTCAATACTGTCTGTGTGATAGAATTCCCTGATAAACATAGTCTTACCTTATCAAGCATAATTGATACTGGTGCTACAATGTGCCATATCCATAAAGATTTTGTACCTAACAAATACCTGGTAAAATCAGAAATAGGCTCAATTGTAATAGACACAGTAGGAAATACTAGAAAAATAGATGAAAGGTTGGTAGACTGCACTATTAAGTTTAATAGTGAAAAATAATATTTACCAACAACATGGGTGTCAACCATGAATTATCAATTAATAATAGGAATGAATTTTATCAAAAATCTCCATGGTGGAATAATAGTAGAAGGTAATAGGGTAACCTTTTTTAAAAGGGCAGATACAATATTAAGCTCTCCTTTAAGCAGAGAACTTAATCTGTTACCTGACAGTCAAACACTAGAAATAATCCAGGAAAAAGTAAATATTCCTGAAGTAGAAGCATTTGAACAATTTGATTTTTCTGAATTAGATTATTCAAATGAAATAAACTTTAATTTAGAAGAAATAGCTAGTGAGCAACAGGATATAGATATCTTGTTACATCAACTAGAAAAAATCAAAACTATAGGAGAAAATCCCCCAGAACACTGGCAGAAAATTAAAATAGTTTGCAAATTAGAAATAATAAATCCTGAATTAATCATAAAGGATAAGCCCATGAATTATAATCCTAAAGATTTAGAAGAAGCAAACATGCACACTAAGGAATTATTAGGATTGGGAATAATTAGAAATAGTTATAGTCCACATAGAACTCCTGCCTTTATAGTAAGGAAACATAGTGAAATTGTTAGAGGAAAAAGTAGAATGGTATATAACTATAAAAGACTGAATAATAATACAGTTGAAGATAGTTATATAATCCCTAATAAGGAACTTTTGATATTAAGAGCAAAAGATAGTTTTATTTACTCAAAGTTTGACCTTAAGTCAGGATTTTGGCAAATAGCTATGCGTGAAGATAGTATTCCATGGACAACATTTACAATACCAAATGGACATTATGAATGGTTAGTAATGCCCTTTGGATTAAAAAATGCACCCTCTATTTTCCAAAGAAAAATGGATAATATCTTGAAAGAAATTCCATTTGTAGTATGTTATATAGATGACATACTAATATTCAACAAAAGTAGGAAGGAACACATAAATCATTTAAAGAAATTTTTTGATTTATGTATTCAACATGGTCTTATTCTCTCAAAGAAGAAAATGTCTCTGGGAAAATACCAAATAGAATTCTTAGGATTTATAATTGGTAAATGACAGATCAAATTAATGGATCATATTGCCAAAATAATTTTAGAAAAGGAAGTAGATTTTAATAATTTAAAATCTCTTCAATCTTTCTTAGGTTTATTAAATTATTGTAGAACTTATATTCCTAACTTTGGCAAATTAGTAGGACCTCTTTATGCCAAAACTAGATCTCATGGTCAAAGAAAATTTAATGACCAAGATTTTAAATTAATTGATAAAATAAAATCAATAATCAAAGCCTTGCCACCTTTAGAACTACCACCTCCAGAAGCTTACATGATCGTAGAAGTAGATGCAAGCTTAGATGGATGGGGAAGAGTTTTAAAATGGAAATTATTTAAGGAGGACAAGCAAAAAAATGAAAGAATTAGCAGCTATTGCAGTGGATTGTACAAAAATAAAGTAACCACTACAAATGCTGAAATACTAGCCTGCGTATTTGTTTTAAAGTAATTCTCAGTTTATTTAAGAAATCCTACACGAGAATTTACTTTAAGAACATATTGCAAATCCATAGTTTCGTTTTATAATAAAATGTCGTATTCAAAGTTATCTGTTAACAGATGGCTAATGTTTGTTGACTTTCTTGTAGGAAATGGGTTCAAAGTCTTTATTGAACATATTAATGCTAACCAGAATTTCTGGGCTGACCAGCTCAGTAGACTGGTTATTAGGCCCATTGTCTAAAATAGATTGGGCATAGCCCAATGACAATAATATTTAGTCAGAGCTTAACTCTGAAAAGGCTATCGTACAGTATTCAATGATTGTTTTGGGTACCATATTCAGTTATAGGGGCCCAAGTATAGTTTATGGCTTAGCCTACCATAAAATGTAGTAGATCTTTAAAGGTCTAAAATAGACAATTTAAACTGTTGTTCTCTTTTGTAGATGATGGATACAAGATCGACATCGCTACCTAAACCTGAGGCCTCTGAAATTAGATTTGGACCTTATTCTTTGAAGGTCTTACCTCAGAAATTTGCACCAGATTTCCCTGTTTCCCTTGAACAATAAACCTTGTTAGATAATTTGTGGAAATTTAGAAACCACAAACAGTATGCCAGCATACTGAAAGCCTTGTCTGGACACCACCACTTTTTGAACAGTGCCTTGAGCTTAAAAGATCAAGAAATTCATCATCTTAAAACTCAACTTACCAAAATTTCTTAACCATTTGAACCAGTGCTTAAACCACAGACCCCCCAAACTGTTCTTGAGCTTGAAAGACAGTTGAAAACGTTGAAAGTTAGTCTAAAAGGAAAAGAAAAATTAAGTGACGATTTTGCTGAACAAATGAAAGAAATGAGAGCCTACATGGAAGAAGAATTGAGAAAAAAGGAAGAAAAAATTGAAAATTTTCCAAGAGGGATCCATGAGGTAAAATTGCAGATTTACAAATATGTTCTGGCAGAAAAAATCTCTGAACAAATAGGAATTCAAGAGATGTTCAGAAATATTTGTGAAAGGCCACTTCAGCAATATGAGGGATTAAGTTTCAACATTATTAGTTTTACTTATGCTAATAAGGAGAAGAGTTTTACTTTTATTAGAGCAATAATTAATCTCCAAAAATGGGTGGACAAAAATGTTTTAGGTTTTGAATTATTTGTGAATAAATTAATGGAGTACAGAATGTTATTTAAGCTTTATATTCCTGAAAAGAATTATCTGAAGCAACGGACCGTGATTAGAGATAGGCAGCTTTCCCACTGCTGTGACCACATGATGGAATCAGATCTCTGTAGAGATGGCTATTTAAGGCTTGTGCTACATGCCATTCCCCCTTTGTTTAGCCCTAATTATCCAGATGATTGTAGAACCGAGATTCTTATCTCAAGATTCCCAAAGGCTAAACCAAATCCTGTCTATGAACACAGAAACTTGATCATCATTCCCGATAAGGAAGTTTCTGTTGTAGACCAGATTTTTAACTACAGGACAGCTAGTTTGACATACATAACCGAATACTCTTTTGGAGTTTATCACAGAATTGTAGCTGAATCAAGAAATATGAAGATCTATGTAGAAGACATCTTTCCTAGAAATCTCTATGTTCTGTACCAGAGTTTATTCAATCAAGATCCAACATTGACAGAATTCTATAGGATGGTCAGAGTTAGGACATGTACAACTGTCCAAGGAGAAACTATGCATCACGAGTATGACCCTTCTTTGATGCAGAAGAAAGAATTGAAGCTAAAGATCTTGATATAGATGATATGGCAACCTGATGGTCTGTGTCCAGTCTTAGGTGAATCCCACTTTACTCACTACTTTTCATCTGAAAAGAAAAACTGATGGGATGCGTCTTTTGGTAAAATGAGTGGAACTGTGTCCCCACCATTTTAAAGTAGCTTTAGCGAAGAGCCACTTGTCTTTGTAACTCTTTGAAGAGTCATCTTAATATTTAGCATTTGCTTTCCCGAAGAGTCATTTGTCTTTTGATTTTTTGAAGGGGCATTTTGCTTTAGCTTTTTTAAAAGGTCATTTGTCCTTTGGCCTTTCGAAATAATAAGTCAGGATGGTTATAAATACCATTCCTTCTCTCACTGAAACACTCTATCAGTCGAGAGATTCCGCAAGACTTTCGAATTTGGGAATCAAATTTGGAAACAAAATATAGCAAGAATATCTTTGATCAATAGAGAGCTTTTTGGAAGCTGCTATGGCCGACTAACGTTCAGTGATTTTGCTGGATGAAAGCTGGTTGAAGAAGGTTAATGGTGGCCGAAAAGAGGGAGTATAATAGTGAAGGAAATGTCTGGTTGTTTAAGGGACATTTTATGGAAGTTTACTAAATTAGGTTTGCTGGAATTTTGGTCTCCAATCAAGCATGATTGGACTAATTTGTTGGAAATATTTTAGGGCAACCATGACTGGGTCTCGTGCAGAAGGTTGGGGAAGACAATGGGGTTCAGTTCATGGCTGTTTAAGAGAGGTTTGTGCAGAAAAAGGGAGAAGTTTCGGCCAGGGCTGGAAAAGGAAACAAAGCTGGAAATAAAATCCTGTACAGTTTCGTCATTGCTGGAATTAGCTGCCATTTTCCAGTCAGATTGCAGAGAGTTTGAAGGGGGCATTTAGAGGTCTTTCAAGACTGGTTTACAGCCTTCTTTATGGAGGAAAAACGTGGCTAAGGAGTTGGAAGAAAACTGGAAGAAAATAGCTTGGTTTAAGCTCATATATGCTGCAATTTTGCCTAGAAAATTTTCTGGTATTGCACAGCATTTGTGCAGTCCGAATTCGGCCAGAAAATATCAGATTTCAAGCTTGTCAAGAGGGCCATTTTCTGGTAGCATTTCGGAGGGAATGATGGCTGAAATTTTCGACACCTTGAAGGCACAAGAAGCTGGAAAAATTTTAGATCATTACATGAAGGAAAATGAACATAGCTAGAGTGAAGTTTTCAAGGTTTACTAGGGGGATTAATTCTCTTGGAAACTATCCCATCTCTTCTACATTTTCGATCTATAAGATGTCTTTCACTTAGACATTTTGAACCTTCAAAGCCACATCATTACTGAAATTTCTGGAATGAAATTAGCTTGAATAAATTGAATAACTTAAAAATTTGAGAAGTAAGGAAAACTAAGGATCCAGAAGGGTATGAATTCCCTTATGAATTTTTGTAGGGTACAAGAGTAGGATTAGGGTACTCCTATCATATCTCCCCTAGGACATCACCTTTACACTTCTCTAGAGCACTCAAGGACGAAAATCTAACCTTCCCTAACAAAAATAAAATTTAATCATGCTAAAGCTCCAATGATAAATTTTAAACTCAAGACCTCAAGGATTTATTCCAAAGCTCTAACCACTAAACCACAACAACTCTTGTTCTTATTTTCTCTTTAAAATATTTTTTTTCCTATTTAACCCACATGCTATCTCCGTATTTTCACCTCAAGCAAAAATTATCATTTTGCCCTTCTTACTCAATAAACACAATTAAGCCCTCGAGACTATCAAACACAAATCTAAAGCATATAAAATCATATAAAAATATATTTAAACATGCAATAAAATATGATATGCATCCCAACCCCCTTACTCTAAGGTTGGCTCCAACTGAGGTTTCACATCCTCCCCTCCTTAGAGAAATTTCGTCCCGAAATTCAAGCATACCTCTATTTCAGATCAGGATACTTCCACTTAACCCACTCTTTTGATTCCCATATGGCATAATGTCTGCCATGATGCTCCCACTGAACCTTGACCATCGGTATCTGCTTGTTCCAAAGATTCTTGACACTACTGATCAATATTCGCACAGGCCACTCCACATAGCTCAAATCAGATTGCAACACCAACAGCTCGTTATTCAGAACATGACCGGGATCAGCATTATACTTCTTCAATTGTGACACATGAAACACATCATGAATTCCCGTCAACCCATCTAGTAGGTGCAATCGGTAAGCTATCGGTCCAATCCTTTCCTTAATCGGGAACGGCTCCAAATACCTCAGATTCAACATTCCACCCTTCGAATGTTTCAAGATCCCCTTATTCAGCGTCAATCTCAGAAATACATTGTCCCCGACTTGAAACTCTAATTCTCTACGCCAGTTGTTCGCGTAGCACTTCTGTCGGCTCTAAGCCGCTTTCAACCTTTCCCTGATCAATTTCACTTTATCCAATATTTCTTAGACACAGACTTCTCTGATTCGGCTTACATGACCATTTTTTGACCAACTCCAATACAACGGTACCTGACACTTGTGTCCATACAAAGCCTCATACGGTGCCATCCCAATTGAAGCTTGATAGCTATTATTGTATGACAGCTCTGCGTACGGTACACACTCTATCCACTTGTCCCCAAAATTGAGAACACAGGCTCTCAGCATATCTTCCAATATATGTATAACCCTTTCTGACAGTCCATCAGTCTGCGGATGCGCCATCATATTGAATTTCAGACTCGACCCCATTGCTTCCTAAAACTCTGCCTAAAATCGAGATGTAAACCATGGGTCTCGGTCAAACACTATGCTTGAAGGCACACCGTGCAGTCGGACTATCTCTCGAACATAAGTCTGAGCTAGCTTCTCCATAAAGTCTCTTACATTTACCGGTATGAAATGGGCCGTACGGTACACACACTATCCTCCTGGGTCTTTGATATGGGAAGTCCGGTGACAAAATCCATAGTCACCTCCTCTCATTTCCATTCCGGTACTGGCAATGGCTGCAATAGTCCTGCTGACTTCTTATGCTCTGCTTTGACTTTCTGGCAGGTGAGACAGGTCGAGATATACTTGACCACATCTCGCTTCAGTCCGAGCCACTAATAGGCTCTCTTCAAGTCCTGATACATCTTGACTTCCCCCGGATGAATGGTGTACTTGCTCTTGTGTGCCTCTTCCAAAATTATGCCCTTTAATTGCTGCTCTCCAGGTACATACAATCGATCTCTGAAATGCAAAACTCCCATCTTGACCTGACGGAATTCACTGTCTGGCTGCTTAAGCTCCTTGTCCTTGAAAAGCTGAAACTCTGCGTTGCTTTGCTGAGCTCCCACGATTTCCCGTCTTTAATCTGGTACCAACTTTAGATTGCTAATAACAATCCTCTTCTCTTGCACTTCCACCCTTCTATCCAACACATCCTGAACCACTTGAATTTCCTGCACTCTTAGTCTAGCCATTCCAATTTTTCTGCTTAGGGCGTCAGCTACAACGTTAGCATTCCCGGGATGGTAATTGATCGGACAACGGTACTCTTCCAAGAATTCCATCCATCTTCGTTGCCTTAAATTCATATCCTTCTGAGTGAAGATATACTATAGACTCTTGTGGTCGGTGAACTCCTCATATTCGGCTCCGTACAGGTAGTGTCGCCATTTCTTTAGGGCGAACACGATAGCTGTCAGCTCCATATCATGAGTAGAATAGTTGACTTCATGAGGTCTCAGCTTCCGAGAAGCGTAAGCAATCACCTTCCAGTCTTGCATTAACACTGCTCCCAATCCTTCTTTCGAGGTGTCGATATACTGTGCGTAAGGCTTCCCTTCCTCTGGCAGACTCAATACTGGCACTGTCATCAATCTTCGTTTCAGTTCTTGAAAACTTTTCTTACATTTCTCACTCCAAACTAATAGAACATCCTTTCTCAGCAGTCGGGTCATAGGCGATGCGAGCGTCGAAAACCCTTTGATAAACCTCTAGTAGTAACCTGCCAATCCCAACAAACTTCGGATCTCGGTGATATTCTCCGGCTGCTTCCAATCTGACACTACTTCAACCTTTGATGGGTCTACCTTGATTCCATCCTTGGTCACCACGTGGCCAAGGAATGCTACACTGTCTATGCAAAAATCACACTTGCTAAACTTGGTGAACAACTTGTTCCATTGTCACTCTGACAGGTTCTTCTAATCCTAATTCCAAATCTAGCTCACTCTCATCCCTCCGATTAGGTGATGGCATTTGAGTCGTCTCAAACTCCAGTATCACAGGCTCTATTTCCGGAACTCTTCTGCTTGATGTGGCTACATGGCGCTTGGATGCCATTCTCAACCATGCCCAGATAATGAGTGTATCCATTCAAGGTTAAAATATTTTGAGCATGCATTCACATTCAAGTTTAAGTAAAAGAAAATCATATGCAAGTTTTTTTTTTTTTTTTGGCATAAAGAGTTGCATAAAAATTTTTCAAACCATAGAGTACTCCGAGTACTCTTATTTGCATAAATTTGGAATTAAAGCAATAAACAGGAATGAAATCCTATTCATAAAAGTTTATGGAAAGCAGAAAATAAACAATCTTGACCCTAACAGCTCTTAGCCCCTCTAGTCTTCATCAGAATCCTCATCATCAGCCTCATACAACCATCCCCCAGAGTTCTTAGAAAAGACTACCCCAACCCCACTGGCAAACCCCTCCATTAGCTTCTTCCTAGGGCACCTAGAACTCTCCCTGGGCTAAACTCGGATGAAAGAAGGAATGAAAGAAGGCCAAGGTGGAGACTCAGAGTCTATCTCCCCCGGATCATCATAATCTGCTGCTAAGTCCACTATAGGACAAGGAGGTTGGGGTACATGCTCCACTGCTATCACCTCATCATCACTGTCAGAGCTTATGTCTATCACCGGGATTGGGGGTGGCTCAAGAATCTGGACCTCATCATTACTGCTATCCTCTACAGGGATAACTAGCTGAGGGGCAGGCTGGGGAACTGGAATGTCTTCTAGATATATAGGGATAGGCAGGTGCCATTGCTGCCCTTTCCTTGCGGGCCTAAGCATCCTAACCATCCTACAGCATCACCAAGATAGGTTAGATAAATATTTAAACTTAAATAAATAGCATATATACTATCAATATTTGCCTATAACCTAGTCTCTGATACCACTTGTAACACCCCACTACCTAGGCCCGACAGGACCGGGGATGTCGCCCCATCTAAAGGACAAGAGGTCATTATAACTAGGTCACACAATCAAAATAATAGAATAAAAATAATACTTTAAACTTAAAATTTATTACAATCCATGAATGAATCCAAGAATTCCAAAATAAATCCATAATAAAATTATCCACTCTTAACTCCCCAAAGCATTACACAAATTAAATATCAGAAAAATCTTCCAAGGCAGGCAATATCTAGCTACTCATCCCCACAGCAGGATCAACCTAAAATCTTGGTAAAAAGGGTGATGAGATAAAAATCTCAGCAAGTCCATGTGTGCTTTGAGTGTCCAGTGAAAACAATTCGTAAATGCAAAGTATAAATCTTTATAAGAGAAATACTGGCAAGCAATAAATATTAGTCAAAATCAAGAGTGGTGTTTTGGCTTTTCCAACCATACATAATTAATAAAATCAACCATTCAAAATAAATGATCATGGGTTACCACACGTTAGGCCCCATAACCGGTCAGAATGCCGACACTTTGTGTAGACTGACAAAAGGTAGGTGATCGGCCTACCGGGCAAGATACTCCTCTTTCTCTATACACAAACAACAACCGGTTGTCCATTCTAGCAACACACAGTCGCTTGACTGAAAAAAAAAACTGCTAGCTTGGACCGGCACGACCTACTGAACTTACATCCTATCCGAGAATGACTTACCCCTCTAAGGTGGCCACCTACTGAAAGACTCACCCTAACCCTTCAAAGACTAGTCCTAGCAGTCCATCCTTATTGAGTACTCAACGTAACGTATCCCACTTGGGAAAATGAAAAAACACAGTTCCACAAGAAAATGGCAAACAAGGATTTCTAAAGTCTTTGTCAAAATCAGTTTTGGAAAGAGTTTTGAGTTTGAGTAAATCTGCTTATTGATTTTCAAATAATTTATTTGACTGAAATAAGAAAGGAGTCAATCTTCAATTGCCTTTACAGAAATGTGTGTCCATACACTCTGCCTTGGCTTGCCATAATAAACATTTTACATCAATCAGGTTTTATGCAGGAGCTTATCTGATCCTTAGCTTGAGATAAAATAAAGGTCTTCAACAGCTGACCTAACCCCGCCTGGGGTAAATACAAGCCATAATTAATCTCAAGCTAAAATCCACTTTCACAAATAAAGCTAGCTCAACTCACTACTATCATGATCCTAGTGTCCCAAGCTTTAAGGCCAAATAATAAATAAAAAGGGTTTATAAGCTAAGTCTAATTTGATATTTAAAATAATTATTGTTTCAGAAAATAGGTACTAATAAGTTGAAGGTTTAAATCTTGCCAAGAATAATTTAGAGTTTATTTGATGAAGAGTCCTAGGTGGTATTATGTAAAATAGTGATTTATTAATAATTAATTGTTTGAAAATAATTGATAACTAAAATTAGTTGAAAATAAATTTTAATGGGTCTTGATTGAAAGATACTAAATAAATTTTAATAGCTTTTGATTAAAAGATAATAATTGAAAGATAATAAATTTTAATGATATCTATGAATATAAGACTTACAAAATTAATATTTTACTTATTATGATTATTTATATAAAATGCTTTATTTGATTTATTATTATATATAATATCTATATATTTTATTTCTTGAAATAAAAACTATCATTTATTTGACTAAAATATCCTTATTATATATAATAATCCAAGTCTACCTTACTAGCAAAAATTATAATATTAAATATTTTATTGATGAAATAAAATTAGCTTAGGGACAACTAGATCATGATCATATTTCTATTGCTAACCACAATCATGAACATATACTCCACTTCAATTCATCAACTCATCCAAATCATGAATAAAAGCATAGATCTAAATTTACCAAGGCATGATCCAACCTCTACTAGCATAAACATAATCATGACTTTAATAATCATACATGAATATAAATCCTATTCACCATAGGTGACATAATCTCTAACATACTTGATCACAAATACTACTTATGACATGGAGACATGCATTAAACCCTAAAAACACCATACAATCAAACCAAGATAACCAACTCATGTATAAATCCCATCTCCATCATATACACACATTTATTCATGCTTCAATCTCAACTCATCACAACAATACATGCTCAAATCCTATTCATAATCCATCTCCTACTAATATCATCCTAGAGACATGAATCTAGAATTAAAAAGGAGGGTTGAAAAGGCATACTTGATTGATGAGTACCTTGAAAGAGTTTTGAATGGATCTTAACTCCTAGATGACTAGATCCGTCCAAGAGAGATGAAGAAAGTATGGCCATTGGTGAAGAATTCATTCGGCCAAGAGGGAGAGGGTATTCGGCCAAGAGAGAGAGTGAGAGAGAGAGAGAAGAGAAGAAGAGCATCCATTAGCATGCTTATACACATATATATTCATTAGAGATTGGAGATTAGAGAAGATGAGGTTGATTGCACAAAGTTACCTTGAAGGTGTTCTTGAGCCTTCACAAAAATACTGATTTTTTATCTAAATGAGAGAGTTGGATTTTGCAATTTGATGTTAAAAATAGTATGGATGGACTCATGCCAGTGAGTAGCTGAAATCTGAAATTTTTTTGAAGGAGATTGACGTGGTTTGGAGAGGTATTAGGTGAGAGAAGTGAGTAGGTGTTCTTGGTGTTGCATGTGTGCTTGAAGGTTGAAGAGAATGGAGGGATTTTGGATTTGAAGCTGCCGAAATTCTGTATGTTTGTAGTGGCCGAATTGTTTGTGTAGTTTAGGTAGATGATTTTTTTGGTTTGAAAGGAAAAGGAAAGGCTGGTTGTTGAAATCCTAAAAGAATATTTTTGGGAATCAAATTTGGAAACAAAATATAGCAAGAATATCTTTGATCAAAGGAGAGCTTTTTGGAAGCTGCAATGGCCGACTGATGTTCAGTGATTTTGCAACATGAAAGCTAGTTGAAGAAGGTTAATGGTGTCCAAAAAGAGGGAGTATAATGGAGAAGGAAAGGTCTGGTTGTTTAAGGGACATTTTATGGAAGTTTACTAAATTAGGTTTTCTGGAATTTTGGTCTCCAATCAAGGCATGATTGGAGTAATTTGTTGAAAAATTTTTTTGGGGCAATCATGACTGGTTTTCGTGCAGAAGGTTGGGGAAGACAATAGGGTTCAGTTCATGGCTGTTCAAGAGAGGTTTGTGTAGAAAAAAGGTGAAGTTTCGGCCAGGGCTGGAAAAGGAAACAAAGCTGGAAATAAAATCCTATACAATTTCCCCATTGCTGGAATTAGCTGCCATTTTCCAGTCAGATTGCAGAGAGTTTGAAGGGGCATTCAGAGGTCTTTCAAGACTGGTTTCCAATCTTCTTCATGGAGGAAAAATGTGGCTAAGGATTTGGGAGAAAACTGGAAGAAAACAGCTTGGTTTAAGCTCATATATACTGCGATTTTGCCCAGAAAATTTTCCGATTTTGCACAGCATTTGTGCAGTCCGAATTTGGCCAGAAAATTTTAGATTTCAAGCTGGTCAAGAAGGTCATTTTCTGGCAGCATTTGGGAGGGAATGATGGCTAAAATTTTCGACACCTTGAAGGCACAAGAAGCTGGGAAAATTTCAGATCACTACATGAAGGAAAATGAACATAGCTAGAGTGAAGTTTTGAAGGTTCACTAGGGGGATTAATTCTCTTGGAACCTTTCCCATCTCTTCCACATTTTCGGTCCATAAGAAGTCTTTCACTTAGACATTTTGAACCTTCAAAGCTACAGCACTTTACTAAAACTTCTGGAATGAAATTGGCTTGAATAAATTGAATAACTTAAGAAATTGAGAAGTAAGGAAAACTAAGGATCAAGAAGGGTATGAATTCCCTTAGGAATTTTTGTAGGGTACAAGAGTAGGATTAGGGTACTCCTATCATGTCTCCCCTAGGACATCACATTTACACTTCTCTAGAGCACTCAAGGACGAAAATCTAACCTTCCCTAACAAAAATAAAATTTAATCATGCTAAAGCTCCAATGATGAAATTTGAACTCAAGACCTCAAGAATTTATTCCAAAGCTCTAACCACTAAACCACAATAACTCTTGTTCTTTTTTTTTCTCTAAAATATTTTTTTTCCTATTTAACCCTCAAGCTATCTCCCTATTTTCACCTCAAGGAAAAATTATCATTTTGCCGTTCTTACTCAATAAACACAATTAAGCCCTCAAGACTATCAAACACAAATCCAAAGCATATAAAATCATATAAAAATATATTTAAAAATGCAATAAAATATTATATACATCCCAACCCCTTTACTCTAAGGTTGGTTCCGACTGCGGTTTCACAACTATAGTCACAAATATCCTCATAAAACATTAATCAAACACCTTGGTTTCAATCTCGTCACTTAAGAACAACCAATATTTTCACCTATATTCAAGCCCATTTTCACCACAAACACAAGACAAATTTGTTCCTAAGAATTATAATAACATCAAGGAGCAATTTCCACAAAGAAAAATTAAGATATAACAAAGATTTTATGACCTTTTTAGAGCATGTTTTGAGTTACGGGATTTCCTTTTTTTTTTTCTTCAATTTGTAGGGCTTCTTTTCTTGATGTCAAGTTTTGATTGAAATCAAGGCTTTCCTTACTCTGATACCAAACTCTTTGATATGATCTTGTGTGAGCAAATATGTGGAACAAAGGCAAACAAATGGACAAAACCCTTGGCTAAACAAATGTAACCCAAATAGTGGAAATTTGTGGCAAAAGAAGAAAGAAACCTATCTAAGTATTCACTAGCAAACCTTTGAGGAACAAGGCATCAAAGACCCATAAGAAATATAGCATGACCCACTATAAATTCACCTAAATATCCTTGACACAACAAAGGAAATCAAGAATAAAAGAAGTAGAACTATAGGCACCCAAGCAAAAGAATTCAAGATAAAACCTTAGTAGAACAAAGCAACTAAGACCCAATCAAGAGAAATCGCATTGGATTATCCAAAGGTTTTAGAGACTCATACATAGGGAGGACTAAACCCTAAGTAATGTCTTGAACAAAATGAACAAGGAGGTTAAACCTCACAAAGCTCTCTCTCACAATTTGAAATAATGTAGGATAAATTGAATTGTCAAATCACAAAAGATATATTTATACTACCCTAACCCTAGCTAAGGAACTACTAAGGCCCCAAGATAATTTAAGGGCTAAAAGAGTCTTTATAAAGTGTTTTAAATAAATAAAATATAGAAAAAATAATAAAAATCGATAAAACAAGGGGTCCTACCCAACTAGACCCGGAGCCATGAGCTATGTTGGACCTAGTGCTAAGTTAACAGTGGAATTCCAGCACTGTGTCTGCTTCGACCCGGTGCCAGGAGTAGGTGTTGGACTTGGCGCCAGGTTAGCACTGGAATTCAAACATTTTGGCTGGTAGAATGCACCTGGCGCCTGGTATGCCTACTGGGACCAGTGCCAAGTTGAAACTAGAAGATGGATTTCAGCGTTTTCTCCCTTTTTCGCTCCCACTTTTGGTGCAGGCATGGACTATTATTGGGATTCCACTTGGATGTTCATCCAATTGAGTTCGTGGTAGCCTTCTTCACTCCAACTCCCTTCCATCATCAAATATGGTTGTAGGAGCAATTAGATATCGCCTTGGAGTCTCTTGGTCCTTGATCTTGTCATTGGCCCTTGCATTGTCGCTCCTCCTTCTTGAGTTTGAACTACTTGGTTAGCTTGATTTCTATCACTTTTTTTAAATATATAAAATTATAAAGATATTATTACTTTTAAAAATAACTATAAAACTATTGAAAAATCATTTTCTATCTCTACAAATTTTAATAAAATTTAAGATTACAATATTAAACGAAACAATCACATTTATTTTATTATTCATTGATTATCAAAATATATACTTATTAAACCTTTTTTTAGTATAATAATTCTATATTTTATTTTTTTCACAATACTGTAGAATTTCGTTATAAAACTAACCAAAATATAAAACTATCATTATTGTAATAATTAAAAATCGATCTTTTATATGACATTTTTTCATTTTCATTTGTATTTTAATAGACAATTATATAAAACTACATTTTAATTGTGTGTATTTATATTATTATATATGAGTTAAAATTTTATATTTTTTTGAATTATTTTCAACCAGCATGACCTCACATTTTATATTGGAGAAAAGTTCGAGCTTGATATTTGTGAGTTTGGTTGGGCTAACCTCAAGCCAAATTTTTTATTTTTGAAATCGAATCTAATTTGAACTTGACCAAATTGATTCATAAATCCGAAATTACCATTCTACTTATCATTTATTTATCGACTTTTTTTCTTTAATATAAAGATATAAACGTGTAAATAAATTTTAAATTCTCTATAAAATTAATTAGTCAAGAAAATTTATATTTACTTGTAAAATGGCTAATGAAAATTTAGCAAAAGGACCAAGTGTATTGAAATAAAAATGTGAAGGGATCTAAAAAGTTAAAAATAAAGTTTAGGGATCAACTGTGTCAAAAAAAAATAAAGTTTAGGGACCTAAAAAATTAAAAATAAAGTTTAAAGACCAACCATGCTAAAAAAAATTCAGGGACTAAATACAAAATTAAGCCTAAAATTTATATATAGTCATATGCTTTTTCGAAAAAGATTGTTAATGAACTATATTTGCTATCTCATTGTATAGGTTAGATATCAAACACACGTTTCAATCTTTAAGCACATGTTCCTTCAAGAAGATAAAAACCAACCCTAACTCTCATCCCAAACTACAAATGTAAGGGGTACCAAATGATTATTTACATCTTGACCTACTGGAACTAATAGTTTCCCCTTATATGCATGCTATGAAAGAATGTTTCATCAACACTAATAATTAACTTCATGTGAATAAATGTATCAATACATAGTTTTAATGATTGAAATATAAATCCAAAGATATTTGCCCTGTCTGTGTCAATCAGTAGATGTCACCACTCAATAACTAGACTAGGATTAGAATCTTGCAAAGTGAACATGAACTTCAGTAACTATGCAAATAAAAATGGCCAATGATATGAGTGCTTACTTTGTCTATATTTTGCATATTATTTGTGCTATATTTGTTGAGAATTCTACTTAGATGACTACTCATCCTAATATTTTCACCTTATTTTATGTAAGAGTTATAGAATGAAAATTTGATGAAGAACAAGGCTAAAAAGAGCTTAAATCACACTTGGATATAAACTAAGTGGCTTCTCTTGGTTCAAGAGAGACAGTGCGACTGGGTAATCAAAAGAAATAGTTGCCCAACTTCTAAGAGTCGGTAGCGCCACCTGGAGTGATCCTAGCGTTGCCACCTAGTCTCCACTATTCAGTAGACTAGATATTCTGGGAGATAGCAGCGCCTCTTGTAGTGATCCTAGCAGTGCCACCTAGTGTTTAATTGGGCAAAAGACATTGTAGAATATCCTTGTTTTGGCTAATTTCAAGATGTGGGTAAGGGGGAACTATATATACCCCTTTCTAAACCCTAAAAAGGAGATCTACAAGAGAGAAAACATCAGAAAAATCCTTTGAGAACAACAAGAGCGGTAAGAAGGAAGGATCTTAGAGGAAGAAAGGAGGATTGCTAAGAGGATTTGCAAAGAAGAAAAGGATCACACTTGTCCATAAGTTTTTCTTCATCTTTCTTTGTAACAATTTCAGATTGAATAGATTTAATTATAATTGAAGGGCTCTACCCTAATTATGCTTTGTATTAAGTTCTTATTTTAGTTTAATTAAATAATATTTTGAGTAATTAATTGCTTATTTTGATTGTGATTGAGTTAATTATACCAATTAATTAATTCAATTGATTTGTTTTCATTTGATGAACTCGAGAGAGGATTTGCGGGAAAAGAACTTGGTGATTGATGGATTTGTGATATTGCCTAAAGAAACTCTATTAAAAAAAAAAAAGATAAAGGGCCACCGTAAATAACTAGAAAACCATCGTATAAACCTTATACGATGGCCCTACGACGGTTTTTAGGCCATCGCAAATGTTAGCGTTGTTTATATTAAACGACCATTCAAAGACCAATGTTTATACTATTTACGACAGGTTATATGACGGTTCCATATTTTTGCCGTAAAAAACTCACAAAAAGTGTCGTATATAATAAGGTTATTATCGGCGCTATTTACAGGGGTCCTAGGACCGTCATATTTGTTAAAACATATATGACAACTATAAGACTGTTGTATATAATAAAATTAACAAAAAAATATATGTATATATAATTTTTTTAAAAATTAATAAATTTTGGTGGACTACTAGAATTCTATATGCCAACTGCACCAGATCGGGTCTCTTATTAGCATGGTCCACGTGAACCCATGACAAATGGTTGCTTCTTCTTCATTGCATAGTCCAAGTGCATGTACCATATTTTGATCGTAGCCTCCAATCAATTTCTATCGCAATGGAGAGTCGAACCAACAACCTCACGTATGAAGGCTTTGTGCTTTAGCAATTGAGCCAATCTTATTTTTTTTATATTTAAACTATTCTAATTTTTTAAAAAAATTTTAAACATTAATACAATAAAAAATATAATAATTATATTAAATTTTCTATCAAACAATATTACTCAATCTAATAAATTATTTTGTGTATTTATATAATTTTAGAGTTTATATTATGTTAATTATATCATTATTTTTATTAAATAATTTAATACATATAGATCAATTAGAAAAAAATTATACATACATACATATATATATATAAATAAACACACCTGCGCACACAAAAATATATACACACACAACATATATATATATGTACATACGTACGTACGTACGTACGTACGTACGTATGTATGTATTTGCATATACACACACACATACACATATATATACCTACATGCATACATACACACACACACACACACACACACACACACACACACACTATATAAACATATATATCTATGGATATATATGTATCTACATACATAAATATGTATATACATATAGTACATAATATATCGCCACGCCACACACATACATATATATATATAAATACTACACACTGATAGGAGCTAAATTGGTTATACTTTGCTTAGTTATTTGAGGCTCTTTTGTAATACATTTTGTGAAGGACCAAGGCGGCGTCGGCTGTGGTCTATCCCTGAGGCGGTGCTGCGATCTTTTTACGCGTTTTTAGAAATCTGAAGAGTTTTAGTAGCTTCCAACTTCTACTTAGCCAAGAACTTTGTACCTACGAGTTTAGGCACCTCTTAAGCCTATAAATAGATGGAAAACACAAGGGAAAATGGGAGATTTCATTGATCATCATAGAAAATCACTCAGTCTAAGGAGAATTCTTCAAAGTTTAAGGAGGGTTGTACAAGAAGGTTTTCAAAGGAAGAAGAATGAGGCTTGTCTATGAGTTCTTTCATTTACTTTGTTTTCTTTTTCTTGAACAATGATATGTTAATTGTTTTATTGTAATTCGACATTGTTTTAGATATTCATGATTTCTAGAGTTATTTGATCTTTTGATTAATTGGTTATTATTCTTGGTATTCAATTACTTATACTTATTACGAGATTAGTTAGTTGATTCTATCTATTAACTTGCTGGACCAAAGAGGGTTGATGGGTGTTTCAATTTATTAGTTTCATACTCTGTTGGCAATTGACTTGCTGGACCAAAGGGGGTTGATGGGTGTTTCGATTTATTAGTTTCATACTCTGTTGGCAATTGACTTGTTGGACCAAAGGGGGTTGATTGTTTAAGAACTGGTAATTGAAGATTAATTGATGTCTTCCAAGACCAAGGGTTCATTGATTAATTTCATGTTCTAAATTCACCGAGACCAAGGGAATTTAATTAAGGATTGTGTTTAATGTGTCTTTTGGATGAATTAGTTGAGACGGACCAAGTGATTCTAATTTATCCAGGAGATAGTGATTTCATGGATTGACCATCAAAGTGAGTCTACCTTCATCCTTTATGGTGCTAAGAGAATAATTGGTTATGATAATGGTTAAGTTATTTAAGATCATGTTGTCTAAACCTACATCCTTGACATATACATATTTTTATTTTATTTTCTTTTTAATTTTCTTTTTATTTGTTTTTCACTTTATCGAGTCGGTTAAACAATGAAAGAAGGGTAATTAATGTCTACTTGTTCCTTGAGGATCGACACTTGTTTTAACCCTATGCTCAGTTAATGATGAGTACGCTTGCTCATATGTGTGATTTGGATTTAACATTTTAATTTGAACTTGATTGGGAATGTACTTAGTTTTGTATGATTTTTATACCCAAGTCTAAACGCAACACACACACACACACACACACACACACACACACACACACACATACATATGAAGGATCGCGAGAAAATTAAATACGCAACAGAAGACAGCAAATTAAATAGCCAGAGTCTAAGAACACTTACTTTTAGGGTATTTAGTTTGAATAACCGGAGTTGAATTCGGGACGGTGCTTGTTAAATAGGAACATCTACTTATTCCATAGGAACACCAGCTAACCATTAGCTCATTCGCATCAAACACTTACGATGTCTGCTATCTGCTGACCTTCCACAGTATTCTCTAACCACTATGGACCTTTACCGATGAAAGTAGAATTAGGGTGAAGAAAATTGGAACAAAAACGGAAGAGCAAAACATTAAGGAAAAATGAAAGAAAACAACTAAAGGAAGAAAAAAATTGTGGCTATCTTGTTCTCACTGGAAAACCGAAAGAACTATTGTTTTTTCAATTATCCGATCAAACTACCAAAGGCTCACGCAATTCCTATTTATATATCAACAATAGTTTTTCTTTCCTTTTCCAAAATAGCCACTGAATTTTCTTTTCACCTTTTTTTATTTCCTATTTCCATTTTTTTCCTTTGTACATGGCAGCTACATCAAACCCTAATGGCCCATGTAATATTAATTAGTCTAATGACAAATTAAATAGCTCTTTTATTAATTAATTAATCTATTTGGATCCAATATAAAATTACTCAAGGTAATTAATAAACTAATTCATTAAATTAGCTCTTTTATTAATTAATTAAACCTCTTGGACCCAATATAAAATTACTCAAGATAATTAATTATATTAGCACAATTAATTATTCTAGTCCAAATAAATAATTAATTAGACTTCTAGAAGAATTCTTCCAATAATAAATTCACACAATAAGCCTACATAGTAAATAAATTTACTAAGGTTATTTGAGCTACTCTAGATACCAAAAGACATATTATTCTTAGCTACTAAAATGACCAAAATACATATGCTAACAAATAGTGGTATTTTAATCATTTTAAATATTCCATTTATTACCATATGGAAATATTGACCTCAAGAATCATATTACAAGTGCAGTGTCTCCGACCTGCAGGTGTAATGATGAAAATACCCCTCTACGTAACACTCGTCATTGAGATACAAAAGTAGTACTGACACATTTCTCAATGACATCTACCATCCTTTAATAACTAGTCCGATAATCCATGATTTCCAATATGTACCAACTTATCTCATGGAGCTACCCATAAAGCATACATACTTAGTCATATTTCCCAGGGCCTGGATTATTAGATTATCCCGGACAATCACAATGGGGTGATTTCTTCATGTAATAAAGTATAGAAACTCTATTATATAAATTCGTCTTAATTAACTAGAGTCATATACCCAACGTACAAGATTATTAGCTTTATAATGAGACCTCACCCAACATACATCAAAGTGTACAAGTCCAGCTTCACCAGACCACCAACTTACACTTAAGTCCTAGGGTACTTATCCACGCAGTAATTGCGATAAACCAATCTTTATTTATTTTAATACTTTGATCAAGATTATTCTCGCACAGTCCAGTTTTACGTATTCTAAATACGCTCACACTATTGGTGTGGGTAGACTACTCATTGGTTAATGATAAACTATTCTCCATTTAGAAATCGTAGTATAATGATCTAAACCTTGATAAAGTGCTCAGTTTCATCAATCGACCAAGAACAATTTTTCGCTTATGTGTTTGTAGCCCATAATCTATACTTTACTGTGAAAGCATGACCTAATACATAGATTACTTATTAATACACTTAGACCTTTAATGTACAAATATATGTAAATAAACAACCATTAATGAATGAAACTTTAATTAATTTCTAAATACATAGTACATTTTGGGCGTATATTCCAATAATCTCCCGCTTGCACTAAATGGACTATGATAGTCCATATGCGCCTACCTCTATGACGTCCAAGTGTCTTTTGAACACCTCACTATAGGAAAAAGGCTATTATGCGATCAAAAAATAGTCGGTTGCAATATTACGACCTAATTGCTATTGCAAAATTGGGTTGCCTATTGCAATCGAATTACGAGCGCAAATATACCGACATAATTGTGAAAGATAAGTAAATCCCATCCAAATTTGGTAGAAATTAAGTTGCCAATAAAAAGTGACAGATTTGCTACTGATAATGTTGTGGTAGCTAATCGGTCGCAAAACCCTATGCACTATTTCAGAACAGCCAAACCTTGAACCCTAAGCAATTATTTATCCCTAATCGGTCACAAAGGTAGGCTCATATGTCGTAGATCGATCAAAAAGATGTTGCAAAGCAGTCGCAACTGTTGTCCTTTGTCGCAAATCAGTCGCTATATAATTTTATAACCTATTATGTATTTTTTATAATTTAAAGAGTAGTGAAAAAAGAAGTTGTCCAAAATGCAGTAAGGTCAAATAATTTCTAAACAAAATTGATATTTTGAATGTGAATAGCTTCTGTTGTAATGAATCGCAGTTGGTATATATTACCTAGAATGCTTGAAATATCATAATTCTTAAGTCGAAGGTCTATTCAATATAAATGACCATATTTACATATTTGAATTTTCCTAGCTTTTTTGTTGTTGTCCGTTAATTTAACCCAATGGCAAATAACAAATTAGTGTTACCAGAGATTATTACTTCCATTTAAATATAACATTAATTTATATATATATATATATATATATATTATTCTAATAACAAATAATTAATAAAATTTGAATGGTTATTAACTATTTTTTCTTTTAATATGTATACTCAATTGTTTTTTAAATCTTTAATAAATATTATATTTTATCAATATTCAATCTATTAATAAAATTAATATTTTTAATTAAATAAAACTTACATTATTATTACTATATACTTTACAAGTTTTATAAAATATGAAAAAATAAAATAAAACTTTCAATATATGATAAGGGGGTGATGTTATCTATAAGTATAGTGTTTAGCAGTAAATGGCCACCGCAAAACTCTCGTTATTTTGTCATAGATCCATCCCTAAAATAGCAACCACTTTTTTTTTTCTTTCTTTCAGTTGCAGTTCAGCTGTTATTTGATTAAAAATTGATTCATTTACTTTTTAATACCACAACGGATTAGCGATGAAAGTAATAAGTAAACAATTTTTCATCTTTTTCTTCTTGGCGGGCACTAATCGATGCCAATTTGTGACCGATTAGTGACCTAGTTTAAAACACTTGCAAAAAAAAAAGTCTAATGAAACCTATCCAACATCACTAATTTTCACCATTTTCATCTTCCTTTCTCACAAATTTGTCTTTAGTAGTTCCATTTTCACCATTTCCTTCATTAGCTGTCTTCACAAAATATTCTCACTACTAGAAAAATGTGATGTTGTGACATAATTATTATGAAATTTTATTTAATATGTCATTATAAATTAATTTTTGAGACGTTTTGTTTGAAATGTCATAATAGACATCATCAAAACTACACCGTTTTATTCAACTACTTATCAATGTGAAATTTAGTATATTTTTAGAATTATATTGTGGCATTTTTGAGAATTGCCAATATATATTTTTTTTTCTTTCATTGTTCAATTACCTATTGTGACATTTTTAAAATGTTATAATAGATAATAACAAAAAGAATAAAAAAAGAACCCATTGCAAAAAGCGAGGGTTACCCACCAAAAAAAACTCCGGGAGATTGAAAAAAATTCGGGAGCTTGAAAAAGTAAATACAGTTTGGAAATTTTTATGTGCATGTGAACTTAATGCTTTAGGTAGTTGTATCACGTGTAGATGAAGCTATACACTCATAGAATGGTACAACTTTCTAAAGTATTAGTACAACTACCTAAGCACCTAGTGCACTTGCAACAGCTGCACTAAAGATTTTCCTAGTTTCAAACAGCTTTCCCATTTTCTCAAGCCCAACCCATCCCTTTCGTCATATCCCCCTTACCCTCTCAAACCCGTCCCTTTCTTTAACAAAAACCCCTTCTCTCTCTCAGAGTTCGCAACCTAACAACCCTCTGATTTCAGACCAAAATTCTCGCTCATATACCCTCTCCTTAATTAATCGAGAGTTATGAAAATGAAGTGAACAAAGATCTAGATTGTAACACCCCACTACCTAGGCCCAACAGGCCCTGGGATGTCGCCCCGTCCAATGGACAAGAGGTATTTATAACTAGGTCACATATAATAAAATAAAATAAATACTTTAAAATTAAACTTATTATAACCCAAAAGATAAATATAGGAACAAATCCAAAATAAATTGTTTGCTACACTCTCTCAAAACATCCATAAAGAAAACAATATAAAGTCTTCAAAACATAGGCAACAAGTATAGCTATTGACCTCCACAGCCGGATCAACCTGAAAACATGGTATAAAAGGTGATGAGATAAAAATCTCAGTAAGCCCGTGTGTGTTTTGAGTGTTTCGGGTAAAATCATTCATGTATGCAAGTTGTAAAAGTTTCACAAGAGCAAATACTGGCAAGCATTAAATAAGTATTGAAAATAAGGAGTGGTGTTTGCTTTTTAATCCACACATGTGCACAATAAATACAACCACTCAAATGGGTAGCCATGGGTTACCACACGTTGGGCCCCATGATTAAGCAACGGTCAGAATGCCACACTTTGTGCAAGCTGACAAAAGGTAGGTGTACGGCCTACCGGGTGAGATACTCCTCCGTCTCTACACCCAAACTTACCGGTTGTCCACTCCGGAAACGCATAGTCCACATGACTGAAACTTGCTAACTCGGACCGGCATGACCTACCGGACTGGTATCCTATCCAGGAAGGACTCACCCCTCAGAGGTGGCCACCTACTGAGAGACTTACCCTAACCCTTCAAAGACTAGTCCTGGTAGTCTACCCTTATTGAGTACTCAACGTTGATTGTCCCACTTGGGAGAAAATGGATCATACATTACCTTATTTGGAAATAGCAATTAAGGGTTCTAAAATTCTTGTCAAATTTGGGTTTTAGAAAAAGTTTAGCATTTTGTGTAAAACTGCTTGTTGGATTTTCAAATTATTTGCCTGACTGAAATAAATAGGGAAAGTAGTCCTTAATTTCCTTTACAACATGAATTTCCATACACATCGCGTTTAGCTTGCCACAGTAATTTTTTGTCTTCACAAAATTCCATGTAGGAGCTTACCTGATTCTTTGCTTGCTCAAATTCAAAAGTCTTCCAAGGCTGACCTAACCCCGCCTGGGGTAAACACAAAACATGAGGTTATACTCAAGCTAAATTTACTTACACAAATAATCCTAGTTCAACTTATTACAATCACGACCCTAATGTCCTAATCTTTAAGGCTAGCTGGTAAAGAATTTTATAAAATACGTCTAGTTTGATAAGTTAAAATAACTAGGGGTTTTTAAATAATTGCTAATAAATTATAGACTCAAATAATAATTCTTTAGTGTTATTATTAATAACTTAACTAAGGTTTGAATTTTGAATAATATTAAGTCCTCAATAATATTAATAAATGGTAATTTAAAAATAATGTTACTTAAATAAATAATAAATTTACAATTAATTTTTTTAATAGATAATAAATAATTAGTAATAAATAAAATTAATAATAAATAAATTTTGTTAAATTTTGTTTAATAAATAACAACCAAATTTAAATATGAATAATATTCATGACTATAGGCCTACAAGGTCATTAATATTTTATTTATCAATAGCATTTATATAAAAAAAATCTTATTTAATTTTATACGAATGCATATAATATTTTTAATGAAAAATATTATTTATTTGACTAGTAAAATATCAATATTTCATTTAATACCCCATTTCCAAAGCTTCCTAGAGATTTCGAAATCCTAGAGGAAAAATATAGTAATAATTTTAATTAAGATACTAAAATTTGCTAATTAAAATAACTTAGGATCAACAAGATCATGATCATAATTTTCCTACTACTAATATGAATCATGAACATATTCTCTAACATCAAACAACAAACTAATCCATTCATGAACATAGGCTTAAATCTACACATGCTATCACATGGCAAATCTCTACTAAGCATAATCATAACCATGGCTTCAATGAAGATAAGAACATGAAAATCCTATTCACCAAAGGTGTCATTTCATCTAACATGCTTTAACCATCCATAATTTTCTTAAGACATAATGATCATATATTGATTGACAAGAAAATCCATATAGCTTAAACATGATCAATCACTCTCATGTCCTACTCTCAACCCCTTCAAACATATGCTTATACTCAACCCCCCATTCATATACTATTCTCCCTATCAACATCTAAGAGACATGAATTCAGAATTAAAAAGAAAGGTTAAGGAGAAATACTTGGTTGATTATTACTTCGATAAAGATTTAAGAAGGTCCACGCGAGTGAGGGTCTTGAATTGTCCAAGAGTAAGAAAACATCCATGGTTGTTGATCAACCATTTCGGCCGAGAGAGAGAGAGAGAGAGAGAGAGAGAGAGAGAGAGAGAGAGAGAGAGAGAGCATTAGAAAGGTATATCGAGAATTGAATGGAAGAGGATGAACAAGAAGGTTGTTCTTGATTTACCTTGTTGATGTTCTTGAGACCTTCAAGAAAAAGCTGATTTTGATCCAATTGAAAATTCTTGTTTGCATGTTTTTGTGTTATAAATATCAGAAATGAAGTCTAGGGATTAAGTAGAAGTGATCTGGAGTATTTGAGAGTGATTGGAGGTGTTTAGAATAGGTTTAGGCTTGAAGAAAAGTAGTGTGTGTTCTTGGTGTTTTGAAGAGAATTGAGAGAAAAGGCTTCACGAAATCTGGAATGATGTTGGCCGAATGGTCTAGGATAGATGGGAGTTTCGGTCTTAGCTAGAAAGAGAGGGAATGATCAGATTTTGTTTGAATTTCAAATGGAGAAAATTGTGGAGTTGTTTGAGGTAGGAGATTAGCTAATGGTGTTTGATTAAGGAAGGTTTCTTTGCTCTTCAATGGTGCCGGCTGGACTAGCTAACTTTGCTGAAATGAATGAAGTTTGTTCAGGTTATAGGGCTGGCCGAAATGCAGTCTTTAATGGCAGAGAAAATTCTGGTTTATTAGCTTGATATAAGAGTGGTTTAATGGAGTAAAATTCTGGAATTATTTTGAAGTTCAAAAAGAGTTTTGGATAGAGTAATCTTAGGAGGGTTTTGAGGTGTGGTTATGGAGTCCATGCACTCAAGGTAAGTATGGAGGTCAATAGTGTTCAGTTCATGGCTGAACAAGGTTCAATTTCCAGAGATTTGAATGGTGTTCTTCGGCCTTGGCTTTGAGAGACAAAGCTGGAAAATTTTTTGGTTTCAACTTGTTCAAAGTTTCGAAGGTTGGTGGCTTTTGGTGCAGAATTTTCTGCATTTCTTCAGCCCGATTTGCAACTGGTTTTTGAGGGGATTTGAAGGTCCTTCAAAGGTGATTTATCAGCCTTCTTTCTGAAGAAAAACAGAGGAGTTTTGCTGGCTTGAAGGTGGATTAAAACAGCTTCATTTTCTTGGTTGAAAGTGGCGAAACTGCCCAAAATTTTTCCTGATTTTGTGCAGTCCGAAAATTGCACAGAATTTTCAGCCTTCAAGCCACATGAAATAACCATTTTTCTGGCAGCAAATGAGTAGGTTTACTGGCTGAATTTTTTGAAAAGTTGGTCTGCAAAAATTCTGGAAAATTTCCAGATTTTCTTCACTAAAAATATGAACAACATGAAGGTAGGATTGAAGGTATACTCATTGTGATTTATTTCTTTTGGAAACTCATCCTAATTTCTCTCCTATTTCCAGCCAATCCTCTATCCTTCAAGACAGATTTTTGAAATTCAAGGTTGAAGAATTATCACAGAATTTTTTTGGAATTTAAAAGAAGAGATTTAATGGATTTTGGTTTATTTAAATTATGAAGATGTTAGGACAAAGCTAGAGGTAATAAAAAGGACAAGAATTCCTTTAGAATTCTTTTTAGGACACAATGATAAGATTAGGATATTCTCTTCATGTCTCCCCTAAGACAACATTCCTATTTTTATGGAATGCAAGAAAACAAAAATTCAAACTTAATTAAGATAATCATGATAAAAACTTAGATGATGGGATTTGAACTCATGACCTTAGAGATTAATTCCAAGGCTCTAACCACTAAACCACAACAACTGTTGTTCTTATTTTCTCACCCACATATTCCTCTTATTTAATCCCCAAGCTATCTTCCTATTTTGACCTCAAGCAAAATTACCATTTTACCCTTCCTACTCAATAAGCATAACTAAGCCTTTTAACCTATAAACCACAATTCTAAAGCACAAAAACCATTTAAAAATATATATATTCATGCAAGATAGTATAATATGCATCTCGATCCCCTCACTCTAGGGTTGGCTTTAGGTGGGGTTTCACATAGACAATGTGGTTGTTGGAGATTTTCGTTGGAGTAGTAATAGCTAACAAGAAAGTGGAATCTCATGCAAGCATCGCCCTCCCTTGACCAGAACTACTACCTCTGTAAGAATGCCGCTCCTCTCTATTCCTCTTCTCAAGGCTTCCCATTAGATTCATATCATTGTATGTTCCTATTTTGTGAGTTAAGACAAAAAACTATAAAATAATCAGCTTTCGTGTATAGTAAAAGTTATGTGTTTTTCTTTTCTAGAGGGTAGAAGACGAAGTTAATTGTTTAGATTGTTAATAATGTTTCTGACAACTGTGAATTTAAGGGGAAGATATATGCTTGGCTCTCTGTGATTTATGGTTTCTACGTCCACATTGTATATTTCTTCTTTTTTTTCTTTCCAGAATATGTATTTGTAGAAGCTAAAAGATTTTGGTTTTAATTTGTAATATAAAGTGATAACATGATTTTTTGACAAAAAAAGAAAAGATTTTCAGAACTAAAAGAAAAGACTGAATATTAATGCTTTTTGTTAGAATGTGATGTGATGTGTGTGTGTGTGTGTGTGTGTGTGTGTGTGTATTCAATTATGCATTTTAGGCTTAAATTTGTGTGGAATGTTCTTTGGGTGTTGGAGGGGGAGGGGTTTCTTGTTTTTGGAATAAGCCTTGGAAACTAGTAGCTACAGGATTTGTGATAAAGAGGGGTAGCTTAAGAGTTCATAAATTTCTTTGGAGATTTTCTCTCTAGAACTTCCTTTTCACTGTCTTGGGATTTCTTTAGGCTTATGAGGGGTACTAATGCATGAACACCAATTAAATGAGGGGTCCCTTTTCTGCTATTGAATACCCATTGATCATTGCCAAACTCTGATGATAGTTTATGTTGTACTACAGAGGAAGGCATCATGTTTAGATTTATGTTGGGGGATGTCTTGTTTACCCCACTTACATTATACTTACATTGTCTGCTGTAAACCTATATTAGTAGTTGTAATTTCTAGTTCATTTTTTTTCCAAAATGGTTCCTAAACTTTGTGCAATGTTTAGAGTCCCAACCATCTGTGTAAATAATGAAAATCAGAAGTAAGAGATGTGATATAAGGTGATATATTCACTCTAAATTCTTGCACCAAAACTAAAGAGAGCTATTATAAACTTTGTAGTTACATCACTAGCACTCCTAGTTGAGACTATTTATCTCTTTCCTGATAATATGAAAGAAAAATTTAATGTCATAAGTATAATCATTGTCCAACCTTGATGATCAAAGCCAAACTCTTACTGAAAGCTGTGTGACATTCTACGACTAGTTCTTTAGAATATCGAACCCCTAGCCACTTTTTTTTTTTTTTTCTAGCTGTCAAAAGTTTTTAACCATAAGAATGATTGCTCTATCAAGCTAATTTTTCAATAGAATAGTCGATACAGAAGCTCATTATCCATTAGCAACCTATATTTTCTTCCCCAGAATTACAGCAGAAAGTCACAAGCATACCCACAAATTATGCCCCAATTACAAGAATTCAGAGAATTTTGCAGCTTTTTCTCAAATCAAATTCAAACTACAGAATTCTAAACCCATTTTGCTTGTTCTAGAGCCCCCAAATTGACATTGAATGCCATAACTCTTATTTGTGTTTTACTTCTAGTCGTTGCACCCGATTCGCTTGCATCAATCCATATAGCTTGAATTGGACAAAGCCAATAATTAGGATCAATATTCTCAAAAGTGATTATCAAATACTTTGAATTATATGTTATATGCTTTTTGGTTCTTCTGGAACGTGCTATACTTTTACAAGCTTTGTCATCATATAGTTTTCTGTTTACATGTTTTTCCTTTCCATTGGCCTTTTTTAACAAAAAGAAGAAGAAAAATTAATTTAGAATTAGATTATTGTAGGCTATTCCTTCTTTTCCAAGTTCATTTCTACATCTCTTCAATGGTAAATACAACCTGCATTGCTTAATTCCTTGTGCCATTGATCAGGTTTGCTCTCATTTCCATTTGAAATGCCTCTCTTTCAGCAATATACTTTTGAATGACATTCATATTAGAGGAGTATTGAAAATTTAAGTACCTAGACATGGCCTCAACAAGATGAAATTGTGCCCCATGAATAGTGTTGGATTTTTATACTTGATTTACTTGAACAATTAATTATTAGATGTGCCCGTCAGATTTCAAATTTATATTGAAATCTCCTTGGGAGTTCACGTATTTGCCTAAAAATTTTTATGCTCCTTATTGATTTTATGAAGCGTACTTTCATTGAGACTTTTTTTCAGTTTTCATATAAGAAATTTGATGTTGCCTTCACCCTTTCTATGCATTTTTCCTTTTATCTTCTTGTTTGGAATAATATGGTTGGTTACTAGTATTAACAGTAGTCTAGTGTTAAAGATAGTTAAATTTTGGTTGACATTCCATATTCTCTAAGTAATGAATTTATAAATAAAACAAATTCACTCAAATAACAAAGGTAAAGTGTAAGAGTTGAAATGATAAAAATTTACACCACTATAAACTAAAATTATTTTGTAGTGTTGTAGATATGCATTTTTAAGTGTTTCATAATTAGTGTTTTAAAACTTTGAATGGGTATAGATAAATAGGATATTACATTGAATTACCATACTCTAAAGTTTCATTTTTTTATTAATTATTATATAAATTTAAATAACAAGTTAAAAATGTTATTCTCTCTATCCACATAATGAATAGTAGTCTTTATTTACATTTTCTAGTTAGACTTTTTTTTATTTATGATATTTTTGGTAAATAATATTATAGCTATTTTGTTCTTATTCCTAGATAGCTATCAATGAATTTTTTTAAGTAAAAACTCCACAAAATCAAGAATCAAATTCCAAAAAAATATATATATTTCTACTCATAGTATTTCCTAAGTTAGTGATTATGGTTTCACCACTGGAAGGGTGTATTTTAGTTTGCTTAAAATTACTTCGATGAGTTGGGTCACCGATATTGTTTAACAGCAATAATTGCTTTTGTTGTACATGATTTGACTGTGAACATCTGATTATAAAATGCTGCATTCTTGGAACATATTTTTTGCCCAGTTTTCCCTTGTTTCCAAGAAGAAATTTCTTCCCTACTTCTGATTCAGTTTCTTCCCTTTTATTTGTGATGTTTAAGTCGTCCAGTGACTTTGCTAAGTTTTGTTAGTTCAGTTTCATTCGAAAAATTGATGAGTTTGCTGAAAAACTACTGGTATATAAATAGGCATTGTTGAGTTACTTCTATTATTTTTCTTCTCTAATTTAGCATTCTTCTTACAGTATTTAGTGAAAGATGGCTGCAAAACTTATAAGTATGTTTAGTATTGGCTGCCAATAAAAGATCTCAATTTAAAAGCTCAAGGATTCTTTTTCCATCCTCCTCAACAACCATCCATAATTTAGTAGGGGAATGTCTTGGGCTATTGAGATTAAGGAAAGAAATAGTGCACCATTTGCTCTTAGTGTTATGCAAGCCTTATTTTGGGAATAGCTAAATGCCTTTATGATATAGCTAAATGCTTTCCTGAAATGACTAAGTATTTTCCTGATATATCTAATCATAATCCAGAGTTTATAGATGGATTATCACTATTTTATAGATGGAAAATCTTAGTGTTTATATCCAAGCTCCATCCAATGTTTTCCTGATATATGACTAAATGCTTTCCTGATAATGTGTATGTTATAGATGGATAATTGTAGTTGGATGTATATATTGGAAAGTATGCCCTCAAAGACTATGTATTTTGTGTAAACATATTGTAATAAAATATTTATTCATTCAATTTAGTGTGTTTCTTATATTATCGCACATTTAAGGTCCAAGTATGACAAGTAATGGTCTATGTGTTGGGTTGTTCTTCATAATAAGGTACAGACCATGGGTACTTATTATACAAGTAAAATTGAGTTTTTAGTCGTTTAATGGAGTTGGGTATGTCATCAAGTTAAGACTATTATGCCATGATTTCCAATGAGAAATGGTTTACCTTGAATCAGTGAGTAGTTCACTCACATCATTGGCATAAGTGTATTTCGAATACGTACAACTAGACCGGTAGTAGAGGTCTCTCTTAAAGTATTATAATTGTAGAGACCAAACTATTATTGCTACAGCATGGACGGATACCTTCATGCTTGAGTCACTACTAGAAAAATGCTTATTACCAACAGACCATTCCCAACAAACCAAGTTCGGTTGGTAATTACCAACAAATTACCAACAGATTCCCAACAAATGTGGAATGTGTTGCATTTCATTTACTTACATACAAATTACCAAATGTGTGTATTATGTTGGTGATTTTACGGTTGGTAATATGTTGGTAATGTATTAGTAAACAGGTAGAAAAATATTTACTAACTGATTACCAACAAAATATAAGTGGTTGGTAACTATGGCTGATGGTGATCTATTGGTAATAGGGAATGAATGTTGTTCCCTCCAATTTGGCAACGGAATGCCAATGGAAGTGGGTAGTTGGTAGCTATTTTAGTTGATAATACAGTTGGTAATATGATGGTTTAATTTTTACTAATAGCATTACCAACCGACATATCCATTGGAAATATAGTAAATTAATGTCCAATAAACTGCAAAGAGAATTACCAACTGTGCGTATTTAGTTGTTAATATTTGTGTTGGTAATCTATTGGTAATATGTTGGTAAACATATAGGAAAATATTTACCAACCAATTACCAATTAAATATGTGTAGTTGGTAACTATGTCTAATGGGAATCTGTTGGTAAAAGGGAGAGGAATGTTTTTTCCCTATCAATGTTCCAATGAAATACCAACTGAAGTGGGTAGTTGGTAGAAGTTCAAGTAGAAGAAAAATAGATATGTTGAATATAAGCATGTCAAATTGATGATCCAATCATTAGATTTGCTAAAGTTACTAAAAAAGGTATTGTGATCAAATTTGAAGGTAATCGGATATATTTAGCCTCATAATCTAGCATAATCTCTATATAAAGGCTCAAAACCTAACGCATTTACAAAGATAAGGATGCAAAATTGACGAGCTAACCGTTAGATTTGTTAAAATTACTAAAAAATGTATTATAACCAAATTGGAAGGTAATCGGATATATTTAGCCATATAATGTAGCATGAGCTATATATAAAGGCCCAAAACTTAACGTATTTACAAAGATAATGATCTCAAATTGATGATCCAACCGTTAGATTTGCTAAAATTACTATAAAAAAAAATTATTGTAACCAAATTTTAAGGTAATTGGATATTTTTAGCTATGTAATCTGTATACAAAGGCCCCAGATCTAACACATTTAGAAAGATAAGCATGTCAAATTGATTATCCAACCGTTAAATTTGCTAAAATTACTAAAAAATATATTTTGACCAAATTTGAAGGTAATCGGATATATTTAACTACACGATCTAACATAATCTCTATATAACGGCCCAAAACCTAACTCATTTATAAAGATAAGCATGTCAAATTGATGATCCAACCTTTAGAATGGCTAAAATTACTATAAAAAAAAGTATTTTTGACCAAATTCCAAGATAATAGAATATATTTAGCTATACAATCTGGCATAATCTCTATACAACGGTCCAAAACATAACTCATTTATAAAGATAGGCATGTCAAATTGATGATCCAACTATTATATTTGCTAAAATTACTAAAACACTTATTGTGACCAAATTTGAAGGTAATCGGATATACTTAGCTACACATATTGGCATAATCTCTGTATAACGACCCAAAACCTACCTTACTTATACAGATAAGCATGTCAAATTGACGATCCAACCATTAGATTTGCTAAAATTACTAAAAAATGTATTGTGACCAAATTTAAAGGTAATCGGATATATTTAGCTATACAATCTAGCATAATTTCTATATAACGGCCCAAAACCTAACACATTTACAAAGATAAGCATATCAAATTAACGATTCAACCGTTAGATTTGCTAAAATTACTAAAAAAAAGTATTGTAACTAAATTTGAAGGTAATCGAATATATCTAACTATACAATCTAGCATAATCTCTATATAACGACCCAAAACCTAAAGATAAACATGTCAAATTGACGATCCAACCGTTAGCTTTGTTAAAATTACTAAAAAAAGTATTTTGACCAAATTTGAAGATAATCAGATATATTTAGCTACACAATCTAGCATAATCTCTATATAACGGCTCAAAACCTAACTCGTTTGTAAAGATAAACATGTCAAATTGACGATCCAACCGTTAGATTTGCTAAAATTACTAAAAAAAAGTGTTATGATTAAATTTGAATGTAATCGGATATATTTAGCTAAATAATCTAATATAATCTCTATATAACAACCTAAAACCTAACTCATTTATAAAGATAAATATGTCAAATTAATGATCTAACCATTTTTATTTGTTAAAATTACTAAAAAAATATCATGACCAAATTTGAAGTTAATCGGATATATTTTGTCGTATAATCTAACTTAATCTCTATATAAAAGATTATAATTAATTCGTATATTATGCCTATTAAATAACATTTTTTTAAAGTGATATTCAATCATTGTAATTAAACAATAATTTAGTACTTTATATTTATATAAAAATATTGGAGCTATATTTAAGAATAATTTAGAAATTCAACAAATTAAAATTAAATTTGTTGGAATTGAAAGGATTTCCTAATTGAGCCTAATAATTATATGATTAAGATATATCAAATCAAATAATAACTTTGTATATTATTCTAAAAGTAGTATGACCAATTGGCTATGTTTATATCATCTTAAAAAGACATATTTATGTGGTTATATTTATATCATAAATTATAGAAGAAACTTAATAATAAAGAATTACAAGGTTAAAAAGTATAAAATATACCAATTGCATTTTAAGGGATCCTTAAAATTAAATTTGTTTTAAAAAGGATTTCAACAGTTATACTAATTTTTTCGAAGTTAAAAAAATATATATATGTTTAGGCAATAAGAAAGGACAAAATAGAATAACTTAAAATTACGTAGTTTTGACATATTACACACACACACACACACACACACACACACACACATAATTACATTTACTTTTGTATACATATTTCAAATATAACTAAATACTATAGTTTTGTAACAAATTAAGCTTAAGCATAATAATAAATATCTTAATAACATTTATTATATGTTTAATATATTCATAACTTAAGTATATAATTTTTCTCCAAGAAAAACTTAAGGATAGTTATATTTGGAGCTTAGAATTTCAGAGTGCTTTGAAGTTTTAGCTCCAATAAACATTTCTTGATTATGGAAATTAATGTGCTTTCTTGAACTGTCTTGAACCTTTTTGGATTTATTTATTTATTTATTTATTGGTGTTGGGGATTATAGGTTTGATTGAATTTGTAGATTCATTGGAAAAGATATGGGGCTTCATGGATTCATTGGAAAAGATGTGACTTTTACATACACATTATTGTTTCTTTACTTTTCTGTCCTCTGCAAAAATTGCTATTATGATGATTTTTTTGTTATCTGCTTTCTGGGTTTATCTGGATGAACGATGAAAGCAATTCAAAGAGAATGAAAGAGCTCCATTAAGATGAATTTGGTAGAACTTTGCATTCAATCTACCTTAAAATTAACAAATGAATACAACAAAAATTTAATACAAAAACCGTTTCAAAATAATTTATATATGTAATGTTTTTGTTTAAAATGTTTAAACTCATAAATGGGGGCATCAATCTAGTTGTTTTGTATATTTTTTTTCTCATCTTGTCACCAGAACCTCTTAATTGCTTCCCATGATATATTCTATATATTTAGTTAAGAATCCCCTCACCAAATCAGTGGAGCTAGAGGATTGCCCATTTTAGGGGACTCCTATTAAACAGTTTATTCTTAACATCTCAATTTTTTGGCTTATTATTTCGGAATTTGATGTTGTAATATGACTAGACTTGTTTTAGGATTAGGAACACTGAGGATTATACCATCCACTGTTACATTTATACAAAATATGGTGGAACTAAGATGTCTCAAGCGAGTAGTATGGAACCATTGAATAAGATACTTTGAAATTTCTAATAAATTGACATATCGTAACAAAACTTATACTATCGTTGCTGCATTCTTTTAAAAACAAAAAGTGCCAAAACATTCTGAGACCATGATCTTTTAAAGCAACACACATTTTTATCATTCGTGTAATGTCATGTCAAACAGTAGAAAACAGTCGATGCAATTCCTTAGGACTTGAGGCTATTTTAAGTTAGCTGGTGGTTTTTTTTTTTCTTCTGAAATCATTAATCAATTCAAACTCAATATTTGGTGTTAATGTTATTTTGTCTTTTGTCCCCCTTTTTTGTGCACTGTACATTATTCTCACGGGGTTATAAACATGTTCATAAAAGCTTCTCTCTCTCTCTCTCTCTCTCTCTCTCTCTCTCTCTCTCTCTCTCTCTCTCTCTCTCTCTCTCTCGACATGGTATTTAACAACAATATAGAAGAGTGAAGAATTATAGAATCAAGGGGAAGAATACATTAAATCACTTTTAGCTAAGGCCTAATGGAGAACTCATAGATATTTTTCCTCTCAAAAACTTTTCCTTTGGCAATTATTATTGAAGGACATCCCTTGTGGTTGACCGCATTTGTAAAGTCTTGTCCATCAAATACAAACCCCGAGTAAGGTTGTTACACAATTCCTCCTTTACCTTTAATATTATTCACTCTGGTGGAAGTGCAGAAATGCATGGTTGGTGCGGTTGTCCAAAACTTGATTATTCTTCCTGACTTTTCTCATGTACAATGAATGCAAGCTTAAGTTCAGTATCATTCTTGAGGATGTGATTAATCTCATATGCATTTTTCACTCTCTTCACATTGTTTTCTATGATATGAGGTTTGAGAAAATCATATCCGGTGCCTTTCACGGGTAAGAGTTTGCTTGTGCGAAGCAAATGGCTGTCGACTTTGACAATATGGGTGCCGAAGATCTGAATTGGATGCTTGATGACATATCCACTACTATGTCCAGCCAAATTCTAGACTAGGTGCTTGCTAATGTTTACTGGAGTTGCCTTATTTAAAGCTTTGGCTGTTATTATTGTGATAATTTTGTTAGCTTGGACTGTGTGCTTTACTGTGAGTTCAGATCACTCGGAAACCCTAGAAAAAGATAGAAAATAACCATGCATTAGTTTTTGCCCTTAACATGTGGTGTGGGTGAAATTAGGAACCGTGTATCACTTGGTATTCTTGAACAATAGGCCGTGTATCACTTGATGGAATCAATTTTGTTTTGTAGTATATAGTTTTTGTACTGCATTTTTCTTTTAGGAATCAATGCTTATGTATTTTTGGCACCATATGATTTGAAATTTAAAATAGCTATTTTTTCTTTTCTTTTTGCCACCCTATGATTCTAACTTTTTCTATACTTTAAACTCTCTATGAAAATATTCATTAAGTATAATAATGGAGAAGAAATTTTGTACCTTCAAATGAATAGCAGCAGCAAGATTTTGTTACAGTACTTGTGTAAGGCTTTGGATGTAAGTGTCATAATATGCACCTTTCTCTAAAATAGAGTTTGGACAATTATAGTTCTGTTTTGTTCTATTTCTTGATTTTTTTTGACATATTTCACATTGGCATTTAGCTTTACTACAGTTTTCCTTACCATTTAGCTTTATTACAATTTTCCTTACCATATTATTGCTTGTTCTTCCCCATTATGTCATTCTTGCAGCTAGTGCTGTTAATGTGATCCTATCTAAAAATATTTCTATTTATTAAGCTGCTAGCTAGAGAGCTATTTATGTTATTCTTTTTTTATCCACTGTTTTTTATATTTACCTTTTGAGTATTCTTGTTTATAAATAGTAGATTTAATTGTAATATATGCATTGCTTTCAGATGACACTTGGTAGGAAAGGAATGCAAAAACAAGGGCGAAAGGTAGGATGATATAGAGACAATCAAACAACGAATCCGAGGTTTAGCCACTGAATTCACGCTTAAAAGAGAATCAAAATTCTCCAAATACTAGCACTATTTAGTTGGTAGAAAATTGACTTATCTGTTTTTTGGTCCACATCAGAGTTTGATGTACTTTTGATATGGATGGTGGTTAGTTTAGACAGTGTTTTAAATATGTGAATTATGGATGTTGATGTACTTTTGATATGGATGTACTTTTAATATTATGCAGGATTACTTTATCAAATATGTGAATTATGAATTATAAAGTGATAATATAATTTTAGTTACCAATAGAACAATATAGTGGTTTTGTATTACGATATTACCAATTGAATTTTAGTTGGCAAGCTATCAATTGGCATGATATTCCTAGACATTTACCAACTAAGTACCATATGAATTGTCTGTTGGTACTATATACTACTCCCTCCATCCTAAAAAGGATGTCAAAAATTTTTATTTTTGTTGTACCAAAATACTTGTCAATTTTATAAATCAGGAATGCATCTATTACGTATATTTCTAATTTACCCCCCCCCCCCCTCTAACTACTCATTAAATATGTGTGTATTCTCAATCTAATAAATGAAGGTTTACTTTTATTTAAGGATATAATAGTCCTTTTCTATTATAATTATATAAGTTTTAACAATTCCTTAATCTGTGTGCCATTTGCTAGATTGACATCCATTTTAGGATAGAGAGAGTATTTACCAACAAAACAAATATGACAACTAAAGAATTGTAAGAAAATTACCAACTATATTAACAACTAAAGTACCAACTGAATCATCTATTAGTAATATATAATATTTACCAACAAAACAAATATGCCAACTAAGGTACTGTTGGAAAAGGACCAACTAAATTACCAACTAAATAATTAATTGAAAAAAAATGCCAACTAAATTACCAACAAACAAAATAGTTGGAAAATTGCCAGCTACTTTACAAACAAGTTAGTCGGCTTGTTGGTAACTTAACAAAATTACCAACAGAAAATACTGAACTCTAAAAAGTCACTACCAACCGAAATTTAATGCTACCAAACTGTGATATTTGTTGATAATTACCAACCGACTTGAAAAAATCTTATTGGTAACAATTTCCAACAAGTGTTTTACTAACATATGAAATTCTATTGGGAATCTATTGGTAATCTAGTATTACCAACAGAAATTGGATAATTACCAACGGAATTTGTTAGTTGGTAATCAGTCTTTTTCTAGCAGTAAGTATGAGTTAGTAGTCTGGTGAAACTACGGTTTTGTACTTTGATGTATATTGGGTGAGATTTCTTTTGTGAGATCAATATCCTTGTACATTTGATGTATTACTCTAGTTGGTTAAGACAGACTCCTGCAACAAAGTTTCTATGCCTCACTTAGTGAGGTTAAATCACCCCCTGTGATTGTCCAGGATAATCTAATAACCTAGAGCCTTGGGAACATGACTCTAGAATGTGTGCTTTTGGGTAACTTCCAATGATAAGCAAGTGCATTCGAGTGAATCATGGATTATCAGACTAGAGATCTAAGGATAGTAGATGTCTTTGAGATGGGTGTTAGTACCTTTATCCTGTCTCATTGATGGGTGTTACATAGAGGGTATTCTGTCATTACACCTGTAGGTCAGAGACATTACTTTAGAAATACTATTCTTAGAGTCAATATTTTCATATACTGATAAATGAAAATATTTAAAATGATAAAATACGGCTATTTAAGAGTAAGAGAATTTGGTCATTTTTGTTAGGGATATGCCCTAGAGTTAATTTGTACGTATACTATTGGCATTATGTATTATGTAATAATATAAGGCATTTCGTTTCATGAATAGTGCATTTAGTTTTGTGGTCATCAAGTGCATGACTTGATAGTAAAACCTTACAATCAATACAATGACTATTCTTAAACTGACCCTGATCGATTATTATTAGTGAAACAATAATAAATTAATATTAGTATGTTTGTGACTTGATGGCTATGTTTTACTGGTCATGGATATATGTGATATCAAGTCAAAATATAAATAACTATTAGAGAACATTGTATTGGACATGACCCACTGTGAGAATACTTTATGTAACATGTCATAAGTACTTTCTAACCATAATGATATTAAAAGTCCTTCGACTTAAATGCATCATAGTTTCCTATTTGATAAATTCTATATTTTGAAATTTTCTAAAGTTGTCTTTAACCAGATAATAAATTAGACTACTGTTGGATATAAATAAATTAAGGAGAGGAATATGATTGATAGTGAAGGAATTTGTCCCTCTCAATTATGAGAGAGATATCTATGGGCCCCTTGATAAGTTAAACTGTTAAAATGCATGACCATGCTCAAATATATCAATCTAAGGTATTGATATCATTTGTTTGAACCATCTATTATGAGATCAAGAAATAATTGATTAAGTTTAATAAGGATGACATGCCCCATGCCTTATACTTAATCTGGATATCGTGTGACAAAAGGACTAAATGTAAAGTTATGGTTTGATTCAAAGAGATCACTGATCTTCATTTAACCTGGATAATTATAATGTTTTGCTATAAATCGCTTATAACTTGTGGGCCATTTAAATGTGATTTGGGCACATTGGCAGTGGTAAATGAACGTATAGGGTCACACAATGAGTGAACTCGTTAAGTTATTTTTCTAGTAACCAAGTTCGATGAATCTGGAAATATGTCTAAGTTAATCGAACATAGAAAATTTACCAAATACAATGAATCTGAAAATATGTCCACATTCGATGTATCTAGATGATGTCCAAATTGTAAGAATCTGACTCAATAAATTAATTAGTTAAATTATCGAGATAATGACAGAATCTTATCATATCAGTTTTAATTTAATTTGAATTTAAAATAAAATATGATAAAACATTATCAGAGTTGGACTCCAAGAGGTTTGGGTGGTTTAAAAAAAACCCTAGCCGTCTTCTCTAGAGTGCTCTCTATTAATATTCGTGCCTCCATTCACCAGAAAATTTTAAGTCTCTCAAGCCCTAGGTGGTAACACTCCCGAGGTAACGAGTTAGTTCGTTGTGTGTATTCGATAGAGGGCATTCACATATTGCAGTGTCTGATAATCGTTCGAGTTGCACGTACGACAGCAAAACCAGAATTCAAGGATCTTGATTATGCCAAACAGAGGTAATTCTTTAGTTCCTAAATTATCTTAATCGTTTGACTTGGGTCCTCAGAAGGGATTCGTTGATGTTTTTCACGTTTAGGAGTCCACGAATCCTACAATTTTAGTGGCCATGAATAATATGTCTCTTAATTCTCGGAGTAGCTCAAATTACGTTGGTGTTGTTTAGACACAATCTGAACTTAATAGATAATTATTTGGAAGGAAAATAAACTTTATTTTGAGAGTCCAATTGGAATTAATTAATTAGTCTTGGATTTTAATAAGGCCCAGAAAAGATAATTAATTAATTAAGCTAATTGGGCTGGAATAAATTAATTAATTGGGCTGATATATGTTGAGATATGTTAAGAGTCGAATTAGAATTAATTAATTAGACTTGGGTATTTAATGAAGCTCAAAAAAGATAATTAATTAGTTATGAGGATTAAGCTAGTCTTGCGCTATTTTTTTAGCACAACACCTAACCCTATTGGGCTTGATGATTTCGGCCACTAGGGTTTTGGAAGCCCTAAGGATGGCCAAAATATGTAGGGGAAAAAAAGCATTGTGTGTTTTTTTTGAGAAGTGTTACACCTCCTCTTGTTTTTTCTTCCACGTTCTTTCTCTTCCTTCTTTGTGGCATAGTGATTTTATCCAAGAAAGGAGCTCTCACCAAGCTAATGCCTAGAGCAAGGAAGAGTCATACTACGGAAGATGAAGAGAAGAAGCTTGGGACGCTTAATGCGTAGAGTAGAAGATTGGTGGGAGTTCCAGTTGAATAGTAGGTGCCTCCTTCTCCCGTTCTAATGCAAGTTCCAATGCAACCTGACCCCTCATTGGTTAATTCACGACCAATAAAGAAAAGTAAGTACTCTCTCCTAGATGTGACTCAAAAAACTAAAAATTTTCCACTGCGTTTTTCCTTTGATAGTTTTCCACAATTCCTTCAAGTGGTATCAAAGCCACAGTTTTCATCTAGGAGCATGTACTAGGGTTAAAACTAGAAAAATGTGCTTCCTTTACTATTAAAAATGAATCTTTTGTGATTTCATATGATCCCTCATACATTGGTTTCTAGAATTCATGTACACCTTGCGGTTAGAGGCATAGGATCAAGTATTCTAATGGTTTTCCCATTGTTTTTCTGGTTTTAAGTAGATTCATTGTACGCCTCGTGATTAGAGGTATAGGCACTTGTAAAGGCATGTTTTTTATGCCTGGTTTAACATTTCGTTATATTCTTTTAACCTGTAAATCTTGGGGACTAAAGAATGTGATTGCTGGAATTTTTTAGGGGCGAAAAGTGGTTGAAAAGCTAATTTTTTCCAGAAATCAACAAACTCCAGAGTAGACCCAGTGCCAGGTGGGCGGATCGGACTAGGCGTTAGGTCCACTCTGCCTAACCGGAGTTTTTGGAGAAATAGAGCAGACCCGGTGCCAGGTAGGCCCAACAGACCAAGCGTCTGGTCCACTCTATCCAAAGGCAGTTGTGCGCAAATTGTCCAAGAAAAAAGAGAGCACTACTAAAGTTTTGTATCTCAATTTTTTTCCTTGATGTAATTATGTTTTGAAACCATTGTATGAGGTTAATTTTTTACAATAGTTTTATTTATCTATAGATGAATAATTTGCATAAAAATGAATAGTAAAGAATGAAACCACCTTAGAATTAAACAAGATCATTAATTTTTAATTTATGATCTTTAATCTATTGTTTAGTCACTTAGGAATAAATGAATAGTTTGAGTATGAAGAAGTTTACTTTTATTATCATACTTATTTCGTTTTTGTGATCAAATATGGGAGTTCTTGTGAGACCAAAGTCTTACTAGATAGGACTGTTTTTGATAAAACGTTTTAATCTAAGAAACTTTAAAAATAAAAGAATTCATGATTTATTCTCTTAAAGGGTATAATACTTTACATAGAGAATAATGTTGAACTTAAAGTTACTTATTAAAATTTTTACTTGGTTATTAACTTAGAATAGTAAAATAAATTCATAGTTTATTCTCTTAAGGATTTAATCCTTGACATAGATTTTTACTAAATTTAATATTGAATTTTAGATTTTTACTAAATTTAATAAATCCATAAAATTATGGAAAACGTTTTTGGGTTGAAAACTCTATTTTCAATAGAATATTAAATGGGAGAGGGGTTACAATGACCCCATGGCTTCTATCACAACTCTCATTAGAGATAGTAGATTTACTCGTGTCATTCTGAGTATGACCCCCTATAGGATGGATTTTCACAAGTATCTAGAACTAATGAAAGAGTAAAATTAAAAGCCTAGGATATTTGTTAAGATCGACCAACCTACGTTGGAGATCTTTAGCATTAGACTATCCGTAGGTGGTGTGAATTAGTGGCCATCCTATCGGTGGAACTTTTTCTACACCATTACCTATTTTAGGAAGTTTTGATTCGTAATGGTTATACACTTAACTTAGGATGCTATTAATCTTCCTACGGACTCTGTTAGCTTTTCTAAGAGCCAAACTATTTATATTATTGATAAAGGTTTTAAGAGTTTTCTATTATCAAAGAAAATAATATAAATAATGTGCATTTTATTTCTTGCAAACTAAATGAATATTTTTTCACAATATTTCAAAAATGTCTTGTTTTAGTCCATTGTTAATCATTCTCAAGGAGAATAAGTTGACAAGTCCAAATTATGTACATTGGAAGAGGAATCTAAATATAGTACTCATTGCCGATGAGTACAAGTATGTTCTTACGGATTCTTATCCTGAGATTGGAGAAGAATCCACTGATCAGGAGCGAGAGGTCGAGAAGGCATAGAAGAAAGCCGATGAGATGGCTAAGTGCTACATGTTGGCTTCCATGCCTAGTGTCCTCCAATCTAAGCATGAATACATAGCTACTGCGTAAGACATGGATATGTCATTACGTACCATGTTTGTTGACAAAAGCCGACCCACAAGGTAGGAAGCTTTTAGGGTAATCATGAACACTAGGATAGCTGATGGAGCATTGGTTCGAGAGTATCTAGTTAAAATGATTGCCTATTTCGAGGAGGCCGAGGTCCTAGGTGCAACAATAGATCCTAAGAGCCAAATTGTCCTGGTTCTTGAAACTTTTCCTAATTTAGATTCTCAATTTAAGTTAAACTATAACATGAACAAGGTAGATATGAATCTTACGGAGCTTATGAAAGAGCTCCAGGCAATAGAGAAGATCATGAAGCCTGTGTCAAAAGTTTTGGTCTCTCGTTTCGCTTTTTCTTTTGGAATTAAGGTAAAGCCTAAGAAATTCAAGAAGAAGAAGGTCCAGAACAACATAAGGGCCCAGCCCATATCATTTGGTCAGGCCAAGCACAACGGGAAGCCTAAAGGCAAATGTTTTAAGTGTGGTAAGAAGAGGCATTGGAAGAAAGATTATCCGGATTTCTTAGCCAAGTTTACTTCATGTATTGCTCTATACCTAGAGTCTATTTTGATAGTTGGATCAACATCCTCCGGGATAGTTGATTCTGGAGCCACTGACTGTGTCTGTAACTCTTTGGAGGGGTTCAAAATGACAAGAAGACTCAGTAAGGGCGAGCATGAACTCCAAGTAGGCAATTGAGCAAGAATATAGGCTGAAGCAGTGGGATATCTTGAGCTTTTTTTATTGTAATAGGATGTTGATTTTAAAAGATATTTTATATGTTTCTTATTTTAAATAGAATATGATTTCAATTTCCAAATTGATGAATTAAGAATATTCAATTTCTTTCCATTTTGGTGTTTCCATCAGGAGAGATGGTACTTTAATTTGTATAGAAAACATGTATGAAAATCTTTTTTATATACATCATATTAGAAATCAAGTAAACAATATTCAAACTGAACCCGATAATAAAAAGAGAAAGGCCATTTCAAATGACTTATAGTTGTGGGATCTAAGATTGGGACATATAAATCCCAATCGGATTCAGAGGCTAATCTATGATGGGCCTTTAGGTTCATTGAGATTGGAAGAATGGCCTTAGTGTGAATTTTACCTTAAAGGTAAAATGACCAACAAGTCCTTTACCAAAAAGGCAGATAGTGCCATGTAAATACTAGCACTAGTTCACACGGATATTTGTGATTCGACGACTACACCAGCTAGAGGAGGCTACGAATACTTTATTACTTTCATAGATGATCACACTCGTTTTGGTTACATTTATCTAATGAGGCACAAGTCTGACTCTTTTAATAAATTGAAGGAGTTTAAGGCAGCGTTGAACAAATAAATTAATTAAAATTTTGAGATTGGATCATGGTGGAGAGTACCTCCTCGGTGAGTTTAAGGACTACTTGGTACATCACGGCATAATATCTCAGTTAACTATGCCTGAGACTCCCCAGCAGAATGGAATAGCTGAGAGAAGAAATAGAACTTTGATGGAAATGGTTAGAAGCATGATAAGTCATGCATCTCTTCCTATTTCTTTTTGGGGGTATGCCTTAGAAATAGCGGTATATATTTTGAAATTGGTACCTTCCAAGTCAATACCTAGAACACCCTATGAGATATGGACTAGACAAAAGCCCAGTCTGAACTATCTCAAGATATAAGGTTGTCTGGCTTATGTGCTCACAAAAGGAAGTAAGCTAGAACTAAGATCGGAGTTATGCTACTTCGTTGAGTATCCAACAGGAACAAGAGGTGGATATTTCTATCATCCTCAAGAGTATAAAGTACTTGTTAGTACTAATGCTAGATACTTAGAGGATGAACAAGCTACTTCCACCATGGGTTCAAGCAAAATAAAGTTAGAAGAGAAGTTGGTCACTGATTCAATTTCAAGTACTTCTAACACCTCAATCGAGAAACCAAGAGAAACACTACCGAATGTTCCTATACAAATTAAGTCTCGTCGTAGTGTGAGGATCACAAGACTTCCAGAAAAGTGGATCGGAGAGATCAATGATCCAGTCTTTGATCATCAGGAACAAAATCCCACTAGATACGAAGAGGCTATTATTGATACTGATACAGACAAATAGCAGCTAGCCATGAATGTTGAGATTGAGTCTATATACCTCAATCAGTCTGGGATCTTTTCACTGTACCTGATGAGATAAAATTCATTGGGTGTAAGGGGGTATACAAGAGGAAGAGAGGTGCGAATAGAAAGGTTGAAACCTATAAAGTAAGGTTGGTTGCTAAAGGTTATACTTAGAAAGAATGGATCCATTATGAGAAAACTTTTTCACCAGTAGCCATGCTTAAATCTATCCAAATTCTCTTAGCCATCACATGTCATTATGACTACGAAATATGGTAGATGGATATCAAGACAGCCTTCTTAAATGGCTATTTTAGCGAAAATATCTATATGTCCCAGTCAAAAGGTTTTATTGCTAGAGGTCAAGAACAAATGGTCTGTAAGCTTAAGAAGTCCATCTATGGACTTAAGCAAGTGTCATGAACATGGAACATACGTTTGGATGAAACTGTGAAAAATTATGATTTCATTCAAAACGTAGATGAACCATGTGTGTATAGAAAATCAGACAGTGGCAAAGTGATTTTTTTGGTACTTTATATAGATGACATTCTTCTCATTGAAAATGATATAGAGACATTGTCATCTATTAAAGTTTCACAATTTAGTTAATTTAGCATGAAAGACGAGGGAGAATCTAGCTACATTCTAGGTATTAAACTTCTTAGAGATAGGAAATAGAAAATGTTAGGCTTATCCTAGTCTGTTTATATTGACAAGATATTGGTCAAGTACAGCATGGATTAACGTAAAGGGACTATTATACCATTTTAACATAGATTATCCTTATCTTCCAAGTAGCGTCCTCAAATACAGAAAGATAAGCAGAAAATGAGTAGGATCCCTTATGCTTTGACTGTGGGAGTCTCATGTATGTTATGTTTTGTACTATGCCAGATATCTACTTTACAGTAAGCATGGTTAGTAGATATCAGTCAAACTCAGGGGAAGTTCACTAGCAAGCCATACAGTATATACTAAAATATCTCAAGGAAAAGAGAGATTATATGCTTGTATATCATGCTGATGATTTGGTTCCTACCGGTTACATAGAATTAGACTTCTAGGCAATAAAGATGAAAATTCACTAGTGGATATGTTTTCACTTTATCTGGAGGAGTTATTTCATGAAGAAGTATCAAGCAATTTTGCATTGCTAATTCTACCATGGAAATTAAGTACATTGCAGCTTTAGAGGCTTCTAAAGAAGCTGTGTGGCTCGAAAGTTTCTCATAAACTTGGAGTAGTACCACAAGTGGATAGGCCTGTCACTATTTATTGTGACAACTTTGGAGCAATGTCACAATATAAAGAACCTTGAAACCATAGGAAAGACAAGCATATAGAGAGGAAGTATCACCTCATCCAGGAGTTCATCCAGAAATGGGGGATTGGAATCGATCAGATTTCCTCTATCAACAATCTAGCAGATCCCTTTACCAAGCCTTTGACAGAAAAGGTGTTTCACATACACTTAGATGTTATAAGGGTAGACATTTATGGACATTCTTACTCTTTGTAGTGCAAGTGGGAGATTGTTGGAAAGTATACCCTCAAAGACTATGTATTCTGTGTAAACATATTGCAAAAAAATGTTTATTCATTCAATTTAATTTGTTTCTTATATTATTCACATTTAAGGTCCAAGTATGACAAGCAATGGTCTATGTGTTAGGTCGTTCTTCACAGTATGGTATAGACCATGGGTACTTATCATACAAGTAAAATTGAGGTCTTAGTCGTTTGATGAAATTGGGCATTTCATCAAGGTAAGACTATTATGCCATGATTTCTAATGAGGAATGGTTTACCTTAAATCAGTGAGTAGTTGACTCACATCATTGGCATAAGTGTATTTCGAATATGTAGAACTAGACTTGTAGTAGTGGTCTCTCTTAAAGTAATATAATTGTAGAGACCAGACTATTATTACTACAGCGTGGATGGATACCTTCATACTTGAGTAGGAGTTGGTAGCCTGGCAAAGCTAGGGTTTTGTATTTCGATGTATGTTGGGTGAGATTTCTTTTGTGAAATCAATATCCATGTACGTTGGGTGTATTACTCTAGTTAGTTAAGATGCACTCATACAACAGAGTTTCTATACCTCACTTAGTGAGGTTAAATCAACCCATGTGATTGTCCAGGATAATCTAATATCCAGGGCCCTGGGAACGTGACTCTAGAATGTGTGTTTTTGGGTAGCTTCTAATGATAAGTAAGTACATTTGAGTAAGTCGTGGTTTATTGGACTAGAAATCTAAGGATGGTAGATGTCTTTGAAATGGGTATTAGTATATTTATCCTATCTTATTGATGGGTGTTACATAGAGTGGTATTTCTGTCATTACACCTGTAGGTCGGAGATAATACTTTAGCAATATTATTCTTGGGGTCAATATTTTTATATGGTGATAAATAAAAATATTTAAAATGTTAACATGCAGCTATTTAATAGTAATAGCATTTTAGTCATTTTAGTAACCATGAATAATATGTTTCTTGATTCTCGAAGTAACTCAAATTACCTTGGTATTGTATAGACACAATCTGGGCTTAATGGATAATTATTTGGAAGAAAAATATAATTTATTCTGAGAGTCCAATTAGAATTAATTAATTAGTCTTGAGTTTTAATAAGACCCAGAAAAGATAATTAATTAAGCTAATTTGGCTGGAATAAATTAATTAATTGAGCTAATATATATTGACATATATTCAGAGTTCAATTAAAATTAATTAGTTAGTCTTGCGTATTTAATGAAGCCTAGAAGAGATTATTAATTAGTTAAGAGAATTGGGCCAGTTTTGCGCTATTTTTTGTAGCACAATACCTAGCCCAATCAGGCTTGGTGATTTCTACCATTAGGGCTTTGGAAGCCCTAAGGCTGGCCGAAATATGCAGAGGAAAAAAATAAGTGTTGTGTATTTTTTTGAGAAATGTGCCGCCTCCTCTTGTTTTCTCTTCCATGTTCTTTCTCTTCTTTTTCTGTGGTAGAGTGATTTTATCCAAGAAAAGAGCTCTCACCAATCTAACTCCTAGAGCAAGGAAGAATTATATTCCAAAAAATGAAGAGAAGAAGCTTAGAGACACTTAATGCATAGAAGTAGAAGATTGACAGGAGTTCCAGTTGAACAATAGGCACCTCCTTCTCCCCCTTCCAACGCAAGTTTTAGTGCAACTCGGCCCCTTATTGGTTAATCGGTGACCAATAAAGAAAAGTACTATCTCCTAGATGTGGCTCAAAAAACTGAAAATTTTTCACTGTGTTTTTCCTTTGATAGTTTTCCGTGATTCCTTCAGTATAAACGTCATAACTCTCGGAGACAGGGGCTTAATCCAGAGTTTATTAAGGAAGTCTATAAATTCATTGAGTTTTCATCATTAAACGCTCCTCCAACAGATAGGGGTCAAATTAGATGTCATTGTTCAGCTTGTAAGAATGAAAGGTTTTATTCTAAAGAAGTCATCATATCCTATTTGTATCGGAAAGGGGTTGTATCTAATTATGCAAACTGGACTTGTCACGGAGAAGTATTGGTTCCAACAACTCACAAGAATGACCAATTCTCATCATTCATTGAATTAGCATCCGAAAACCCATACCGTAAGATGCTAATTAATGCTGCAAGACTAAGCTTTAACCTGAAGCCTCAATCTCGTGCCGAGGAATCCCCTATTCCAGAGGCACAAAAATTGTACGACTTGTTAAGAGTTGATGATACACCAATATGCAACGAATATCCTAGTCAATCACAAGTATCTGCTGTTTCTCATTTGCTAAATATTAAGTCCAAAAATAATATGTTTGAAAAATGTTTCAACCAGATTGCCCAGCTTATGAAAGAAGCACCCAGTAACAAGATGGTGGAAGACTTCTATTAAACTAAGAAATTGGTCACCGGACTTGGATCACTAGTGCAGAAAATCGTGTTTGTGTTAATGGTTGTATGCTCTATTGGAAATATAAAAGTAATAGTAGAGTGTGTAAATTCTGTGGCCATGAACGCTACACGTGTAAGAAGAAGGTTGGAAAGAATAAATTACAGAAAGAGGTTACTTTTAAGAAAATGTATTATTTTCTAATCACTCTAAGGCTATAGAGATTGTATGCATCTACCACCACTGCTGAGCATGTGAGGTGGCATGCGGAGAGTGTAAGTGAGGATGGTATTTTGAATCGGCCACAAGATGGAGAAGCCTAGAAGCACATACTATCCTGATTTTGCATCAAAGCCTATAAATGATAGACTAGGCTTGTATACAGATAGATTCTCACCATTTGGAATTTCTAGAAAATAGTACTCCGTTGGCCCGTCATTGTGACCCCTTATAATCTACTACCTTGGATGTGCATGAAAAATCCCGTTATGTTCCTAACTATCATTATACCGGGACCAAAAAATCTAAAACATAAGGTAGAGGTATATATGCAGCCATAGCTGATGAACGAAATCACTTATGGGCATCCGATGTCGTGACATATGATATTTCAAAAAGGTAAAATTTTCAAATACGGGCTGCCCTTCAATGGACAATTAATGACTTTCCTGTTTATGAAATGTTGAGTGGGTGGAGTACATTGGGGAGGTTGGCTTGTCCATATTTCATGGAGCATACGAAAGCATTTCAACTGCCTTCTGGAGGAAAGCAATCGTGGTTTGATTGCTATCGTCAATTTTTACCTGTTGACCACCCGTTTGGAAAAGACAAAAAAATCCTTCAGAATAGACAAAGATGAGGATCTAAGTCCATCACCACCTCGTCTTACTGGTGACCAATTATGCAATAGAGTTAAATTGTTTCCAAAGATAACTAAAACTGCAACTGAACTTGGGAAACACGATAGCAATGGTGATTACCATAATTGGGAAAAACGTAGCATATTCTGGGATTTACTCTTTTGGCGAGATAATCTTATCCACCATAATATTGATGTAATGCACAACGAGAAAAATGTGTTTGGCAATGTATTCAATACAGTGATGGATGTGAATGGTAAGACTAAGGACAATGCCAAGGCTAGATATGATTTTGCCATGTTCTATAATAGGCCAGAATTAGAAATTCGTTAAGTAGATCAGAAGAAAGGTACCAAACTTAAAGCTTGCTACTCATTGACAAAAGAACAAAGGAAGCTTGTACTGGATAGGGTTAAGGATCTTAGGCATCCAGATAGGTATACATCAAATTTAAGGAGGTGCATTGATTATAAAGATTTAAAAATGTCTGGCATGAAGAGCTATGGTTACCATGTGTTCATGGAGAGATTACTCTCAACTACCTTAAGGGAACTACTTCCCCCAAAAAATATGGAGTGTTTTAATGGAGTTGAGCCTCTTTTTTAGAGACTTATGTTCTCAAAAGTTGTCCAAGTCATACATGTACAAACTAGAGGAAGATATTGCTCCTCTGATTTGCAAGCTAGAGAGAATCTCCCCACCAGTTTTTTTTTTTTTTTTTTATGTAATGGAACATCTTCTACATCACTTGCCTTATGAGGCAAGGGTTAGTGGGCCTGTGCAATATAGGTGGATGTATCCATTTGAACAGTATGTCTCAATCACTCACAAAATTATTAAGTTAGTTTTGGTTAAATATGTTTTTTGATGACATCAAAAAGTTTTAATAAAGTAGTGATGGTAGGTTCTTGCATCATCTCAAGAAAAAGATAAAAAAAGAAAGACAAGGGTAGAAGGGTCAATCTACATTACTTACCTTGTCGAGGAGGCATCAACATTCTTCTCATACTACTTTGAACTTCACATGGAAACACACAATAGAACATCATCTCGCAACGAAGAATGTGCTCCCAATTCAACTGAATATGTTTTGTCAATGTGCAAGTCAATGGGGCGAAAAATAGATGGAGCAAAAAAGCAATATTTGAAGGATGAAGAGGTGATTGCAATTACAAATTATATATTATGCAACTGCGAAGAGGTTGAACCATATGTTCAGTAAGTAATATGCATATATTAAATATCCTTGATAATGTATTATATGCATAAGAGATTCATTAGAAAGTTTCAGAGATCATAACACTATGATTAATTGTGATGTTTCTAGGAAATTCAAAGACTGCTTGCGGTCTGTGAAACCGAATATCACAGATCTAAACATTGACCTAAGATTTGACAAAGAGTTTGCTCAATGGTTTAGGGAATTTGTAAGTGTAGAATATTTTGCATCTTAAATCTTACATTGAGTTTAATGTAATATTTTGTTATTTATTCATGTTCTATCAATTATGTCTACAGGTTAGCAATAACTTGAATCATGTGAATAACCAGTGCCTAAAAGCCATTTCCTGGGGACCATCTCGAATTGTGGAATCCTTTAAATAATACTTTGTGAATGGATATAGGTTTCATACCCATTCACATAGTGAAGGGAAAAAGACATGCAATAGTGGAATTTGTGTTAAGAAGTGATAATAATTTAGCTACTTCTAATTACTATAGAGTCTTGCAAGAAATCATTGAATTTGAACTCCCTATTACTCCTGTTCAAAAAGTGGTAATGTTCAAATGTGATTAGTTTGATCCAACTAGTAATCGGGGAGTGAAAGTTCACTCATAATATAAACGTGTGGATATCAACTATAAAAAGAGATGCCCTAGTTATGACCATTCATCTTTGCCCATCAAGCTATTCAAGTTTACTATAGCCCTTATCCCGGAGTTAAGAGACAAAAAAAGGTTTGGCTAGCGGTGCAAAAATGTAAAGCTCGCCATGTCATTGACGCTCCTCAAGTTGAAAATGCATATCAAGAGGATGCACCTGAGGTAGAATTGGCTATTATGACTCATGGGGTTGATGATGTGGGATCTTTGTCTCATGAATCCGGTGAGAAAGAAATGGTAGAATTGATTGTTGAGTTACCACCACGACTTGAAAAACAAGGAGAATTAAAATTAAGTGAAAATGATGATGAAGAAGAGGAAGAAGAAGAATGGAATACAAGTGGTGAGAGTTTAGAGAATGAAGAAAATGAATTGTTAGAAGAATTCGATGAATAAAAATTGTAAGTCCAATGAAACAAGCTGTCAAGAATTAGTGAAACATACTGTCAGGTATTCTCTTTCTTATATAGCCTCCAACAAGTTGTCAAGTATTCATCTGTTGCTTCTATGCAAAATGTATTTACATTAAATAGGATATTACGCGATCCATACTTGTGTTTTTATCATAACTTGTATTTTGATTTTTTTTTATTTTTTTTATTTTTTGCTACTTTTTTTGCAAAGATGGATAATCCAAATATCATACATGCAACTAATAGGGTCACCAGTACAGACCACTCTTCAAAGGAGTATCGTTCTCAGTCTTCTCCTAGTGCTAATTATCAATCTTATTCGGCCTTAGTTAGTCACCTTTCACCAGTGATATGTAGTCATACTTCTCCTGCTATAGGGTTACATTTAGGGACGGAGACTGATACTCCAACTAGCACCACTATACCATCTGCCTCATCCAGTGTACTAGATGTAAAGTCATTGATTGAGCTATATGGTGATACATAAGTATAGTATGAGAATTTGTGTTTGTTATTAAATTCATAATGTTTTTTATATTTTCATACATTATTTTCCCAAGTTATTTTTATTCTAACTTTCGATGTTATAATACCATGTACATGAAATAGGATGACTTTGCAATTAAAATGTGCATCGTCCATTAGTGATATCATTCATAAGAGGTATTTTGGACCATACCTCAGTTTTGCTAAGGTGCTTGGGGACATTAAAGAAGTATGGTGGGGCGAGTTCATGGTACTTTTCACTTGCTCTTACTTCTTGGAATGTTGTTTTATAAATAAAAATAATAATATTTTACCTATTTCACATGCTCCTCTTTTTTCTTTTTTTTTTATTTTTTTCTTTTTATTTTATTTATTTATTTATTTATTTTTTTGCCATAAACACCATGTATGATTTGAGTTGTCTCTCATATAATTCAAGAAAACAAATTACCTATTTCAATTCATTTAAAATGTTCTATTAAGCTAAAGATGTAACAAATGCCTCATTTGATGTTTATTCTGCTTTAGAATATCCTCGCATCAAATTCCTTTTTAACTTAATCATACTACTCCTTTTGTAGAAATTGTATAGATGGGATCCTCTACATGAGGGGAGTATCAAGAAGGCATGAGAGGCTCGTTGTGCAAGTAGATTAAAAGATCACTTGTACAGAGTCTGTAAATCCCAACGAAAACTACATTGGATCTCTAATACTATTTATCAAAAGTTGTGTGAAGAGTGGGCTAAGAAAAATTATGTGAAGAAAGGCAAGCAAATGTCCTTTAATAGGACCACGTGCAACGATGGTCGGGGTTCATCCAGACACTTTAGTGGATCCATCTCCTTTCTGGAGCATGAAGCCAGGATGGTATGTAAATATTACATTTTTTTTTTTCTAGCTGCCACTTCTACCATCCTATTATTCTCACTCCTACTACATCACTCTGGTATTATGAATGCTTTTCACTTTTTTACATTTTTGTACAGAGAGAGAAGATGGGGATCAATTCGCATACCATAAATGCTGGGAACAACTCCACACTGTTCAAATGGATTATCCTGAAAAAGGACAATTTGTAGACCCTAAACCTAAACAAACTTGGGTAGATATTATTTTTATTGATGTTTACATTTTCTTTTCCTTCATCAACATAATATTGTATGTTCTAATTTATAATGTCTTGTTTTTTAGGAAAAATTTGGTTCCCTTGTTGAGCAACAAAATCAACAAACTTAAGGCTCTTCATGTTCCTCACAAGCTATGGATGAGAAAGAATTGTTTACTGTTGCTGCAGGGAGACTAAATAAGGGTCATGTGTATGGGATGGGCTCCGAAAGTAAACGAATCAAAGCAAAAAAAAATTTACAAATTGGTGCATCTCAGTCCCAAGCTTCTTCTGCAGAAAGGGAGATAATTAGCAACCTTGCTTCCAAGCTTTGCGTGGTAGAAAAGAAGTTGGCCACTAAAAATGAGCAAATTCAATTTTTGATAGACCAACAAAAGAAGATGCAACAGACTTTAGATGAGCTATGAGGAAGCAATAGGAGTTTATGCATGAACGATATTTCTGCTACTGTTGGTGACTTAGGATCCGATGACGATGATTTGACTTAATATATTTTGTATTCTTTCCCATCCATCTGTGAATGAATGGTTAAGTTTTCTTACTCTTATCACATTTGCTGGAACTTTTAGATTTTATGTGAATGAATGCTTAAGTTTTATGTTGATTGGAACACTAATTTTCTATGTGAAGCACTTGTTATATGCTATTCAAATTGTGTGTGTGTATGTGTGTGTGTGTGTGTGTGTGTGTGTTTTGAATGTTCAATGGTTGTTGTTGAATGGGACCCGGATATTTGAATATTTAGTTGGTTGTTATTGAATGGGAAACAGGGTACAGGAATGTAGAAATGTGTTTGTTATTGAAACAGGGCATTTCTAGGTTGTAAATGGCCATTGTGTGGTTACAACTTAGCTATTGAATTGCAACCGCATAGCGACCGAATGCAGCAAATTATTAAATAAAAAATGGAAAATATTGATCGCAAATCAGTCTGAGATTGCAACCGCTTTGTGACCGATACAGAATTTTTAAAACATAAATAAAAATTTAGCACTCAGTAGCAAGACCCTAAAATGTTGATGCAACACGACAACGAAATTTGTGACGTCTTTGCAACCATTACAACCGAAAATCTATTGGTTGCAAACTTCATTTTAGCTACTACTGTAGCACGTCTGGGACCTTGAAGTTGTGCTTTGGTCGCAAGTGCCAATTTTGCGACCGCTATCATGGTCCTAATTTTGCCCTTTTCTTGTAGTGCCTTCTCCATTAAAGGCTTGGTAAATGGGTCTACCAGAATGTTTGCTGTGAAAATTTGGTCAACCACTATCTCCTATTTCTAGATGAACTTCCGGATTAAGTGATACTTCCTTTCAATGTCCTTGCCCTTCCTACGGTTTCTTGGCTCCTTCATTGTGACAAAACTCCAAAATTATCACAATATATTATTTTAGGCCTGTCCATGTGTGGCATAACTCCAAGTTCTGTGAGGAACTTCTAGAGCCAAACCACTTTTTTAGAAGCTTCTGAAGCTGCCACATGCTTAGCTTCCTTGGTAGAATCAGCAATACAAGATTGCTTGACACTCTTCCATGAAATAGCCCTTAGCCAAAATGGCAACATATCCACTACTGAATTTTCTTTTATCTTTATCAGCTTGAAAATCTGAGTCCATGTAACCAGTAGGAACTAAGTCATCGGCTCTGCAAACTAGCACATAATCCCTCATTCTTTTTAGGTACTTGAGTATATGCTTTAGAACTTCTCAATATTCTTCCCTATGGTTTGACTGATACTTGCTAACCATGCTTACTACAAAGCAGATATCTGACTTAGTACAAAGTATGACATATATGAGACTTTCCATTGCCGAGGCATAAGGAATTCTCCTCATCCTCTCATTTTCTTCCTGTGTCTTAGGACACTGCTTGGAAGATATAGTCAATCCGTGCCTAAAAGGTATGATTGCCCTTTTGCACTAATCCATGCAAAATCTAACAAATATCTTGTTAATATGAGCAGATTGAGATAAGCTTAATATTCTTTTCTTTCTATCTCTAAGAAGCTTAATACCAAGAATATAGCTAGCTTTTCCCATATCCTTCATGCAAAATTGACTTAATAACCAAACATTTATAGAAGATAATGTCCTTACATCATTTGTAAATAGTAGAATGTCATGTACATAAAGTGCCATAAAGGACATATTGTTCTCATCTGACTTTCTATATATATATGGTTCATCCCTAGTTCATCCTAAGACTTTACAGTCTCATCAAAACGCATGTTTTATACTCGTGATGCTTGCTTAAGTCCATAAATTGATTTCTTAAGCTTGTAGACCATATGTTATTGGTCTTTCGCAACAAAGCCTTCTGGTTAGGACATATAGGTATCTTTGCTAAGTTCGCCATTAAGAAAGGTTGTCTTGATATCTATTTGTCATATCTCATGGTCATAGGAACATGCGTATGGACTTAAGCATGACAACAGGTGAAAATGTATCTTTATAATCGATTATTTCTTTGTGAGTATAACCTTTTGCAACTAACCTTACTTAAAAGATTTCCACATTTTTATCTACACATCTCTTTCTCTTGTATACCTACTTACACCATATGGGTTTAATCCCGTAAGGTGCAGTGACAAGATTCCAGACTTGATTGAGGTACATAAACTCAATCTCAGCATCCATTGTAGTTTGTCATTTGTCCGCATCAATATCAACAATTGCCTCATTGTATTTATCGGAATCTTATTCCTGATGGTTGAAGACTACCTCAAAAGCCTCTCATGTCCATCTCTCAGGAACTCTAAATATTCTCCCACTATGATGTGGCTCAGTTTGTATGAGAACATCTGGTTGTGTCTCTTTTGGTTCTTTAATTGGGGCATTAGAAGTTGAGGCATCAATCAACTTTTCTTCCAATTTCACATTACTTGAAACCTTAGTGGATATATTTTGTTCATCTTCCAAGTACTTTACATGAGTCCTAATAAGTACTTTTTGCTCTTAGGGATAATAAAAATATTCACCCCTTGTTCCTGTTGGATATCCTATAAAGTAGCACAATTTTGATATTGGGTCTAGCTTTTTTTTTTTTAGTCAGTATATAAGCTGGACAATCCCATATTTTAAGATGATTCATACTGAGCTTTCATCCAGTCCACATCTCATAGGGCATCCTAAACACTGACTTGGAAGGCACCAAGTTCAGAATATATACTGTTGCTTCCAAAGCATATCCCAAAAAAAAAAAAAAAAAGCAGAGTTGCACGACTCATCATATTTCCGACCATTTTTATCAATGTTATATTTCTTCTTTCAGCTACCCTATTCTGCTAGAGAGTCCCAGGTGTAGTTAGCTGAGATACTATACCCTGATGTGCCAAGTAATCCTTGCATTCACCAAGGAAATATTCTCCACCACGATCTAATATTAGCTTTTTAATTAGTTTACTTGTTTGACGCTCCGCCTTAACCTTAAAATCCTTAAATATATCAAAAGAATCATACTTGCACCTTATCAAGTAAACATAATCAAAACGCGAGTGATCATTTGTAAACATGATAAAGTAATTATAACCTCCTCTAGCCGGTGAAGACATAGGATCACAAATATCAATATGATCTAACTCAAATATTTCCTTGACCTTTTCTGCCTTTTGAGTAAAGGACCTTTTGGTCATTTTGCCCTTAAGATAAGATTCACACTGAGCCATTCCTCCAATTCCAATGATTTCAAAGACTCACTTTGGATTAACCTCTAAATCTGATTAAAATTTATATGTTCTAATCTTAAGTGCCATAAATAAGAGTTGTTTGATGTAGCCTTTCTTTTCTTATTATTAGATTCCGTCTGAGTATTATTTATTTACCAATTAATATGATTAATATAGAAAAAATTCTCATACATATTTCTAGAAAAAAATAATATTTCCATTTCTATTGATTGAAATACTAAAATAAAAAGAAACAGAATATCCTTGATTAATCAATTTGGAAACTGAAATTAAATTTTGTTTAAAACTAGAAACATATAAAATATATTTTAAAATTAAAACCCCATTACAATCAAATAATAGCTCTAAGTCTCCCACTGTTTCGGCCCACACTTGTGCTCCGTCGCCCACTCTAAGTCCATGCTCTTTTCTACTGAGTTGCTTTATCTTGTTGAACCCCTGCAAGGAGTTACAGATATTGTTAGTGACTTTGGAATCAACAATCCAAGTGGATAATGATCCAACCATCAAAATAGATTCTAAGTAAAGAGCAATACCTGAAGAGGACTTGGCCAAGAAGTTCAAACAATCCTTTTTGAGGTGTCCATTCTTGCCACATTTGAAACACTTGCCCTTGGGCTTGTCATTGGGCTTAGATGGACCGGGCTTGGATGTCTTGGGCTAGGCCCTTGCATTGTTCTGGGCCTTCTTCCTTTTGAACTTCTTAAGTTAGACCCAGTTCTAGAAGATGAACTAGAACGACTAATCAAAATCTTTGAGTCAAGCTTCATAATTTTCTCTACAACCTGAAGTTCCTTCATCAACTCTGACAAATACATACTCAACTTGTTTATGTTATAATTTAACTTGAACTAAGAGTATGATTTTGACAAAATCTCAAGAACTATATCAATTTGGCTCTCGAGATCGATTGTTGCCTCTAAGACCTCAACCTTCTCGAAGTGAGCAATCATCTTGAGCATATGCTGACGAACAAATACCCTCTCAGTCATCCTAATGTTCATGATTACTCTAAGAGCTTCTTGCCTTGCGGGTCGGCTCTTGTTAGCAAATATGGTGCTCTACGAAACATTGATGTCATATGCAGTAGGCATATTCTCGTGCTTAGAATGGAGAACATTGGACATGAAAGCCAACATATAGCATTAAGCCATTTCATCTGCTTTTCTCCATGCCTTCTCCATCTTACGATCCTAGTTCGTAGAATCTTTTTCAATTTCAAGATAGGGGTCGGTCAAAACATACTTGTACTCCTCTGCAATGAGTACTATATTCAGATTCTTCTTCCAATCCACATAATTTGATCCAATTAACTTATTATCCTTGTGTTGATTGAAAAAAATCAGAAAAATATTTATTTTAAAAAACATATACAAAATGCATATTTAAAATATCATATTATTTCCATGATATGATTAACCTATTAAAATCATTATTAAAAAATGAATAATTTGGCTATTAAAAAAATTGACAGAGTTTAGTAGGAAAATTAACAATTTTCTAAATTAAGTGTATAACCAACACAAATTAAGCTTTATTAATAGGTAATAATCCAGAAATAATTCCATCAATAGCATGGCCACTACTTTCACTACCTAGAATAATCTAACATTAATATCTCTAACGATAGGCTGACTGACACTAATTCTTATCATAGGATTTAATTATAATTCATTTGTTAGTTTTAGATTCTCGTAAAAATCCATCCTATAGGAAGTCATGCTCAGAATGACACAAGAATAATCACAATCTCTAATAGGAACCCCATGATTGAAACCATGAGGCCGTTGGAACCACTCTTCCGCTTAATGTTTTGAGAAAAATAAGTTTTTATGAAAAACATTTCTTTAAAAAGTAATTGATTTTTATTAACTTTGGTGAAAAATTCAGAAATTCAACTATTATTTTCTATATCAAGGATAAAATCCTTTAAGAAAATAAATTATGATTATTTTTATTTAACTACTTAAGTTAAAATTATTTTCTAGAAACTAAATTTAAAATATTTAAATTCAAAATTATTATCTATGTCAAGAATAAAACCATTTGGAAGAATAAATTATGAATTTATTTTTAAATTACTTAGTTCCAATTTAAAACGCTTTTCTTAATTGTTTTTCTAGAGGAAAAAAATTAATTCTCAAAAACATTTGTACATTTGATCACAAAATTAAATATAATAGACATACTCCAAAAATAAAAATTTTTACATATTATTTCTAATCTTTAATTCTTATGTGACCAAATAATAGATTAAATATCTTAATATTAATAAAATTAAAATGTTCTTATTTTATTCTAAGGTGGTTCCCCTTTACTAATAATTTTCATGCAAAATTATTTATCATAATAAATAAACTATTACAAGAAAAATAATTTCGTGTGATATGAGCTCCAAGAGAAAAAGAAAATACAAGAAAACAAAATTTAAAAAAAAAAAAAAAAAAAAACTTCAAGAGAAGCCCACGAGATTGACGAACCACAAACCGCAGCCCGTGACCTGCTGAACCAATGCACATTCGTGCGTTGTTGAAGCCCAGCCGCAGGAGGCTCCTGGTGATCCTCCCACAGCCTTGATCCGGCTCGCGGCTCACCTTGTGCCAGCAGCGTCTGGCTCCTTCTGTCCATTCTTTGTTTTTCTGTCTTTCTCTATTTCTTCTTTAGGGATTTTGCAGCATTATTCCAGGCATCAATTTTTGTTACAAGAATTCGTAAATTAAATTAAAATACAATTTCAAATGTCTAGGACTTGCAAAGTGAAGCGTACACGAATTCTACAAAAAACGATTAAAATTAAATTACAAGTGCCTCTGCCTCCACACACAACGCGTACATAAAATCTATCCATATCAAAAATCCTGAAAGATCTATACAATTACAAAAATTATATTTTTATTAATAAAGAAACCACCTTTTTTCGATTATTTATTCTAAGCATGTTCCTAGATTTAAGCATGACTCTAATATCACTTGAAGGATCACGAGAAAATTAAATACGAAGCGGAACACAAAAAATTAAAATTTTTCCTGAACCAAAGTCTAGGAATATTTACTTTTAGGACATTTAGTTTGAACAATCAGAGTTGGATTCAGGTTCGACGTCGTTTGTTGAATAGAGACGTCTACTTGTTTCACAAGAACACCAACTAACCATTGGCTCCTTCACATCAAACACTTACCACGTTTGCTAACTCCCGACCTTCTAGAGTATTCTCAAACCACTATGAATCTCTACTGGTGAAAGTAGAATTAGAGTGAAAAAAATTAAAATAAACATAGAAGAGCTAAATGTTAAGAAAAAACGAAAGAAAATAACAAGGAAAAAAACAAAACGGAGGCTATCTCGTTCTTATTGGAAAACCGAAAGCAGTATTGTGTTTTCAATTATCCGGTCAAACTACCAAAAGCTCACGCAATTCCTATTTATATATCATCAACAATAACTTTTCTTTCCTTTTCAAAAATAGCCACCGAATTTACTTTTCACCTTTTTTTTATTTCTTATTTCCCCTTTTTTTTCCCTTTGCACATGGTGGCAATATCAAACCTTGATAGGCCATGTAATATTATTTATTAGAATGACAAATTAAATAACTATCTTATTAATTAATTAATTCACTTAGATTCAATATAAAATTATTTAAAATAATTAATTAATTAAATTAATACTTTTATTAATTAATTAAACCTCTTAAGCCCAATATAAAATTTTTCAAGATAATTAATTATATTGGCCCAATTAATTATTCTAATCTAAATAAATAATTAATTAAACTTCTAGAATAATTCTTCCAATAATAAATTCACCCAATAAACCCATATAGTAAATAAATTTACTAAAGTTATTTTAGTTACTCTTGGGACCAAAAGACATTATTTTTTATTACTAAAATGACTAAAATACCCCTACTAACAAAATAGCGGTATTTTAATCATTTTAAATATTCCATTTATTACCATATGAAAATATTGACTCCGAAAATAATATTGCAAGTGCGGTGTCTCTAACCTACAAGTGTAATAACGAAAATACCTCTCTACGTAACACCTGCCATTGAAATGAGAAAATAGTACTAATACCTTTCTCAATGACATCTATCATCCTTTGATAACTAGTCCGATAATTTATTACTTCCAGTATGTACCAACTTATCTCAGGAAACTACCCATAAAACATACATATTTAGTCACGTTTTCCAGAACCCTAAATTATTAGATTATTCTGAACAATCATAAGAGAGTGATTTCTTCACGTAATGAAGTATAAAAACTCTATCATATAAGTCCATCTTAATTAACCAGAGTCATACACCCAACGTACAAGATTATTGGCCTTGCGATAACCTTACACTCAATTCCTAAGTTATTTGTCCACGCAGTAGCTGCAATAAATCAATTTTTATTTATTTTAATACTTTGATCAAGATTATTTTCGCACAATCCAGTCTTACATATTCTAAATGCACTTACTCTATTGGTATGAGTGGACTACTGATTAACGGTAAATCATTCCCTATTTAGAAACCATAATATAATGATCTAAACATTAATAAAGTGCCTAACTTCATCAATCGATCAAGAATAATTTTCGCGTGTGTTAGTAGCCCATAATCTATACCTTATTATAAAAACACGACTCAATCACGTAGATTACTTATTAACACACTTAAACCTTTAATGTACAAATATATGTAAACAAACAACTATTAATAAATGAAACTTTTATTAATTTTCTAAAATATAAAAATACATAATATATTTTGGACATATATTCCAATGACTTTATATCTATCTATGTATATATGTGTATCAACGTACATAAATACATATATACATATGTATGCATGTATACATTCATATATATGTATACACATATATACATACACTATATAGATATATATAAATACACATACAGTCATATATATATATATATACATATATAACATTTATACAAATATACATACCAAATGCATATATATCTTGATATACATAAATACATACACACATGTACATACCAAATATAGTTATATATACATATACAAATAAATATATACATACATTTAAAAATACCCAAAACCTAACATATTTACACTACAAAAAAAGTTACTTTTCGCAAGACTAGAAAAAATGTGACAAAATTAGCCAAAACTATAGCAAATACGTTTTTCTACAGAAACGCCACAGTTTTCAAGGTGTGAGCGTTACATCCATTGCAAAAAGTTTGCCACCGTTGTATAATCATGAGAAATACTTTTTGCCACAATTTTACTATAATTTTAAAACTATTGTAAATAAAGTATGGCATTTATTCATAAACTTTTTGTCACAATTTTTCCCAACAATTATTAACTGTGGACAAAATTTTCAATTTTGTGTCACGATTTTTTGAACATTTTCACAACTGTTGTGAATATTATTTGTTACAATTAAATTTCAGCTTAAAATAATACTTTTTGTCACGACTCTTTTCCCAATTAACATAACCATAGACAATGCACATTTGCTATGATTTCCTCGCTATTGTAATTAAAACTTTTTGCCACGAAATTCTTAATATCAGAAAAAATCATTTGTCACAATTGTTTGACAAATTTTTTGCATTGTTATATATTAATCTTTTTTACTACAAATGCAGATACGTAGTGACATTGTATTTATCCTAATAACTTTATTTGAAATTATCCATTATAAAATGAAAAACTGTAGTGAAAATATTAAACTATTCTTCCTTCTATTTTAGCAATATCATCATCTACTATACATATAAAACCATAAAAACCTCCAATATTAACAATCAACTATCATCCATTGATTGAACATTCAAAATGTCATCGTTCATTAATAATAACTTAATATACAACAAAATAACTAAATGAAGTATGATAAATAACACGAATCTAATCCTTGATATTAATTCAAAATAGTATAAAACAAAACCACAATTCTAACTATGACATCCATCAGAAGTCATAAAAATTCATTGAGCACAAAAAATAATACCATAATTAAATGAACCTTCAACCACATTGATCTTTATTCCTCTTGTCATTAAGAAAAAAAAGGGACAAGATTATTTTTTAATAAAGCTCATAAAAATCTATTTTTCATTCAGCATAAATTAAACTCACTACTAAACCATTAAAAAAAACTACAGAATATGATAAGTTGTTTCTAAGCAAATACATACGAAGAAAAGCAAGATAGCCTGAAATGAGATTAGAACATGGAAGAATGAGAACCCAAAATTTCAACTTCAATTGCAATTGAAGACCAAACAGTAATCAAATGCAACAAAAATTTGTATGCCTACTCCACTGATCTCATTTTACTCATGCAAAGTATATAAATCTTGTTGATTGTCGGTGGAAGACAAAAGATGCACAGGCATGTCATCATATTTCAACTGACATGTTCAAGCAAGTGTTGTTGGCTGCATAATCCACAAGAAATTATTTCTCATGAAACCAGATTACATACAAAAAATTCAACTTTCAAGTGAGGCAAGAATATACCTAAACCACTCAGAAGGTCATTTTCTTTTAAACGCCCAAAACAAGTCAAAAAGTACAATGTAGCTATAAGCAATAAGCTCTATTATGTTAAAGTGCAGTACAAGTTTAACAAGTTTTGAGCTCTATAATAATAAAATTATTATCACTTCTGTAAAAGGAAGAGATATTTTAAGTTCAACGAAAAAAAATCTAGAAATTAATCAAAATGAATAGGGAACAACAACAATTGTGATATAGCCAAGCCCGTATTAACATCTAAACTGTGGAAGACAAAATTCTAATACAAAACTATAGAATCATACCATATCTTAGCATAAAATTACGCAAGTGCATCAACATCTAAACCACAGCCAATTTCATCTAATATAGCCAAATCTGCACCCAGAACATCGAATGGATACAACATTCAGTGCCAAACACCCTCCGCGTCCTTTTCACAACACTATAAAGATTTAGAGACTAACTAATTCTAATAAAAGCACCCCAGCACATCACTACTCCATATTTCAGGGACTATTCCATTAAGAATGTGAAAAAAAGCACCCTAGCACATCACTACTCAGCATTTGGTATTCTGCATTTTCAGCATTTAAAAGTTCCAAAGATGAAAATCTTACTAAGCATTTTCAATATCACTACTCAGCATTTGCATAGTCAAGCATATTCAATATATTAGTTCAACTGAAAATCTTGTTCTTCAGGAAAAGACATAAAAGTTCTACGCCACGTACATCCTTACTAACCATAAGAGACTAAAGTGGGTGATTCTCTTTAGAACTCCTTTTGTAACCATATGAGACTAAAGTAAGTGACTTTCTTTACCTTTTCAACAAAAGAGCAAACCATCATAAAGTACTATTATGAAAAACTACAGCTAAATCTAGATGAACCGAATTAAAAAATACAGAAAAACAAAATTGACCATTTTGTAGGTCTAAAGGCTACCAAGTAAAAGTTCAAACATGGAAGGCTAAACATAAATTGGTCACAAACTTATGTTAATAGATCATTTCATCTTTCTTCTAACTTCTCTACTTATAATGGCAAATAGGAACAAAGGCTTGAACACTATTTGATGCGCATAAACAAAAGACAAAAAATTTCAATAGACTCACAAGCACCAAATCAAGCATTACATATCAAAACAAGGAAGGATCTTCAGATGGCCACATAACACAATATCTCCCCACTAACTAGTTCCCTTAACTTTGTCAGCTCAATCACATAAGCAGTTTGCCATCCTCTAGAGCTTATCAATATGAATAAAAATACAAATAAATGGACATGCTATAAAAGTAAAGGATTTTGTGGCAAGAAAGCCTGAAATGCAGAGAAGTAATAAGTGATGTAATGGAATATGTTCACTGCATTTACAGGCAAAGAGATGAAAGGAGAATGGGGTAACAAATAACCTACAGATTGAATAATAGTCATTAAGAAGAAAAGAAGGAAATTTTGGCTAAACGCTACAGAAAGATGTAGTGAATTTGCTGCTAATACACTATGATTACTCAAAACTGCTAATGAATCATAAGCTCCATATTCAAAAGTGTTAAAACATCTTTTCCAGCAACCTTCATGGATACTAATTTCTGACATCATTGGCTTCTGTGGTTGGGAAAGAAAATTCATATTTGTAATTACACAAAAAAAAAATGAAAAATCTAGATACTTGATGCCACCGTCCATATTTTCAACACGATTTCGTTACAAAACAATTTATGCACGCCCCTAACTCTTAGTTTTGTCTTCCTTTCAAATAACCATATATAACTGCAGCTTAGAATTTGTCCAAATACATTCAACACCTTCTCAACTTCAGAATATATTTCGTAAATAGTACAATTTGCAACATAATTCTCTAAAGCTTAGAATTTAATTCAAAGCCGTATCATAACACAAATTCTGCACATGTTGGTTTCATTTTCTTTCAAGTTTCTTCAAGAATACTAACATCAAAGTGAGTTAGAAACTTCCTGAATGCCCGAAGAATTTGAACAACCAAAGGTTGAACTGCTCGGGCATTTTTTTTTTTCCTTCTTCCTTTCAACTTTCACTCTCTCAATTTCTTTCTATCTCTTTTCTCCTTTGTTTTTTTTTCCTCCTTTGTTCTTCTTCTCGATGTTCTTCTCACTTTCTTCTTTTTTGTTTGTTGGTGTGAATTACATTCTCAAGATTTCCTTCAACAGTTGTCCACTTAGTTAATTCGTATGTTTCTTCTTTTTCTACAGTTGTCTCTAAAAGTATACTTTTTTATCTTGAATGACTTTAAAATATAAATTTAGATAAGGCAAGTGATCCAATTCCACCGTTTTCCTTTCATGTTGCCTACCTTTTCTTTTCTTCAATTATCCTACAATTCAAGCTACCTAACTTTTCTTGTCTCAATTTGTATATCCATTGTTTGCACAAAAAGCCAAGACAACTATATAATATTCTAACCTTTCAATACATGTCTTAAGTCAAGAGTAAACTTTATAACACTATATTCTCATGCCAAGTTAACCATTTAATATTCAATTCATACATATTTTTTTTTATGCATGGCTGCACGGTAGTTGAATATACAACATTCTTCATGCATTGTTCTTCATGCATTTAATATTCAATTCATACACATTCTTTATGACTTTTTTGAAAACCTTGCACTGTTGTTATATTCAACGTGTAGCTCTGAAATATAGAGGTATTCATTTGTTCCATCAAATAGAAAATAAAATATAAACAAAGCAATTATTTTTGCCAAGACACAAGCCATTATATTGAGATAAGGATTATGAATCATACATTTAACTGATTCAAAACTTCCATCAACACAACTATTAGTTTCCCTATTTCTCTTTTGTTAGATTTTTTTCCATAAAGGGCAGGGTGAAAAAGGTTGTAGGGAGCTAGTACGGATATTACAAAGAATATTATGCTAGATTTTTTCATAATGTAGACTAGAGGAGCATCAAAAAAGCATGTATTGATAAACAAGAAAACATTTAGACTTCCTTAGGAATTTAAGCAACTTCCAAGACCACCAATTTAATAAAAAAAGGGGCATAAATCTAAGAAAAAAATAATGCAATTTGTGATAAAGTGGAAAAATCATCCATTAGAATTGTAACACAATCAATGCATCAAGATTGATATTAGAAAGAGTTTGAACAACAGCATCTGTCTTTGTCATGCCAATCTGAAAAGGAAGAAAATAAATTATGTACCAGAGGCTAAGAAGTATTCCTATGCTGAGGTCAACAATTGAAGATCAAAGCAATATACTATACAAATGAATGATCCATGGGGAGCAGCCAAGAAGGAAGAACAAAATAAAATTAAATAAAATACATTAAGATAGATCAAACAAAAGCACTTGGGATTCTTAGAAACATAAGCTTTAAATAGCTTAGGTATCCAACACCAAGAAATAGAATATGAGCTTAGATTGTAAAGCATCCTACTCTGGTCGGAAGAAAAGCCTGTCCATATTAGCTAACTCCACTTTGTCATAATCATAGAGTAATAAACAACTAATGCCACACCTTGTTTGTATTTCAGGAGCAACGCTGCCTACGCTACCCATGCCATCTAAAATAAATAGTTAAAATATGAGGCAATATTGGAGTTTTGACATGATATGCAAACATTAATAGGTGGCAAGTGAATGGTCTAATAAAAAGCCATTTGCATGCTGAAATAAAGACACCACACTTAAGCGCATATGCATGTATGCAAGTGCATATAGTGTGACTCTGAAGGTTATTATCCACAACTCAAATTAAAGAATTCTTTAACCATAGAACCAACTAAAATCCCAAAAAATCACTCAATTTGAAATGCAAATATGATAGGAGAAAATGAATTGCTTAACTAAAAAAGAATCAGATTGAAAGACAAGATGAGTTGCTTAAATTGTACAAATTTTAACCAAGCAAGTAAATGAGCTAAAAGGAACCCAGACAATAGCTAATGCAGAATTCCAGAAGGATAGGAAAAACAAAGCAAAAGGAGATTTTAGGATGCTTACAACAATGGCAACTGAGAATTAACGAATTCCAATGCCCATCCTTTGTAGCATCATAAGTCTACTATAAGGATTGCTATCAACTACTTCCGCACTCAATTCCTAAACAAACATGAAATAGAAACTGGCTTTATACTTGAATTTAATTCCATAAAATAAAAGTCTAAAATATGAATAAAAATGCACCTTGACTTTTGAACGGTGTACAGGACCCTACTTTGCCAAACTAGAGACATTTTGGACTCGCGATCGCATCTACAAGTAGAAGGTTAATGTCAATAAACCACATTTACTCGTATATTCACATGAGCCCAGAGAAACACATTTACATAGAAGCAAAATCAAATTAGAAAACTTCAATGAGATTAAGCCCAAGAAAATTCACTGCCTCAGAATTGAGATTGGACCTTAAATGGATTCAAGAACTTTCTCAAAATTGATTAAACAAGAACTTCCCCATATGTATCAAAACGGAGATTAAATAAATTAGAGAAAAAAACCCATAATTGATACTTACCTCCCTACACTAACTTTAAGAAAAATTTGCAGCAACAGTAAAAACCCTCTGCAATGGAGAAGAAATTCACAGCAATTTGAAACCCTTCTACAATGCTAAAGAGGAGTGGCTAAGAAGCTGAAAAAGTTGGGAGATTAATCAAATCAGTAGGCAACTGAAACAAACTAAAAACATATTCAGACAATAGCAAACCGCATCAAGATGCACACAGGACACAACTAATAAAGAGAGATACCATAGACAGAGATTAGCCGAAGTAAAAGCTTATTAATTCACAAAACATAAATAAAGAGTCGCTAAAAAACATTATGTAAATAAATATGAACCTTGAGCATCGTTGATAAGCATAGGATGTCTCAGACTCCAACACATAGAGATAAAAACCAGAGAGCACAATAAAACATAGCAGCCGTGTAGCAACAGAATAGACAATCCCCTGGTCAAAATCAACAGGATAAACAAATAAATTACATTAAAAAATGAAAAAGAAAAAAAAATAGAGATTTTGTTACATTCTCAAGCAAGGAAAATACCTTCCAAACAAGTATTCGAGCATCAGTTGCAAGATCTGGAGGATTCCATGGGGCAAAATTTGCAAGTGAACTTTCAGAAGGCTTAGAGGTTGGCATTAATCCATAGCATGTATTCAACAGTTCTATTAATCTGTAGTATCTGGTAGCTGAAAAATGGATGACAAGGCTTGGCACCTGAAAGGAAACACGGGTAGATGGATGGCTTGGATGGGGTACCTTAATCTGAAGACAATTAGCACTAAAGACAAATTTATGTTGCAAGATGACAACTTTAAGCATTATGCTAACGTGAATATCCTGCAAAAGTTGAAGTAATAGCAAAAGTGATAAGAATCATCTATCAAAAAGCCCCCATCCTATAAAACTTAAGCTCTGAAAATTAGACCCACAATAAACCGAACAAAAAGAAGATGAAACTAACCATGTAATTACAAACTTGTTTCAAAGAGAAAAAAATTACCACTCTGATGCAGTAATTAGAACGCCAGCCCACATAGACAGCACACTGCGACTGAGAACCGCGTAGCTATAGTAATCCCAATCACCCCTGAATATCAGCCCCAATCAAAGCCACCTCGGCCATGAACCACAACAAACGATCGGTCCAGTAGGGAGACTCTTCCCGGCAAAGCTCCGCCAAGTGCCTAACTATTGCCACCCTAACCCGCACCGGTAACAACTGGATCAATAAATCCATTATAGTCGCCCACATTAATAGCCACAACAAAGAGTAGCCTGCTATTGCACCCTCTTGCAAAATCCATCTCTAAATTACATGGATCCAAAAAAGCTATGCTCATCAAAAATCCCGGACCTGAAAAAAGTCACAAATTCTTGAAAGAGAATGGTGGAACTCTCGAGTTAAAAGGAGAGGGCCAGCAGAATTAGGCAGAAATTAGAGAGGAAGAAGAGAAGGCAACCAAAGTGGGGAGTGATATTTTGGGGAAAATTTTGGCCTCCTTTGCATCTATTTTGGATCCTTTAGCTTTTTATTTTTTTTTAATTAATAAAATTAGATTTAAATTTTCTTTTATTTTCTTCTTCTAAATAAAATTATACAAGTATTTTTAGTGAAATTATGAATATATTATAACATATAATAAATATTATTAAATGTATTTATTGTTATATTTAACTTTAGATTATTCCAAAACTATAACATTTAGTTATATTTGTAATATGTGTTGTAAAGTAAATGTCATATTAATTGTTTGTTGTAACATGTAAAAAATATGTCATTAAAACTCTATCACGAAAATCATTTTTTGCTACAATGACTCCACCTGACAAACATATATATATATATATATATATATATATATATATATATATATATTATGTAATACATGCGGCACTTTTACCTTCGATTGGTTACTACTTGTAATAGAATGAGAATTTATATCAATGGCCAGAACAAAAGATGCCGATGTAATAAAACGAATATTTTGGTATAATAATATTTTGTCGCGACCTGAATGTAATTATTGGATTTGTTCTACCTATACCCTAAATCTTCAGAAGGCTACTATTGTTTATAAAATAAGAATTTGAGAGTATGCCGAGAAGAGAAATTGATCAATGCAATGAAACACATGTTTTTGTGTGAATTATGTTATTCGGGTTATCGGGGGCATTTTCGTCATTTTGACCGCACTTGCGACTTTGATTATGAATTTGACCAAACCAAGAAAGAATTGAAGTATTTAAGTATTACCAATAGATTCAGTGGAATTTTTGGAATTGATTGGTAAAGTAAAATATTTTTCCATTCCGAATTCGATTTTGGTCATTTATGAGGAAAAATGGAAAATGCGATTGAAAATTTGTACGGGTGGCATTTTGTGATTGGTAGCCCATGAACATTTGTCAATTTAATAGAAGTTGCAAGAAGAGTTCATGCAAGACACATGGAATTAAAGGATTACAAAATAAATAAAGAATGATGTGTAATTTTTGTGAATGGAACACATCATTTGTGGGCCCTTTAATTAAGGTCTTGTGAAATGTGATTAGCCAATACTTGGACCATGAGAAGGTGATTGAAGGTCTGGAAATTGGCCAAGAAAACTGGCAACCATATAATATAAATGAAGAAAAATTTTTGAGGAGGAAATTAAGTGGTTGGTGTGTAAAATTTTCATTGGAACACACCTATGTATAACCACCACACAAGTAATTAAATTAATATTTTCTTGGCCAAAATTCTAATGAGAATGGCTATGGGAAGGCTGTTATACGGCCAGAAAATTTTGGCAACCTCAAGGGGAGAGAAATAAAGGAAAAGAAATCAAGAGAAAATTGCAAAAGGAAAGAAAAAGGTGGCTAGTATGTGTTATTGGTGTGGTGTGTGTGTTCTTGAGAGGTTCTTGGAGCAAATCACACCAAAGAGCTCTAAATAGAGGGTAAAACCCTACCTTACTTGAATTAAAGTTGTTGTTGGGTGAATGGTGATCATTATGATATCAATTTTAACATGAAAATATGATTTTCATATCTTAATTTTAGATCAAAAGTTAGGGTTTATAAACTTTATTGTTGAACTCATTGTTGGAAAATATGGCCTCTTAGACTAGGTTTTGATGTAAATATCGAATGTTTTAATAAAAGAATTTATTTTTAGAAATTGTTTGTGAATTTATATTTTTATTTGTGCACAATTACATTTGGAAAAGACCCATTGTGTTTAAGTAAGTAGTCCATGTGAATGGTAGTCTTTTACAGTAAGGTATGGATCACGAGTTACTTAACACATAAACATTTGATCTTAACCGATTGATGAGAATATGAATCTCATCATATCTAGGTTATTATGTTGTGAATTCCAAATGGGAATGGCTTACATTTAGCTAGTGAGTAGTCCACTCACTTCATGACATAAGCGAATTTCAAATACGTAGAATAGGACCTGTAGTGGTGGTTTCTAAAAAGTACTATATGATAAAAACCTAGACTATTACTGCTACAACATGGATTAGTACTCTACGACTTGAGTATGAGTTGGTGGTCTGACGAAGCTGGAAGCATGTACTTTGATATGCTATAGTTGAGATTCTATTGTAGGACCAATATACTTGCATGTTGGATATGTGTGACTAGTTAGTTAAAACAGACTTGTACAAGATAGTTTTTATACTATATCACCCCTTGTGGTTATCTGAATGATCTAAATATCCAGGGTCTTGGGAAACATGATTTGGATGTTTGCTTTAGGGTAACTTCCTTGGAAAGCGGAAACAATCCAGGAAGTTATGAATCATTGGACTAGAAGCCTAAGGATGGTAGATGTCATTTAGAGAGGTGTTAGTACATTTCTTCCTCTCTAATGTATGGCGATGTATAGAGGGGTATGTTAGTTATTTCACTTGTAGATCGTTGCTAATGTAGTATTGTCTTTGGGGTTAATATTTCCTTATGGTGATATTAGGAAATATTTAAAATGCAAAATATAGCTATTCATATGATAAGGATATTTTGGTCATTTTAGTAGCCAAGGCGGTGTGTCTTTTGGTCCCCAATATAAACCGTGAGTCCTAATTACATACATGCTAAGAAATTGGTCTTAAATTAAATTAAATAAAATTTATTTTATTTAAATAGTCTGATTTAATTATTGGGTTAGAATAAAATAAAGGTCCATGAAGAGAGAGAATTAATTAAATTAGTTTGGTGAGTTAATTAATTGTTCAGGGCTTTGGCCCAGTTTGAATAATTAAAGATTGACCTGAGACTAAATTAATATAAGCTTGTTAATTGGACTAGTTTATTTGGGCTAGAAAATTAATTATTTATTGAGCCATTTATTTGGTTCTAATTAGAATAATTAATTTAGTCCAAAAGGCTAAACTAAGAGTCTAATGGGCCAATCCAGTTTAACGTAGGGTTTTATTTAGGTTAAACAGGAGGATAAAGAAGGAAGTGGTTTTAACTCTTCTAAGGGTTAAGAAAATAACGTTGGTTTTTTTTTCTTCTAGCGTGAGGAAAAACACAGCCTCTTTTTCTCTCTAAAAAATATTCGTTAGCCCTGTGAGTTGTTCACCAAACGGAATTAGGCAAGCCATATACTGGAAGATCGAGAGATTGGTGTTCACATACATGCACAGACGGAATAGGAGGCTTGTAGGAATCACACCAGAGGTTTCCACAGCGCACCTACCCCAGTTCCACATATTCCGATCCAGCCAATTCTGAGAATGAGAAAAAGAGGTAAAAATTTTTTCCCTTGGAGTCTCGCCAGGCCGTGACCGGCGCCGGCTAAGGCCACTGGAACTGGCGCCAGCTCCAATTTGTAGTTTTAAGTCTTTTTTTTTTGTTTTGCTTCCGTTGCGTGCTTGGCTTCCCCCTTTAAACTTTTAATTGGTATCAAAACCATGAATGTTTTGTGCAAATATAGGAAGCATGCATCTAGTTGAATAAAACTGGACATATATGTGTGGTTAAACTGTGATCCTTCGTTGTTTTTGGTATGGATAGATTCACATGTTAAACCACTCGAATGGAGGTATAGGTGAGATGTAATCTGTTTTTTTCTTAGCAAATCTTGTAAGCCCAATGTTAATGGATATAGGCGATTGTTGGTTTTTGGTGTTGTTGATTTTGGATTGAAATCAGAGAGCCAAGAACTGGAAGGAAGTTGCAGAAAGAACAGTGAAGAAATCTGCAGAAGAAGACACAAGAAAAAATTCAAAGGAGAGCTCGGCAGACCGAGACCGGCATCGGCTGAGGCAGCCGGAACCGATGCCAACCCGGATCTGGGATCTGTTCTGCACGCTGGTCGCCCGCGAGGTGCTGGTCCAGTGCGGCGGGTGTTGTGGACCACAGTGCAGTTGGATGCTCAATCCAGTGCGGTGGGTGCAGTGAACCAAGGAGAAATTTTTATTTTTCCTGCATTTTCTTTTTTGTTTTGGGGTCCATACCATGCGAAGTTAATATTTTTGCAATAGTTAATATTCATGGAATATTTTTGCATGAAAAATATTAGTAAGGGATTTTAGGATTAAACAAGATCATTAATTAATTAATTAATGTATTTAATTCCTTTATTTGGACACTTAGGTTTAAAAATAGAAAAACATGAAAACGTCTACTGTTTTTTAGCATGCTATTTATTTTTAAATAGCTACGTGCACGTTTTCTCAAAGACCAAAGTCTTTGGGAATATTTTTGACAAGAAAACATTTTTCTACAAATTAAATGGTTATTTTAACTTAAACAAAAATTAATCCTTAGATATTTTCTCAAAGGATTTAATCCTTGACATAAAATAATATTGGATTTAGATATTTTTGTAAGTTAAAATAGAAAGCCATTTTGTTTTATTTTTGCACAAGAAAAATTATTTTGTCAAATAAACTTGAGACTAAAGTCTCTAGAAAGTTTTAATTGGAAAATTTTTGAAATCAATAAGTTTTTAACTTAAATAAAATTAGTTCATGGAAAAATCTTTCAAAGGATATAAACCTTGACATAGAGATTTTAATAGATTTCGATATTTTATTTTTGAGTTAGGGGAAAAACTTAATAGAAGTTTTCAAAATGATATTTTTCGGATTTTTTTTTTAAAGACTAAGTGGAAGAGGGGTTCCAACAATCCCACGGCTTTCATCACGATCCTCATTAGAGATCGTGGGTCTCCTCGCGTCACTCTGGGAGTGAACCCGTATAGGATGGGGATACCACAAGGATTTAGATCTAATGGAAGGATGTAATTAATAATCCAAGACACGTGCTATGTTTGGCCAACCCACGTTAGAGGTTATAGTGTGAGGTATGTCTATAGAAAATGAGAGGAAATGGCCATCCCCTTGATGGAGTTATCTACTATATCATTAGCTAGAAGGGAAATTAATTTGTGGTAGTTAACACACTTAGCCTAAGAAACTGTTAATCTTTCCAAGAAGCTATGTCAGTTCTCCTAAGAGCCAAATTAATTATATTATTAATTTTTATATAAGGATAAAGTGCACAAATTTATGTTGTTTTCACAAACTAAATATTTTCTTTTATTTTCGATTTTTTCAGAAATAGTGGGAGGTTCTTTTAGTCTATTATCCATTATTCTCAGAGAGAATATGCTAACGGGACCAAACTATATGGATTGGAAGAGGAACCTGGACATAATACTCATAACTGAAAAGTATAAGTATGTCCTTTACGAGACCTGCCCTGTAATCGGGGAAGGTTCTACCGCTGAAAAGCGAGAGGCTGAGAAGGCGTAGAAGAAGGCTGACGAAATGGCATACTGCTATATGTTAGCCTCTATGTCTAATGTGCTCCAGTAAAAACACGAGTATATGGCCATTGTGTATGACATAAGTCAATCATTAGCCACGATGTTCGTGGATAAGAGCTGCCCGCAAGGTAGGAGGCTCTTCGAACTATCATAAACACTAAGATGGCTGAGGGAGCATCAGTCAGAGAGCACATGCTCAAGATGATTGCTGCTTTGGAGAAAGCAGAAATCTTAGGGGTTGTTATTGACCCCGAGAGCCAAGTGGACATGGTTCTCGAATTTCTACCAAGTTCCTTTACTTAGTTCAAGTTGAATTATAACATGAACAAGTTAAATATAAGTTTAACTGAGTTGATGAAGGAATTCCAGATGGCGGAGAAGGTCATGAAGCCACAATCTAAGGCTATGATTGCTAAGGCTTCATCTCCTAGAATTGGGCCCAAGCCTAGAAAGTTCAAGAAGAATAAAGGAAACGCAGCGGCCCAGCCCAAGACCCAGCCTAAGGATAAACCCAAGGGTAAGTGCTTTAAATGTGGAATGAATGGACACTGAAAAAAGAAGTGTCTAGATTTTCAAGCCGAGAAAAACTCCACAGGTAATGTTTTCTATCTAGAATCTATATCAATGGTTGGATCAACTTCCACTTGAATTGTTGATTCAGGGGCTACTGATCACATCTGTAACTTCTTGCAAGGGTTTAGAAAGATTAAAAGACTCTAGAAGGGCAAACATGGACTACATGTGGGAAATGGAGCACAAGTTTGGGCCCTTGCAGTGGGAGAGCTGGATCTTTTTTTTTTTTTATTGTAATAGAATAGTGGTTTTAAAGAATATTTTATATGTACCTGAATTTTGACAGAATTTGTTTTCAGTTGCGAAACTAATAAATCAAGGATATTTTGTATCTTTCCATTCTGGTATTTCTATCACTAGAGATGGAGAAATTTTATATACTGGGCACATGTATGGAAATCTATTCTTCTTAAACCCTATTAACAATCAATTAAATAACGCTCAATCTGAACCTTTAATAAAGAAGAGAAAGACCAATGTCAATGACTTGTATCTTTGGCATCTAAGGTTAGATCATATCAACTCAACCAATATTAAGAGGTTAATCCATGATGGGCCTTTGGGCTCATTGAGATTGAAAAATTGGCCTCAGTGTGAATCCTGCCTAATGGGAAAGATGACCAAAAGGTCATTTACCCCTAAGGCGGATAGAGCTAAGAAGGTATTGAGTCTTGTTCACACTGATGTGTGTGGTCCCTTGTCCACACCAGCCAGAGGGAGTTTTGAGTATCTTTCACAGATGATTGTACGAGGTTTGGTTTTATTTACCTGATGAGACGCAAGTATGACTCTTTTGACAAGTTCAAGGAGTTTAAGGCTGAAGTGGAGCGTTGGACAGGTAAATTGATCAAGACCTTACGATCGGATCGTGGTGGAGAGTACCTCCTTGGTGAATTCAAGGACTACATGGTACATTATGGGATAGTATCCCAGCTTTCTGTGCCGGGGACACCCTAGCAGAACAGAGTAGCTGAGAGAAAGAATAGGACATTGATAGAAATGGTTCGAAGTATGATGTCTCATGCTACTCTTCCAGTGTCTTTTTGGGCATATGCCTTGGAAACAGCGGCATACATTCTGAACTTGGTGCCTTCCAAGTCAGTACCTAGGACTCCCTATGAGATGTGGACTAGGCGTAAGCCAAGTCTGAATCATCTCAGGATATGGGGCTGTCCAGCTTATGTACTGGTCAAGGGAGATAAGTTTGAACCAAGGTCAGAATTATGTTATTTTGTTGGGTATCCAAAAGGGACATAGGGTGGTTACTTTTATCATCCTAAGAAGCAGAAAGCACTGGTTAGTACTAATGCTAGATATTTAGAGGATTATCAAAGTACTTCCACTAAAGGTTCAACTAGGTTGGAACTTGAGGAGAAGTTATATTCGGAATTAACTTCTTCTGATCCAATTGTGGAACAAGAAGAGGCACAGCCTCAAGAGCCTGTACATTTGGAGCCTCGTCGTAGTGAGAGAGTGTCTAGGGTTCCAGATAGGTGGACTGGAGAAGCTTTCGAGCTAGTCTCCGACCATCAGGAATAGGACTCTACTAGATACGAGGAGGCTATTGCTGATGCCGATGCAAATCTATGGCATGAAGTAATAAAAGTGGAGATTGAGTCTTTGTACCTCAATTAGGTTTGGGATCTTATAGCTTCACCTGAAGGGATAAAACCCATTGGGTGTAAGTGGGTATACAAGAAAAAGAGAGGAGCGGATGGGAAGGTGGAAACCTTCAAAGCTAGGCTTGTGGCAACAGGGTATACTCAAAAAGAGGGAATCGATTATGAGGAAACTTTTTCCTCGGTAGCCATGCTTAAGTCCATCCGTATCTTCCTTGCCATCGCATGTCATTATGACTACGAGATATGACAAATGGATGTCAAGACGACATTTTTAAATGGCCATCTTAGTGAAGACATCTATATGTCCCAACCAGAAGGCTTTATTGCTAAAGGCCAAGAACATATGATTTGCAAGCTTAAGAAGTCCATTTATGGATTTAAGTAGGCATCGAGAGTATGGTACATTCGTTTTGACGAGACTGTAAAGTCTTACAGCTTCACTCAAAATGAGGATGAACCATGCGTGTACAGGAAACTAAAAGGCATTAATGTAGTTTTTCTTGTCTTGTATGTGGATGACATTCTACTTATTGGAAATGATGTAGGGTCATTATTATCTATAAAAGTTTGGCTGGCTAGTCAATTCAGTACAAAGGACTTGGGAGAAGCCAGTTACATTCTCGGGATTAGGCTTCTTAGAAATAGGAAGTAGAGAATGTTAGGATTATCCCAAGTAACATATATTAACAAGATGTTGGCTAAGTACAGCATGGACTCATGCAAGGGAGCTCTAATTCCTTACAGACATAGGTTGTCATTTTCTTCAAGGGATTGTCCTAAGTCTCAAGAAGAAAATGACAGAATAAGTAGGATTCCATATGTTTTGGCTGTAGGAAGTCTTATGTACGACATATTGTGTACTAGGTCAGATATCTGCTTTGTCGTAGGCTTGGTTAGCAAATATCAGTCAAACCCTGGGGAAGTTCATTGGCAAGCTGTAAAGCATGTTCTCAAGTACCTCAAGGGAACGAGAGATTATATGCTGGTTTACAGGGCTGATGACTTGGTTCCTATGGGATACACAGACTCAGACTTCCAGGCAGATAAGGATGAAAGAAAATCCACTAGTGAATATGTCTTCACCTTGTCTGGAGGAGTTATTTCATGGAGGAGTATAAAGCAATCTTGCATTGCTGGCTCGACCATGGAAGCTGAGTATGTGGCAGCTTCGGAGGCATCTAAGGAAGTAGTCTGGCTCCGAAAGTTCCTTTCAGAACTTGGAGTCGTACCATACATGGACAGGCCGATTGTGATGTATTGCGACAATACTGGAGCAGTATCTCAATCCAAAGAACCCAGGAACCACAAGAAGAGGAAGCACATTGAGAGAAAGTACCATCTGATCCGAGATTTCATCCAGAGACGGGAAATTGTGGTAGAACAAATTGCCTCAGAGAACAATATAGCATATCCATTCACCAAGCATTTGGCTGAGAGAGTCTTCAAGAGATACTTAGATGCCATAGAGGTGGGCACCTACGAACTTACTTAGTCTTAGAGTGCAAATGGGAGATTGTTAGGAAACATGCCCTCTTAGACTAGGTTTCTGATGTAAACACTGAATGTTTTAATAAAAGAATTTATTTTCAGAAATTATTTGTGAATTTACATTTTTATTTGTGCATAATTACGTTTGGAAAAGACCCATTGTGTTTAAGTAAGTGGTCCATATGAATGGTGGTCTTTCACAGTAAGGTATAGATCACGGGTTACTTAACACATAAACGTTTATTCTTAACCGATTGATGAGAATAGGAATCTCATCATGTCTAGGTTATTATGTTGTGAATTTCAAATGGGGAATGACTTACTTTTAGCCAGTGAGTAGTCCACTCATTTCATGACATAAGTGTATTTTGAATACGTAAAATAAAACCTGTAGTGGTGGTTTCTAAAAAGTACTATATGGTAGAAACCTAGATTACTATTGCTACAACGTGGATTAGTACTCTACGACTTGAGTATGAGTTGGTGGTCTGATGAAGTTGGAAGTATGTACTTTGATATGCTATAGTTGAGGTTCTATCGTAGGGCCAATATACTTGCATGTTGGATATGTGTGACTAGTTAGTTAAGACAGACTTGTACATGATAGTTTATATACTGTATCGCCCTATGTGGTTATCTAAATGATCTAAATATCTAGAGCGCTGGGAAACATGACTTGGATGTTTACTTTAAGGTAGCTTTCTTGGAAGCGAAAGCAATCTAGGAAGTCGTGGATCATTGGACTAGAAGCCTAAGGATGGTAGATGTCATTTAGAAAGGCGTTAGTACATTTCTTCCTCTCTAATGTACGACGATGTATAGAGGGGTATTTTAGTCATTTCACCTGTAGGTCGGAGACTTTGCTAATGCATCATTGTCCTTGGGGTCAATATTTTCTCATGGTGATATTGTGAAATATTTAAAATGTAAAATACAGTTATTTATATGGCAAGGGCATTTTGGTTATTTTAGTAACCAATGTGGTGTGTCTTTTGGTCCCCATTATAGTCCGTGAGTCCTAATTTTAGACAGGCTAAGGAATTGGTCTTAAATTGAATTAAATAGAATTTATTTTATTTAAGTAGTTCGATTTAATTATTGGGTTAGAATAAAATAAAGGTCCATGGAGAGAGAGAATTAATTAAATTAGTTTGGTGGGTTAATTAATTGTTCAGGGCTTTTGCCCAATATAAATAATTAAAGATTAACTTGAGACTAAACTAATATAGGCTTGTTAACTGGACTAGTTTATTTGAGCTGAAAAAATAATTATTTATTGGGCCATTTATTTAGTTCTAATTAGAATAATTAATTTAGTCCAAAAGGCTAAACTAAGAGTCTAATAGGCTAATCCACTTTAACCTAGGGTTTTATTTAGGTTAAATAGGAGGATGAAGAAGGAAGTGGTTTTGACTCTTCTAAAGGTTAAGAAAACAACGTTGGTTTTTTTTTCTTCTGGCTTGAGGAAAAACACAGCCTCTTTCTCTCTCTCGAAAATATTCCTTAGCCTTGTGAATTGTTCACCAAACGGGATTAGGGAGGCCATATACTGGAAGATCGAGAGGTTGGCGTTCACATACATGCACAGACGGAGTAGGAGGCTTGCAGGAATCACACCAGAAGTTTCTACCAGCACATCTACTCCAGTTCCACACATTTCGGTCCAGCCAATTCTGAGAACGAGGAAAAGAGGTAAAAAATTTTTCCCTCCACCAGGCCATGACTGGCGCCGGTTGAGGCCGCTGGAATCGGTGCCGGCTCCAGTCTGCGATTTTCAATTTTAAGTCTTTTTTTTTTTACTTCCGCTGTGTGCTTTGCTTCCCTCTTTAAACCTTCAATCTCTATGTGTCTATGTGTGTTAGCTGCCTAGAAGCTTTATGGATTTGTTTTGTGTGAAGAAGAACTAAATATTTATGGTAGTTTGAAGGATTGTTTTCGATAGAGGAGGTGATGACCAAAGTAGAATAAAAAAAAAAATGGAAGTTACTTGGGAGGAAAAGTGAATTATACTACCTTTTGTTTAGAGGAAGTGAATTTGTGTTGAATAAGCATGACTCTTGTGAGCTATTAGAATCTAAAAATCATAGAATCAAAGATGATTTGAAGAAAAATTGAATGAATTAATTTTCCCAAGGTGTTAAAGGCAAAAGGAAAACAAAGGAAAGCATAAATAGTAAATTTAAAGCAAAACTATTGGGACTGTTTATACCTTGTATTATGTCACAAGAACTAGAACTCTGAAAAAGGCCTATAAAGAATTAAAGCTAAGAGTTTTACGGTCATTTTGGTATATCATAAACCTAAATCAGAGTTGTAGATTGGAAGTTATGTGGAAAACAAAAATCATATGTCAAGCAGTGAAATTCTAGGAAATTAGTTCGAAAATGGATGAACTTAAGGATGATTTAATTATGTAATTTTGGATGAAATGAATGAGAAATAAGGAGTGAATCCATTGTATATGAAGGGAGGAAGAATATGGAAAAAAAGTAAAATGAAAGAATTGAATAAACGATGAAAAAAGGACGTGAACGAAAGTCGAACGTTTTCCTTAACCATCGGCTAAACGTCTGTTGGACATCTACATGTCGGCTGGACATCGGCCCGCCGTCGGCTATTTTTTGACCAAACACGATTTAATATAAAAACGATGTTTGGTGTAGGTTTATCAGTAAATGGCCAATGATATGTTGAAAACGGAGGAAACGGTGGTCAAATGGCCGTGAAAGCGAAAAGTTTAATTAGGACACGAGGTGAGTCCTTTTGATTTCTAAAACCTTTTGAAAGCTAGTGTGCTTTACTTTTCCATGAAAATGTTACGTTTTATATCGTTTTGGAAAATCCCTGAACATATTTAAGGTTTATTTGAGCAAGAATTATTTTGTGCCATTTTGGGCTCGAATGAACTTCATATTTGGCTTGCATACCTTAATAGATGATTAATGCATGTATTTTGTGAATTTAGTCCTTTTTGGATTAAATACTTGGGATTTTCAGAAAATGATAAATTTTGAAATTGAGTATTCATAAATTGACTGGAATACCCTTATTGGAACATTTTATGGAAATGTGTTTGGAAATTTTAAATTTAATCCTCTTTTGGAATTATAATTCTGGATTTCTTGGAATGAGTTCCTTTTGGAGTCGGGTATTTGAAAAATTATCCAAATGTCCTTATTGGAATGTTTTATGAAAGCCTTTGGAATCGGGTATTTGGTAAATGACCGAAATATCTTTATTGGAACTTTTGTGAACAATTTTCAAATCGGGTAAGGGTAAGATGATTCGAATATCCTTGGAAAGTCTTTTGGAATCAGGTATGGGTAAAATGACCCGAATACCCTTGAAAATGACTTTTGTGCCTGAGTACGGGAAAATGACTTGAATACTCTTGGAAAGTTATTTTGATTTATGAAAAAAACTCTTTAACCTATTTTGACATGGTTTTGGAAAATGCTCTCTCGTGATAAGATTGATTTTTAAAAAATAATATTTTGATCCTGAAAATTATTTTATTGGCCTAATGTGCCTATAGAATGAATTGATTGGCCCTGCGAAGCCTATGGAAATTATGATCTGACTTACGAGTCAGTAGGATCAAATTCTGAAAAATGTTATTTTGCCCCAAAAATGTTTGTTTTGAAAATTCTGCGAGATCAGATAACCCTCTGGCTTGATCAGTCGGAAGGGGTTGTTATTGGTAACGTTGAATAATCAGTAAGGACTTTGATCTTTGTACTAGCTCATATTAGAGATAGACAACTCCAAGTAACTCGATCAGTTTTGGGGTTTGTCTTAATCCAAACAGGGTGACAGGACATTGAGAAGAGTCGTCTTGACTAGCCATTTAGCACCTAGCAAGTACCGTGACTGTGGACGCATAGTATTTTTAAGTCATTCGCTAGATGCTGGGTAGGGACACTCGGTGCGTTTGACTCCTTGTCGCCTCGATGATGACTGATGTCAGGATTGGGACCCCTGTCTTATGGTGGCAATGGTGTGCTACGGTACACTTGGTATGCTGCGGTATACCTATTATTGATTCTGAGTAGTACGTTACGGTGTACTTATTTTCGGTGATACACAGTTGAGTATTGTAGGCTGTGGTCTAAGTACAATGATACGTGCTGATTGAGTGTTGTAGGCTACGGACTTGTCAAATGATACGTGGCACTGAAGGCAAAGACTGCGGGCTTTACGTACAGGCCGACCTTCTGTTGTAGAAGTGCCTGTAATTTGAAAATTGGGACAATGATTTGAAATTGAAACACAATTTTTCAAAAATGATTGAGTTCTAAATAAAATCTTCTTTAAAGAGTCTTGGAATTGTTTCCAGTTGGAAAATGAATGGAAAATGAAATGCTTTTCCCACAAGGGTTTTATGTACTCTGTCTTTTTACTAAAGCATTAGCACACATAGGACTCATTGGGTGATTTTTCACTCACACGTATCTTTTATCTTACCATTTTGTAGGATCTAGAGTTAAGCAGACCTACAGATAGAAGGACGATAGCACAATGACAGCAGTTTAGGTTCGGACATTCCCTTCTGATAATGTACCTTATTACTGAGGTAGAATGGAAAATCTTGCATAATCTCTATATAAGAGCTCAAAACCTAATGTATTTATAAACATAATCATATCAAATTAATGATCAAATTGTTAGATTAGTAAAAATCACTAAAAAAAAAAAAATATTATGACCAAATTTTAAAATAATCAGATACAATTTGAATTATTATTAAAGGATTTTGTTGTATATGTATACAACACACACATACACAAACAAAAGTCCTGTTTATATATTCCTTCTTTCTTGGTTAATTTTTTTTTTAAAAAATACAATTTTTACAGATATAAAATAATAAATTTTCATCCATCTAAACCCACCATCCTATCAAAAAAAAAAAAAAAAAACGCATAACTTATTTAGAAAATTTAAAGTGTAATAAAAATATCTCTCCCCATACCATAGTTTCTAGACCACAATCACAAAATGGAGTATACTAAAGTTTATGTACTCCCATTTTCTATTTTTATTTCTGTTTGTTTGATTATAGAAAGTATATTTTGTTCGAGCTAAATAAAGTAAGGCAAAGAGTGTAAATAGATAGTTGGTCTAAAAAATTATATATAAATGAATAAAATAGAAAATATAAAGATTTGAACACACAACCACTTGAATATAAATGATTACCTCAACCATGGTGCCTAATGATAGCTTTCATTTTATGTTGATATTTTTTAATATTTGATAAAATAAGAAAAAAATGATTTTTGCACAGTTTAGTAAAACTGTAGGCAATAAATGTTTTTTACCCACAATTTCAAATTGTTGTGGCAAAAAGTTATTTTTAACCGCACAATTTTTAAAACTGTGGTAAAAAAGAACTTTTACCTACAGAAATGTAGCCATGACAAACTAAAGTGTTACAAAAGAGGTTTATATGCCACGAAATTCAAAGGTGTAGTAAAAACCAAGTTTTCACCACATATTTTGTTATGTTGCAAAAAAAAAAAAAAAAAAAAAAGATTTGTCAAAAGCCATTTTTTATTGTAATGTTATGAAGTTAGGCATATCAAATTAACGATCTAACAATTAAATTTGTTAAAATTGCTAAAAAAAAAAAAGTGTTTTGACACAATTTGAAGATAATCAGATATATTTTGGAACATAATCTAGCATAATATCTATAAAAAATGTTTAAAACCTAGCATGTTTACAAAGAAATGCGTATCAAGTTAATGATCCAACCGTTAGATTTGTTGAAATTACTAAAAAAATATATCATGATCAAATTCAAAGGTAATTGAATGTATTTTGGTACATAATCTAGCATAATATCTAAAAAAAATACTGAAAACCTAACACATTTATGAAGATAAGTGTATTAAAGTAACGATCCCACCATTAGATTTGTTGAAATTACTAAAAAAAGTGTTATGACCAAATTTAATGATTTTTTGGCACATAATCTAGTATAATATCTATAAAAATGTAGAAAACATAATGCATTTATGAAGATAGGCATATCAAATTAACGATCCAACCATTAGATTTCTTGAAATTGCTAAAAAAAAAGTGTAACGACTAAATCCGAAGGCAATTGGATATATTTTGGCACATAATCTAGAATAATATCTATAAAAATACTGAAAACCTAACTTATTTACAAAGATAAACATATCAAATTAACAATCTAACCATTGAATTTGTTGAAATTGCTAAAAACAAAAGTGTTATGACTAAATTCGAAGGTAATCGAATATGTTTTGGTATATAATCTATCATAATATCTATAAAAATGCCCAAAACCTAACGTATCTACAAAGATAGGTGTATTAAATTAACGATCTAACCGTTAGATTTGTTGAAGTTGATAATAAAAAAAAGTATTGTGACCAAATTTAAAGATAATCGGAATTTAAATTTTGAGGAAGTTTGAATGTAAAAGAACCGTCGTACATAATGTATTTTTTACGACGGCCCAAAAACTGTCATAAATAACAGCAAGATTGTCGTATATATATTTGCATTTACGGTGGCCTCCAAACTGTCGTATATATTAACCTTTTACGATAGACATTCATAAGACCATTGTAAAAGAACTGTTATAAATACTCTATTTTTTGAGACTACCACAAAATCATTGCAAATAATTGCAAGACTGTCATATATAATCATATATTTACAACGACCTCAAAATCGTTGTATATAATAATCTTTCTTCACGTTTACTATAATATATACTACGGTCCGTCGCAAATATTAGATTAAATATGATGGCCCGAAAACCATCATTTTTAATAGTTATATACGACAGTCTGTCATATGTAACTACCATTTGTGACGGCTCTAAGATCGCTGTAAATATTAGTGTCATATATAGAACTTTTTTTGTAGTGAGATATGAATATTTCTTCTTCTAGAATTTGGATTAGGGATTATTAACTTTAATGTTCCTTGGGTTCAAATTGTAAGGTAGAAATATTCGTTAGTTAGGCTAAAGGTAATAGACTCATAGCTTGAAAGAGTGTAGGTTTCAATTGAATTAACCTTATCGATGCTAGATTGGGTATTCAATTTTCTTGAGTCGTGTTTGATATTTGGTTAATTTTGGGGAATTACACTTAATTTCATGACAAATATTCTTCTCTAATTCCTTGATTTTCCTTATGACCTATTGCACTTATCTTGTCTGAGCAGTGATGCATTCTTTATGTGGATAGTTATGTTAGTTTTATTTATTTTATCTCCTTATTTTGGATGGCTAAATAATGAGACGGGAGTGAAGTAAGGGTATTTCTCAACTTGCCTGTGGATTTGATACTGCTATACCCTATGATATATGATGAGTATACTTGCTCTAATTGTGTGATTTTGTAATTATCATTTTAATTAAAACTTACGTATTTGTGTGATCTTGTTGATACCTTTTCCATAACACCTAGTGCACCCCCTCCCAAAAAAGCACTATTGCTGAGGATTGTTTGGCAATATCTTGAAAAAGCTTAAGTCTTGTTGATTTAGACATTTTTATATTTGTAAATATTGTTACTATTTGTAATTAGGTACTTTGTGAATATTTCTATTTTTTCTTAGCTTGTATTTTTTGTTTTTGTTTTAACTTCAATTTTGTTAGTAATTGTGAGATTGAAGGCATCATCTTGACAAGCTATTCATGGGAAAGTATATGACCATATGCACAAAATCAAGAGGGTTACAATGGTGATAAGATGGTAGTAGTACAAGCTCACAATGATATTTTTATTGAGGAGAGTACTACTTAGAATATACCTCCTCCAAATTACCATTAAATGGGCTATGATTTTTATGAGTAAGAATATTTCAATTATGACATTCAACATAATAGAACTGCAAATCAACATATGTAGAAAGGATAACGTATTATATATAATCTGGAGTGGTATGACTATACAAGTTCATATTATAGTAATTAAGAATATCTCTCATATAACCCACCACTTTTGCCTTTACAAGCTAAACCTTCGCTTGTAGACTTAGTGGATTACTTTGTTGCCTCTACAAATGTATCCATTAAGCATAAAGAAGAATCTTCCCAACGAATGAGCAACCAAAGAGACCAAATAGCGAGATGGTTGAGGAGATACAAGAAAGCACTTCATCTAACACATTAGATATCACATGGACTATTGATGAAAAAGTGGAGATCTTAAAACCATATATGGAACTGAATGAAAACCCGTATACCTTGGTGGAAGAGGGAATTGAAATGGGGTTCATGGAAGAAAAGTAAGATGAAGTATAAGAAGAAGAAGTTTTTGAACCACTATTGGAGATAATTGAAGATCAAGTATGCCCTTTGACTGAAGATCCCATAATGATCCATACCATTGAAAAAGTAGAGACTCCACCACCGGATGATGAAGAGAGCGAGATGATTGAGAAATCTTGTAAAATTCTACAAAAAGGGAATCCCTGAGAAGGTGAGAGGGGATATAAGGAGAACTTGAATAATGTGATTAGAGAATTTAGGATTATTGAAGTGATTAGAGTCTAGGATTCTATCAATATACTAATTTATGAAGATTATATTCTATTATCTACTAATTTTAATGTCTTTTTGTCACAAGATTTTGTAGGTGGTCTTAGTTTATAGTGACAAATGATGCCAATAACTGCGTGAGAAATCTAGCAAATTCTAAGGAGCAATAGTTTTCATGAATGGATTCCACGTAGTCTTTGAAGTGTGCTGTCTAATTATGCCATTCAACCTAAATGAAGGGAGGTAACTTACTAATTGTGGGCAATACATTGCAAAGTAAGCATTTTTTAACTCCATCTTTAAGAGTTACAATACTAGGTTTGGAATTCTTAAAGGATATTTTTAATGGTGATGATTCTTTGGAGGAATAATTGATAATTTAAGTATTGAGGCACTCTTTAGATAGCATTCATGTGTACAAAAAGTAATTCGTGTGTCTAAAGTGATGTAAAAGAATGAGGTTTATACATTTAATTTCGTTGAGACTAATGATTTCTATATACCTTACCTCTTACATAAACCTTCTTAGTTTCTAAGTGGCCTTTTGTCCATACTTTAAGCATTGAACATTAATTTCTCTTACCAAGAGTGTATGAGATAGCATGATGAGTGGAAAAATGCTTGCAGGTGTATCATATTTATTTGTTTAGGCCTTTATGTCATCATCTTGTTGGTTTAGTTTTTTCTAGCTGTTTTGTGCTTTCTCACTCTACAACAATAAGGACAATGTTGTTTTAAATGTAGGGGAGTGTGTGTTTGGTGTGTTTTGTTTGTTTATTTTCTTAGTTTTTACTCTCTATTTTCTTTTTGTAGGTTTGTTTCTTTCTTCTTGGATAACTACTATTCTCTTCATACTTTAAGTTCCAACATCTCTCTAAGCTTAATTTCACTTGAGGAGTATTGCATTAGCTTTTCTTCTTTTTATTATTCTAGTCCCATTGGCTATGCTTTATTGTGTTTATTTTTTGCCATTAAGGACAGTGTCCAGCTTAAGTGTTGGGGAGAGGTTTTGCATTATTCTTATCAAGTATTTATCAATTATTTTTGGTGTTTTCTTATTTTGCACCTAACTTTTCTCAAATTTTGGTATAATTTTGGTTATTATGCCATTGCTATTATTTTTTTTTCTTAGCATGAGAATTTGGCATAAGACTTCTTTGATTGAGTTTAGTTTTATGTAAACTTATATATTTGGTATGATAAAGTCTTAAGAATCTGAATTAACCTTTTTATGTTTTAGTAGATATTGTGACATTTTGTTTCTTGAGGATTGATAAGGATTGTGTGATTGATAAGGACTAAAATCACTATTATTTTTTTTAGTTATATGAGGTTGTTTTGAGATACATTTGTTGTAATAACTAGGCATATTCCTTCCTATTTGACATTTTGCTTCTTAAGATTTAAGTTAAAATTGAGCAGAAAGTGAACAATTCCAGAACGTACCTGGCGCCAAGCCTAGCCAAGGGACCAGACACCGGGTCCATTTTGGTCCAACAGAGGAATTCGAGCAACTTTCAGTATAAAAGTAGAACAGACCTAGCGCCAAGTCTAGTAAGTGTTTCTGGTGCCGGGTCCATTCTATTTGTCGATGAGAACAAACAAAAAACAGAGCAAAAATAGAGTAAGAATAGAGTACACCTGGCACTCGGTGCGTCGAAGGTACCCGGCGCCAGGTATGCTCTGAAAGGTGAATATTCTATGCACGAAATTAGGAATTTTTCAATGATTTTGTTATTTTTTGAATCTTACTCGGCCAAGACTTCTTAGGCCACGAATTTACCATTCAAAAGGTCAATAAAAGTAAGAGAAAACTCAAGGATTGGAGGAGAGAGGTGGATTAAAAAGCAAAAATCCCAAAATCACTCGTTAAAGGAGGAATTCATCTAATTAGGGAGGATTGTTTAAGAGAGTCTTCAAGGGTGAAGAAAGAGGCTTGTCTATGAGTGCTTTCTATTATCTTTGTTTTCTTTTCCTTTAACAATGATGTATTCAATATTTGTATTGTAATTTAACATTATTTTTGGATTCATGATTTTGTGTTAATTTAGGTATTTGATCAATTCTTTATCATTTGTGGTGTTTAATTACTTGATATCATTAGTTATTGATGTGAGTTCTTCTAATTAACTAGACAAAACGATGTTAGAAGTTTTATTGCATTGATTTGTAATTGCCAAATCTTAATGGACTTGAATGATAAAGTTAAGATTATAGGACTAAGTAATCAAAGATTAGTTGATTTCGTTTTGACAAAGGGTCATTAGCTAATTTCATGTTTTTAAAGAATTGAGATTCATGTATATTTTGGTTAGGATGGCTTGATTGACAAATCTAATAATTGAATCAAAATATAATGATGAGCTTAATGCATGTTTTGGTTATGTTAGCTTGATTGACAAATTTGTTGATATGAATCAAAATGTAGTAATTCCATGGATTGACAAACGAAGTGTAATTTATCTAAGTAGATTCATGACTTGACAAATGATTGAATTTTACTTTACATTCCTTCATGATGCCAAGATGATAATTACTTAAGAGAATTTCTAGTTGGTTCATTATCATATTTTCTACGATAATTGTCTAAAATGTATATTCATACATCATTAAGTTTTAAATATTTCTTTATTTTTATTTTTCTTATTTTCCTTTATTTGGGTCGGTTAAATAATAAATGAAAATTGATTAGTATGTACTTGTTCCTTTGAGGATCGATACTCGTTAATTCTCTATACTATGCTTGCGATGGGTATACTTGGTCGTATGTATTTTTTAGGATTATTTTTTTTATTAAAACTTGACTAAATGATAGATTTAACTTTGATGATTTTTATACACCTAAAATTCACGCATCAAATTTTTGGCACCGTTACTGAGGAACAATATTATGAAAGTTTGGATTTTGTTGATTTAACCATATTTATATGTTAATATATTTATATGTGAATATGTGAATATGCATATATGTTCCTTGTATGAATTGGTGCCATATTTTGTTTTCTTGTGTATTTGTAATTTAATATCCCTACGTGTTGTAATTTTCTCTAACCAAACTTGTAAACATGTATCTTAACTAACTAACTTGATTTCATATTGTAATACTAACACATGATTTTGTATAGGTAAGATGGTCAATTGGAGCATGGGATGGTATCCTAACATGTCTCAGATGATGACATCTCAACCATCCGACTCTATTGCCTTAGAAGGGGCGTTGAAAAAATTTGCCACCCATGTAACTAAACGTTTTTATAAGATAGATGACACATTGGCAAAATTTGAGAACATGGTTAGAAATATGGAAAGACAAATTTAGTTTTTAATGGATTTAGTGATAAAGTCACTATTAGGGGTGGAAACACAACATGATTCAACTGCCATTACATTATGAAGTAGTAAGGAGCTACCCGATCCTAGCACAAAACCGGTACTATCTAAAGAAGATGGGCCAGAACTAGCTCCTCTTGTTGAACCTTTTGAAAAACAAACTCAAAAAATAAGATTTTCAGCCATTGGCACCTTACCCCACTCGCATAGACAAAGCCAGAAAGGATGCACAATTTGATAAGTTTTTGAAAATATTCAAATAACTGCACATAAACATTCCACTTAGTGAGGCCTTGGTACACATGCCCAAATATGCAAGATTTCTAAAAAACATGCTTGTTAACAAAAAGAGGTTGGAGGAATTATCCATAGTGGTTTTAAGTGAAGAATGCTCAGCTATCTTGTAAGACCAACGGACTTTGCCACAAAAAAAAAGTGATCCAGGGAGTTTTTCTATTCCTTGTCTTGTTGGGACTCTTACATTTTGTAATGCATTAGCAGAATTAGGTGCTAGTATTAATTTTTTGCCATATAAAACTTTTAAAAAGTTAGGCTTAGGGGAACCCAAGTCCACTAGGATAAGTATTCAACTTGATAGATCTATTAAATATCCTAGGGAAATAGTGGAAGATGTACTGGTTAAAGTAGATAGATTTATATTTCCTATGGATTTTATTATTCTTAATATGGATGAAGATTCTGAAGTCCCTTTAATCCTAGGTCGACCTTTTTTAGCAACTGTCAAAGCCTTAATTGCTGTTCATGGAGGAAAATTGACACTTAGGGTTAGGGACGAGGAAGTCATTATCCAAAATCCACAAAAACATGCAATATCCTATTTCTTATGATGATTCTTGTTTAAGGGTTAATGTTCTTGATGAACCTATCTTTGACTTTATGTAAGAATCATTTGTCCAATATTATATGGAACAATCCATTACATATTAGAAGGACTCGAATGAGGGCTATAAGTTGGGAAAGTTTGAGGAAATTGAAAAAAATAGGTTGGGAAGGATGAAGTCATCCATTGAGGAATTACCAAAATTAGACTTGAAAGACCTCCCCGAGACTTAGAATATGCATTTTTGGCAAAAAGTGAAAAACTGCCCATGATCATCGCAAAAGACCTTACTTGTGAACAAAAAACCAAATTGGTAAGTCTATTTGGGAAAATATAAGGGAGTCATTACATGGAAAATCACAGATATTAAGGGAATTAGCAATTCCTTTTGTACTCACAAAATCTTGTTGGAAGAAGGAGCCAAACCTGTAGTGCAAACCCAACGTAGGTTGAACCCAAACATGAGTGATGTGGTAAAAGGTGAGGTGATTAAACTTTTAGATTCATGCATCATTTATCCTATTTCTGATAGTATCTAGGTTAGCCCAACATAAGTGGTACCAAAGAATGGTGGAATGATTGTGAGCCCAAATAAAAAAAATGAGTTGATCCCAATGAGATTGGTAACCGATTGGAAGGTTTGCATTGATTATAGAAAATTAAATGAGGTAACTAGGAAGGATCATTTTTCTCTCCCTTTTATTGACCAAATGTCAGAAAGGTTAGCCAGACATGAGTCTTATTGTTTTTTAGATGGCTTTTCTGGATATTTTCAAATTCCCATAGCACCAGAGGATCAAGAGAAGACCACATTTACATGCTCTTTTGGTACTTTTGCATATCGACGTATGCATTTCAGTCTTTGCAATGGTCTCGAAACATTCCAACGGTGTATGATGGCTATTTTTGAAGGGCTTGTGGGAGACATCATGGCGGTATTTATAGATGATTTTTTTATTTTTGTTGATTCTTTTGATTTGTGTTTGGCCAATTTAGAAAAGGTACTTCAAAGGTGTGAAAAGACTAACCTCATACTTAATTAGAAAAAATGCCACTTTATGGTGCAAGAAGGTATAGTATTAGGACACAAAATCTCAAAGAAAAGTATTAAGGTTAATAGGGCCAAAATTGAGGCAATTGAGAAACTCCCTCCTCCAACTTCTGTGAAGTCTATTCGAAGTTTTCTTGGACATGCATGTTTTTATAGGAGGTTTATCTTGGATTTCTCAAATATTTCTAAATCCTTTACTTCTTTGCTTGAAAGGGATGCTATTTTTTATTTTAATGAAAAATGTTTCAATGCTTTCATGTGCTTAAAACAAAATTGTTCAATTTTCCTATTTTAATTGCATCGAATTGGTTTCTTCCTTTTGAATTGATATATAATGCAAGTGATTATACAGTGGGCACAGTGCTTGGGTAAAAGAGGAATAAGTACTTTCAACCAATTTACTATGCAAGCAAAACTCTTATGGCGGTGACAAGGGCTAAATTAGTCATATTTTTCCTAGTTATTTGAGGTTCTTTTGTGATACATTTTGTTCAATAACTAGTCCTATTCCTTCATATTTGAGATTTTACCATTGGAAAGGTATTTTGTTCATTATTTCAAATTTTTAGAGTAAAACGGAACAAAAACGTCACAAAACAGAGGAGAGGCAGCGCCGGCTAGGACCCTAGAACTGGTGCTGGCCATGCATTGTTGAAACGAACTTTGAAGTGACGAAATAATTGTGAAAACAGAGCAGAACAGAACCAAGGCGGCGCCGGCTATAAATCTGGAACCGGCGCCGACTACATTCTGGAACACCTTGTGCAAAATTTGAAGAAAAATCGGCAAATGAGTAGAGGAACAGAACACAACCGGTGCCGGCTGTGCCCTGAAGATAAGGCGGTACTGGATTTTTTCTACGCGATTTTTGGTAATCTGAGGAATTTTAGTATCTTCCAACTTCTACTCGGCCAAGAACTTTGTACCTACGAGTTTAGACACTGCCTAAGGCTATAAATAGAGGGGAAACACAAGGGTAAAGGGGGGAGAATTCATTGATCATCATAGAAAATTACTCAATCAAATGAGGAATTCTTCAATTCAAGGAGGGTTGTACAAGAAGGTCTTCAAAGGAAGAAGAAGGAGGCTTGTCTATGATTTGATTGATAAGTCTTCTATACATATATTTTAACCTTCTTGGGAGCAAATTGTTGAAATTTTTCTACGAAAATTTTTCAAAATTTTATGATTTTCTGGAGGTTTCAAGCTATATTTTTAATGCATGTCTTTAGGATGGAGTATAGAGCATATGTTTTATATCATTTATGGCTTATGCATGACTTTTTGCATTCACTTGGACGAAGTAGTTCTTGATAAAATACTTTGCATTATTCTTAAACCTGTTTTTCTACTAAAATTCCTAGAGCATTCTAGAACTTACTTGAATACCTCTCGAGGAAAAATAAGAAAGACAATCATGATTTAACTTAGGGATGACGGTAATAGGCCTTTTTTGGATAGTTTGAACTTTTCAAGCTTACCTATTATTATATTATCTTTAGTGCCTATTTTGAGCCTAAATGGTTGATTTTTTTCATTAAAACCCGTTACAATATTTGTCCATTACTTATTTCTGAGAGTTTGAATAATTTTTCAAATCTTTATACTCTTGATGGATGAAAGTATAAAAGATCATGACTTGTTACTTTCGGTCATGGATCAATAACAAGTTAAGTTGAAAAGAAAAAGAAAAAGAAGAAAGAGAAAAGATAGAGTGAAAAAAACAAAGGAGTTGAAAAAAGAAAGCAAAAAGCTACTAGAAAGAATGAAAGAAGAGAAGTGAAAAACAAACAACAGCAGTAGTGAAAGAAAAAATCACAAAAGGAAGGGTGATTGAGCTGAAAAAAAAATTAAAGTTCACATAAAGTCTTTGATACCATTGCTGGAAATTTGAGTGATCTTGTGAAAGAAATAGAAAAGAGTTGATGACAAGAAGAGTTGAAAGAAAAGAGAAAAAATGCAGGATTTGCTGGAGTGGAGTTGTAATTGTTATACAAGGTTATGGTTTGATTGATTTTTGGAATATGAGAGCAAGAAGAGTTGGAAATTATTGATTCATTTGTTTATCCTTTTTCTTGCTAACTCTCAATTTTTCTTTGACGTTTGATTCTCCTATATCCTTCGTTTGATAAGATACTTACAAGCCTTTAGCCTTACATTACAAGCTTAAAAGTCCTACTTGATCTAAGTAGAATCATGATATGTCTCGGATTAGTGGAGAGAATGTATGAAAAGTAAGCATATGGAATGCATATTCTTTTTGAGCTAAATTCTTTCCAATGGTTTGAGAATTTTGTTAAGTATTGTGATGGTTCTACTAAGTCATTTATCACTAACACAAGTTTTGTATTGGTTGTGAAAGATGTAGTAGTCATGTGTTTTATGTTCTTGAATGAAGAAAGCTTTGAAGATATTGTTTTGAAATTGATTGAGTGATTGATGAAACCTTGTGTTTTCCTACTTGTTCTTAACATTTTGCTTGAGGACAAACAAAGAGCTAAGTGTGGGGGAATATGATAGGGGCTAAATTAGTCATGTTTTTTCTAGTTATTTAAGGTTCTTTTGTGATACATTTTGTTCAATAACTAGTTCTATTCCTTCATTTTTGAGATTTTACCATTGGAAAGGTATTTTGTTCATTATTTCAGATTTTTAGGGTAAAACGGAACAAAAACGTCGCAAACAGAGGAGAGGTAGCGCCGGCTAGGACCCTAGAATCGGTGCCGGCCATGCATTGTTAAAACGAACTTCGAAGCGACAAAAAATTGTGGAAACAGAGCAGAATAGAACCAAGGCAGCGCCAGCTATGAATCTGGAACCGGCGCCGACTACATTCTGGAACACCTTGTGCAAAATTTGAAGAAAAATCGGCGAATGAGTAGAGGAATAGAACACAACTGGCGCCGGCTCCAAGAGTCAAGGCGGCGCCGGCTATGCCCTGAAGATAAGGAGGTACTGGATTTTTTCTATGCGATTTTTGATAATCTGAGGAATTTTAGTATCTTCTAACTTCTATTCGGCCAAGAACTTTGTACCTACGAGTTTAGGCACTGTCTAAGGCTATAAATAGAGGGGAAACACAAGGGAAAAATAGGGAGAATTCATTGATCATCATAGAAAATTACTCAATCAAAGGAGGAATTCTACAATTTAAGGAGGGTTGTATAAGAATGTCTTCAAAGGAGGAAGAAGGAGGCTTGTCTATGAGTGTTTTTTTTTTTTTACTTTGTTTTCTTTTTCTTGACAATGATAGGTTAATTGTTTTATTGTATTAACATTGTTTTAGATATTCATGATGTTTAGAGATATTTCATCTTTTGATTAATTGATTATTATTGTTGGTATTTAATTACTCATGCTTATTACAAGATTAATTGATTGTTTTCCATTGACTTGCTTGAAAATAGGGTTAATGGTAGTTCAATTGATTGATTTCATATTTGTTGTCTTTTAATTTGCCTGAAAATGGGGTTAATTATTAAGAACAAAGTAATTAAAGGTTAATTGATGTCTGCCAAAGTATAGATTCAATTGGTTAATTTCATGGGTTAAATTTGCCTGAGAATGGGACTTAATCAGAGAATTGTGTTTAATGTATTTTTTGGGTAAGACTGGTTGAGACAGAGTATGTGATACTAAGTTACCTAGAAGATAGGGATTCATGGATTAGGAAAGAAGTGAGTCTACTTTAATTCTCCATGATGCTAAAAGAATAATTAGTTATGATAAAGGTTGAAGACTTCAAGATCATGTTTGTCCAACAAATGGTTTGAATTACATACTTTTACATCCTTGACATGTATATATTTTTATTTTTATTTTATTTTATTTTGTTTTTACTTGTTTTTCACTTTATTGAGTCGGTTAAACAATAAGAGAAAATGGATTAATGTCTACTTGTTCCTTGAGGATCGACACTCGTTTGAACACTATGCTCAGTTAATGATGAGTACGCTTGCTCATATGTGTGATTTGTGTTAAACGTTTTAATTTAAACTTGATTGGGAATGTGCTTAGTTGTATGATTTTTATACCCAAGTCCGCACACATCAGGTGGCATAAGAGAACTACACCACAACGGATAAAGAATTGCCTACAATAGTATTTACTTTTGATAAATTTCATTCTTATTTTGTTTTGTTCAAAGTCATTGTGTATATGGATCATTCCACCCTTAAGTACCTCCTAAACAAGCATGATTCTAAACTAAGATTGATAATATAGGTTTTATTGTTGCAGGAATTTGGCTTGGAGATTAGGGACAAAAAGGGAGCGAAAATTTAGCTGCAGATCACTTATCTAGGATGAAAAATCTCAACCTTGAGCCATTGGCCGAAGGAGACATCAATGACACCTTCCCGGATGAACAACTTCTACTTGTTGATGGTGAGATTTCTCAACTACCTTGGTATGCGGATTTTGCTAGTTTCTTGGTTATAGGAATTATTCCAGAAGATTTCAATGCACAACTAAAGAAGAAATTCCTCTCCAAAGTAAAGTATTACTTTTGGGAAGATCCATACGCGTTCTAGCGTTGTGCAGATCAAACCATTCGAAAGTGTGTGGATTCCGTGGAAAGCATTAATATCTTAAAACATTGTCATGAAGGACCTGTGGGAAGCCGCTACCAAGCTAACAACACTACAAGAAAGGTACTTGAATTAGATTTTTTTAGCCTACACTCTTCAAGGACTTTCATAGGTTTGTTCAAAGTTGTGATAGGTGTCAACGTACAGGTAACATCTCTAAATCTAATGAGATGCCATTAAAAATTTTTCAAGCTTGTGAAATTTTTGATTGTTGGGGGATTGATTTCATGGGTCCTTTTCCTAGTTCTTTGGATAACAAATACATCTTAATTGTGGTCGAGCATGTATCAAAGTAGGTTGAGGCGCAAGCCTTGCCTACTAATGATGCACGGGTTGTTGTAAAAATTCTAAAAAAACTTTTCACCAAGTTTGGAGTACCTAACTTTTGTAATTTTCAATAGGGGAATCCACTTTTGTAATTTTCAATTAGATAAGGTTCTTAAATATTTAGGGGTTACTCATAAGTTTGCTACTCCCTATCATCTGCAAACTAGTGGCTAAGTTGAGATGGTCAATAAAGAATTAACAAGAATTTTAGAAAAAATGGTTAATCATATACAAAAGGATTGGAATTTAAAGTGAGATGATACTTTTTAGGCTTATAGGACTGCTTTTAAAACTCCCATTGGTACAATCCCCTATCAATTAGTATTTGGGAAATCATGTCATCTACCGGTAAAAGTTGAACATAGGGCTTATTGGGCAATTAAACTTGTCAATTTTGACTTTTATCTTGCAGGACAACAAAGAATGCTTCAAGTAAATGAGTTGGATGAGTGGTGTAATGATGACTACCATAATTCACAGATTTACAAAGATAAGATAAAACGGTGGCACAATAGGCATATTCATTCCCCCCCATGAGTTTCAAAAAGGAGACAAGGTGTTAGTATTTAATTCTAGGTTTAGACTTTTTTTCGGGTAAGTTAAAGTCTTGATGGTCGGTGCCATATATGATATATCAAGTTTGTCCATTTGGAGTTATTGAGGTTTCTCACCCAACTCAGAGGCTTATTAAGGTGAATGGAAGTCGATTAAAACCATATTTGGGTAAAGACCTTGACACTTTAGAGCATCTCGACGTTCTCCTTTATGAGCCATGATTATCCATTACTCTTTTGTATTTCGTTTTTTTTTTTTTTATCGTTTTACTTATTTTATTGTGTTGTTTTTTTTTCCTTTTTCTAGCTTTATATTTTTCTTTAGTTTGTTTCTTTTTAAGTAGGTACCTTTATGACTTTTTTTGTAATGACTCTTCCTTGTGGTGGATTCAACCATGGTGGATGTAATGGAAGTATCTTCTTCACTTTCTTCTTCTTCTTCTTCTTCTTTATTCATTTTAGTCTTCTTAGCTGTACGTTTATTGTTATATCTTTGGCTATTAAGCACAATATCCAGTTTAAGTGTTTGGGGGGGGGGGGGGATGGGGGGAGAATGAGGTTGAAGAAATACTTTTCCATATCATTTTTGTGAAAATTTTCAAAAATTTTAGTGGTTTTCATTGTTAAGAAAGGTTGTAATTCTTTTTCTTACTTGGATATGAGTTTTGTCATTCATTAGGTGGATTTTGATGAAATTGGTTTTCTTGGCTAGGATATTTTGCATGACTTGAGAATTTTGATTAATTTTATTTATGCATTGGTGTTTGAATGTTATTTGACTCATCTAGTTTGAATATGGAGGATATGAAGAATATGGGTAAAGTTTATTTGCTATCTCTTGTATTATAAGTTTAAATTTTTCTTAGTTTTGAGTTGTGATGAGGAATGTGAGTTGATAAAAGATCTTTAAGAGGAAAGATTATGAAAAAAATGTGAAACATTCTTGTGAGGTAAAGAATTGGAAGAATGAGTGGTTGTTTCCTCTTTGAAGATGACAAAAGAAATTATTTTTGTTTGATATAGGGGCCAATATGGATAGTGAAGAGAAATCCACTTTCTTGAGGCTATGAATTCCCAAGAGTAAAAGAAAGGAATATTGTTGAAAAATATTAAGTGATGGTTAAAAGGGGGCCAATTCTGTGTGTGAAAAGAAATCTATGCACTTGAGGCTATCAATTCCCTAAGTCATTGGAAAAAAGTAGAGAGAAAAAGATTGGAGTGCTTTCTTTACATCATGACTTAAGTTGTGCAATTTTTGGATTTATATTGCTTGAGGTGGTAGATGACTTAACTTATGTAATTCATGTTATCTATATTTTAACTTGAAGAGTGAAAAAAACTTTTTAGACTAAGGTATACACTTGATTAATTTGACTTCAAGAGTTTTGTGGTATATTGTCAAATGTTTCAAAAGTTGAATTACTTTCAAAGGGTGTGAATGACAAGAGTTGTATCTAAAGTTTGAAGGGAAGTTACAATCCTTGCTATGGTAAATAAGATTTTGGAATGAGTAAAGACATGCGTTTTCTTAATGATTTTTCTTGATTAGAGTGTTTTTCTTGAGGACAAGCAAAAGTTCAAGTGTAGGGTATGTGATGAGGGCTAAAATCATCATTATTTTTCTAGTTATTTAGGGTTGTTCTGAGATACATTTGTTGTAATAACTAGGCGTATTCCTTCCTATTTGACATCTTTATTGTAAAAAGGGTTTTGGTAAATTTATACTGATTTGAGTTAAAATCGAGCAAAAAGTGAACAATTCCAGAATGTACCTGGTGTTAGGCCCAGCCAAAGGACTAGGTGCCGGGTCCATTCTGGTCCAGTAGAGGAATTTGAGCAACTTTTAGTACAAAAGCAGAATAGACCTGGCGCCAGGTCTGGTAAGTGTACCTGGCACTAGGTCCATTCTGTTTGCTGATGAGAACAGACAAAAAGTAGAGTAAAAATAGAGGAGAACAGAGTGCATCTGGCGCCAGGTGGGTCGAAGGTACCCGGCACCAGGTACGCTCTGGAAGACGAATATTCTGTGCAGGAAATTAAGAATTTTCTAATGATTTTGGTATTTTTTGAATCCTACTCAGCCAAGACTTCCTAGGTCATGAGTTTAGCATCTAAGAGGCTTATAAAAGTAAGAGAAAACACAAGGATTGGAGGAGAGAGGAGGATTAAAAAGCAAAAATCCCAAAATCACTCATTGAAGGAAGAATTCACCAAATCGAGGATTGTTCAAGAAAGTCTTCAAGGGTGAAGAAAAAGGCTTATCTATGAGTGCTTTTTTTTTTATATTTGTTTTCTTTTCCTTTAATAATAATTTATTCAATGTTTGTTTTGTAATTTAACATTATTTTTGGATTCATGGTTTTGTGTTAATTTAGTTATTTGATCAATTCTTTATCATCTTTGGTGTTTGATTCCTTGATATCATTAGATATTGATGCGAGTTCTTCTAATTGACTCAACAAAACGATGTTAGGAGTTTCATTGCGTTGATTTCATAATTGTAAAATTTTAATGGACTTGAACGATGAAGTTAAGATTACAGGACTAAGTGATGAAATATTCGTTGATTTCACCTTGACAAAGGGTCATTAGCTGAAATTCATATTTTTAAGGAATTGAGATTCATGTATATTTTGGTTATGATGGCTTGATTGACAAATCTGCTAATTGAATCAAAATATAATGAATAGCTTAATACATGTTTTGGTTATGTTAGCTTGATTGACAAATATTTTAATATGTATCAAAATGTAGTAACTCCATGGATTAATAAACGAAGTGAAATTTATCTAAGTAGATTTATGACTTGACAAACGTTTGAATTTTACTTTACATTCCTTCATGATGCCAATATGATAATTACTTGAGAGAATTGCTAGTTGGTTCATTATCATATTTTCTAGGATAATTGTCTAAATTACATATTCATACAGCCTTGAGTTGTATATATATATTTTATTTTTATTTTTCTTATTTTCTCACTTTATTTGGGTCGGTTAAACAATGAATGAAAGTGATTAGTGTATACTTGTTTCTTTGAGGATCGATATTCATTAATTCTCTATGCTATGCTTGCGATAGGAATATTTGCTCGTATGCGTATTTTGGGATTAATATTTTAATTAAAACTTGACTAAGGGATGAATTTAAATTTGATAATTTTTATACACCCAAAATTTATGCATCAGTGATAATGTATGAGTAAGGAATGATGATCGATTCTTATTCTATGATTTTTTGAACTAGTCCTTACTTTAAGTTTAAGTACATGGGGATTAGAAAAAAAGAGTGTGTTAAAAGGGGGGGGGGGAAGGAATGCAAGTAATTCACTTAATTCAAATTCCAATTTCATTTCCTAGTAAAAAAAAAAAAAAAAGAAAAGAAAAGCCAATATGGTTAGATGGAGTATAAATTGCACTTACTTTAGGCTAAAATTATTTCATGCTTTCCTTGCAACCTATAATAGATATTGCTATTCCCCTTTTGTCTTTGACTGGGGTAGTTTAGCTTATCAAATTCTTCTCTTTCACTGTTAGTGGATTTAGCTTACTTAAGAACAATAGCTATATCAGCAACAGGAGACAACGCGGAAGATCAGACAATCACTTATTCACAAACCCCGTGTCTTAATCCATTTCAAATAAAGAGAAATCCTTAGTTTACTACTCACGATTCCAATAGTTTGAAAGTTGTGGAACTTATGTTGGTCAATTATTCCTAACTTACGTGAATCACATGGTTTGCATTCTTGACTTGAGGAGTGGGGTGAAACATAATGAATAAATATAAACTTGTTTAATTTAACTTCAATAGCTTTAGTGATATCTATCCTAATACATGACTTTACATGAGTTAGCTTCATTGAATGGTGATAGGAATTGTCCCAGGCCTAAAGCTCAATCCAAAGAAAGGGGAAGGGCGACCAAGCCACAACTCATGGCATCTTGGATAAAGACGATTTTCAAGAGGATTCAAGGAGGTTTTCAAGGTAACAAACTCAACAAACCAATGAATAAGAGATATGAGAAGAAAGGTCTGCCAAAGAAAAGAGTGATTGGTGCTCAATTGGAACAACACACCATATGGAAGGCCAAGAAAATTAATCAACCAAGTCCTAAGAGTCCCAAGGAAAAGTCTAGGATGATATAGATTCAAAAAGGGCTCCAAAACCAAGCCAAGGAAGCTAGAATCATGAAACATTAGAGACCGGATAGAGCAAACCCGGTGCCGGCTTGAGCAAGCATACTCAGCGTCGGCCAAATCACAACACAGCGAAGACCAGACAAAGCACACCTGAAACCGGCTGGAGCAAGCATACTTGGTGCCGGCCCAGTTCTAGAAGTAAGGAGCTATGAACTCAAGCCATAGTTGGTGTCGGCTGGGGCCTTAGAACCGAAGCCGACTCGGTTGTCTAATTTTTGCACGAATTTCTTGTTTTGCAAAGTTTTGTCCCCAATTAAATTCCCAAGACTTTTATTATGTTTTTACTTATTTTAAAGCATGTAATAGGGCCTCAATACTTGTATCAAGGCCACCTAATTCCATGATTAGTTTACTAATTAGTTAGGTTATGTTGGGGGATATAAATACCCTATTATAGCCTTGTAAACATAACTTTGATATTTTAGGAAGGAAAAATTAGATTTTCTCTCTAGAGAAAGTTCTTGAGGGTGATCTTTATGGGTGATTCCATTAAACATCAAGACTAAATCAAAAGATTTAGTCCCATATTTGATCTTGTCTCTAAACCTTTAGAGATAATTTCAACTCCTTCTCTATTCTATGTGCTAGGTTACCTAGTGTGTTTGATATGATTGAGTTAGGTGTCTTCAAATTCCTATCCTTAGTGTTTTAATCTCTAGTTAGATTAGGGTGATAAGGTGTTTTTGAAGTAGGATAGATTCACATTATCACAAGAATGTTGATTTCTTTGCATTTTGGTGTTCTTGGTGTGAGTTTGTTAGGGTTCTTGTTCTTGAGTTTAATCTACATTTTTGGAGCTTCCTAAGATTATATCAAGTGGTATCAGAGCTTGCATTGTGTTGATTCTAATCAACCAACTTTCTTTGGGCTAAGGTACAATCTTCTTCAAGATTTGTTAAGCATTTTCAATTTTCGTCACTTTTTCTCTTACCATTTTAGAATGCTTGAAACTCAAAATTATGCCATGAACTTGATGCTAAATTGATCCTATATATTGGTATAATATTTGAGGAATATTTTAGCATAAAAATTTGTTAATTTGAAGCTCATATTGCTACAAAATTCTTATTCTCGTAACAATATTCCTTACAATTTTTGGGGGTTGAAAACTTAAATTTGTGCCATGAAAATATTGTTAATTTGACCATATATGGTATATTGACATTTGAGGAGTCATTTGGTGTAAAAATTTGTTGATTTGGGGCCAAAACCAAGCTGAAATTTGCTATACAAAATTGAGCTATGGGAATGCACACAATGTGTTTGATATATTGTCCCAATGAATTGTGATTGCTTGTACTTGACTACTAAAGCTTTAATTCATGAAGTATGATGAATAATTTATTTAGTAAAGAGCATTTAAGTAGTTGTTAATTGCTAAATTGTGATTGAGGTTGTGATAGCATCACCTAGTGTAACAACTTTTTAAAATCTATGCATCTTCCTTGTTGCACACCAAGTGTTTGATAAAATGCCTAAATGACTTTACATTCTTGTATGAGTTCTTGGTTTGCATCTTTCACTTGCATTAGTTTTACATGCCATAACTCCTTGAGGTTGATGGATTGAAGTCACATAGTTGCAAATTTCTTGAGCTACTTGGGTTGGGATTGATTGTTGAACGTTTTCATCTTAGAGTCCTTACTCTAGTAGTCTTTCGAATTATTTCCTTGTAGAGTTGTTTGGTAGATATCATACTCATTCTACTTGGAAAATCTTTGAGTTTGTACGACCGTTTCTTTTGAATCTCTTGTTGATCATCATTTACCCTTGAATCCCATCATATACTAGCTTATCTACTCGTTAAAATTATATCTTTTAGGATATTTGTTGACTCAACTCCTTGTGGTGTTTGTCTAGTGTCACCTACCAAGTGTTTGATAAATTACCTTTAAGACACCTTTCTTTCTTATCCCTTGGAATTTAGTTGACTTGAATCTTAGAACTAAATCCTTTGAAGTGGGAAAGAGTTAGGAAGAACTTGAGTGTGGAATTGAGAAATTGAAAAAGGTAAGAGAAGGAGCTCATTTTACAGAAACCAAGAAGAGTGCAAACACGAGTGAAGAGTGACAACTAAAATTGAGAATAACTATATGAGGGAGTGAAATGAGAATTCTCTTGTGTTTTTTACTTACATTTTGGGGTATTCCTCTTAAAAGAACTTCACAATGGCTAGTTGGAGTGAAAATGAAGGGTATAACAATTATGAGGAGTCTTGCTATGGTGAAAGTAGTTATGGAGAATATAATGAACGTGAGGAAGAATATGAGGAGGATGACTATGAGAGCATAGGATATTTGGATGATTGTGATGAGAGGCCAAGTACGAGTGGAAGGGAGTATGATAGCTATGAAGGAGACCTAGGGGAAAATAATCAAGAATATGAGAACTTGAGTCCTATGGAAGATTAGAGTAGAGGGGGTGAAAACAATGGAGAATCTTATTTGAGTGGAGAAGGATATAGTAGTTTTGAGGAACAAAATTGGAAATATGAAGAAGAAGAACATGGGAGTGAGGAATATTGGAATGAGGAAGTTTATGTGGAAGGAGCACAAAAAATAACAAAGCATGGGGTGCAAAAGAACTTGAGGGAGCGTGAGTGCAAAATATGTAGGAGTTTTGAGCACACTTCCTATGATTATCCAAAAAGAGTTAAATAAAGAAGGAGGAATATAGTGTATAAGGCACCAAAAAAAGAGATGCATGAGAGAAAAAGCTATAATTGTTACAATAGTAGGAGTGGTGGCCATTATTACTACAAGAGCCCAAGTTTTCTACAACAACTAAAGGAGAAAGAAGAGTTCAAGGAAAAAGGGGAGGAAAATTTCAAGTCTCTACAATCATGGTGTAACAAATGAGTAGAAGAGGGCTGACTTGTGAGATTTGTTGTAGTAGAAGGGACACAAAAGTTAATTGTCCAAATAAATTAGAATACGAAAGATTTTATGAGGTGCAAGAAAATGAAGAAAAATGTGAGAAGGTTGAACAAAAGGTGATGATGAGAGTAGAAGAAGCACTATAGGAAAAAGTGGCTTTCCTGACACCAAAAAGGGTCAAGAAAATGTGCTTTAGTGATGTTTTTGGGTTGTTAACACTTCGGGATGGCATCATCCAAAAACCCGTCACAATAGCCTCTATGACACGAAAAAACGTCACTAAAAAAGCATCATGTAAGCATTTATGCGATAGCACCAGAAAAGTGGGGAAATACTTGGGTGGACCTAGTCCACCATGGACCAACGCATTAATGCGTTGTACCTTTCTACAACTTCCAATGCATATTGTACAACACTTGATGCGGTGGTCCATGGTGGACTGGGTCCACCCAAGAATTTCCCAAAAAAGTGTCACTATAGACCTGTATAATGATGTTTGTCGGTGTCGTTAAATGACATGTATTTCGTTTATATGTATGTATTGTGACGCTAAAATTGCGTCATCCTAATGTATCTACGATGACACTTTCAAGCGTTATGCTAGGTGCAATATAATGACACATTTTATGTCATTAAAGTAAGTATAATTTGACACTAGTCCCTTTAATTAACATCTTTTCCATTCCAACCAACCTGTATAGCTATTTTATCAACTTATAAAATATAATTGACAAATGCATTAATAAAACTCAAAACAATAAAAAAAATAGACCACATTGAAATAAAAAGTCAATTCAAATATAAGTTTCATGACATCCAAACTTAATATTCATAGTCAATGAACAAAAATAGTTCAAAAATAAAAAGTATTTAAATACATTAGTTTTCTTTTGTCCTATTAACTCCTCCCTAAACATGCATAAAGCCAAGCATTTGGCCTTCAAAACCAAGCATGTATCCTGCAGCAGTCCACTGGCAACACCACCTCTAATCTTATCTACCTTAAATCCTAGTTTGTTGACATCAAAAGATTGGATAACAATCATATTTGGTGGTGAAATAAAGTTCCTTTCTGGAATATGATCTTTTTCATAAGGTATTCACAAACAACATCAATGTTATACTTCAGCTATGTAGAAATTGGTACAACTTTTGCAACAGTTCCCTAAAACAAGTTGAGATGTAAGATGACCTTGAATTCAATTTCACAGTTATAATTGTATTAGGATGACCAAGACTATCAACCTGTATAAACTTTTGAATGGCTTTAGGTTGATTGATGGCTACATTTTCCTAGACAAGAACCTTATTGTGTAGAATTATAATATATGTTGGAGATACCTAATCTTAATGGCAGCTAAATGTTCAGGTGTTTGAGGTTGTGGAAAACTTTCATTGGTAGCTATAAGTAGTAAAGCTCCATCTATAATTGCAGCTCCATTGAGGATTGTAGCCATGAGAATATCATGGCCTTAGAGAAAATGATATGTTAAGCCGTTCTATAGAAAGAAATAGAGTGAATATACTTGAAGCAAAATATGATGGCCCAGAAAACAAATAAGCAACCAACAATGGTCACAAAGGCATATATAACGTAAAGGCATTCTTTGCTAAGAAATATAAAGAGGATAATAGATTATTATGCAGTCAAGGACAAATGGCATCTAAAACAATAGTGATGCATTAGACTTTAGAGACAGATTATTTTGCTTATTTAAGCAATTTAATTTTGATTTCTGACTGGCCATGAACACATAAAAAATGGACTTTCTGGCTCAGAAAAGGGGACAGATGCTTAAAAATCTTTAGCCAAATTTCCATAACTAGACAAGAATACAATGTCTTGCTAAGAAACATAATTAAGAAGCATTAGGTACATTTAACAGTATTACACAATTTTAAATGTCAATGACCTTGAAATGTAAAGTCTTTCAAACCATACATCAGTAAACAACCAATAATCAAGTACAGAGGAATAAAAAATGAAAAAGGGGAAAAATTTCAGAAGTAAAACAATTCTAAAATCATCTTGGCTGGAGCAGAAATCCTTACTGGGAAATTAACAAAAGAGAATTTACTACAAGTTTTAGAAGACTCATCTTAAAAGCAAGTGTTTGCACTGTGGTATTAGGAGAACATAATTTATTGAATTATATTCAAACCTTAAGGACTTGCTATTCCACATTCCGCCTCTCAGATGCAGCTCTTCCTCCCATGTAGGCAAGATATTGCATAAGCATTTTTGTGCTTTCAGTTTTACCAGCTTCACTTTCTCTACTAACCAAAATTGACTGACTTAACCCCCAATTGATCATTTACCTACACATGGCAATACAAAGTTTAGTAAGGATTTGCAAAATAGCATACCACTCAATCCTTAAAAGCACACATAACATAAAAAATTACCTATATGCAAAATCAACAATGGCATCAACATCAGCATGGACAAAAATGGTATGTAAATATAACTTTTGCTAATATCATCACCAATTTCCCAAATGATTCAATTGGTGTATCCATTAATGTGTAGATCCAAATGCACAAAAAGTAACAAAAAAGTAGTTGGCGGGATATGGCATAACCCAAATAAAGTAAAATAAAATATTTGGTGAGCAGTGAGCACATAGAAACCCTTAGCACCATATCTAGGAGATTAGTTAAGGAAAGTAATTACTTCTCTACTAGTATCCGTTCAATTTATGATTTTTACAAATAAATATCAATGTGCATCCAAGTTGCCTTCAACTGGTATCCTAAAAAAAAATCATGTTAGAAATGAAGAAATCTGATATACTACAGGTTCCATATTCGCATAAATCTTTGCTACAGTCGTCACTATCTTCTGTCTCCAATTGTAGCACATAAAAGTAATTGCCCTCTAGAGAAGTGCATGACAAAGCAATAATTAGAACTCACATCATAACTGACATTTGATCTATGAATCTCAGGCTAAAGCCAAACAAAATAAATAAATGACATAGTAATCTTATCAAGTTGTATTTTTTCCCCCCCACACATCACAAAGGAAGTCTACTATAGCAGTTCCCTTTCCTACAATGATTTGATTTATATGCATCTCTTTCAGAATCTCATGGCATGAAAGAGAAAAAATAATAAATAAATCCAATTCAGTAAAATTTTATAACTTGAAAAGTAAAAGTTCAAGAAAAATTAGTTGATATCTGAAATGCTTAGATGCCCACAAGTCTCTTTGATTTATTCTTTTTTCTAACAGGATTGTAAGAACCAAATATGTAAGCCATGCAGATGTTAGAAGAAGAAGAAGAAGAAGAATAAATTATTTTTAAATATTCGCACAATTACTTAACCTGGGGGGAAAAAATTACATGCATGTCTTAGCAATTGGCATTAACTTCAATGTAATGAATCCTAGCAAAAAAAAAAAAAAGCGCTAGAACAAAAATTGGAGCTTACCTCCACAATAATCTAGGTATGGTTCAATATAGATGTTAATGGACTCCAGGATAGGAGAGAAAATTGTCTCTGAGTTTATTGCATATATAGCTGGTGTAGATTCCTGCAATTACATGATAAAATTAAAGTTTATTTAGTTTTACAACCCTGAAGTTATTACACTAAATTCTTATTCCTAGCATAACTTGCATAAAAAGAAGAACATCATAAGACTATCTATCTATAGATCAAAATGTAATGCTTTTAAAACAGAGCATAACTATCACCTAATCTACGTTACATCATCTATCAGCTGCATCTTAAATGTAAATGTGAAGCCATTATCCATATAAATGAATTAACCAAATTGCTTTTCTTCTTCTTCTTCCTTGCTGAATGTATCCTTGAGTACCTACATTAGCAATTGAAATCCAATCATGTTAACCTACAAGAAAGGATTAAATTTGTACATAAGCAAGAAACTTATTGAACTAAAGTGCTAATGAAACAAAAAACCTCATCTACTGCAATAAGATCTTCTTTTTGTTCTAGTGCTACTTCCTTCAAATTATTGCCTTTGATATCTTTGTCATCATTGATGTGCTCTACTTATCGTTTACTTGAGATCAGCATTTGCGGCTTATTTTAATTCTTCTCATTATAAGAAAATTAAATTTTTTTAAAGGAAAAATTCCTTAAAATCAGAAAAAATTTTACCAACGCTCAGATACTCAAAATAGAGGATGGACAATTAAGGTTGAAGTTCTAAATTTGCCCATAATGCAAAATTAAAAACTAAAAACCCAGAGACCATTTTAACACAAAACTAAAAAATTAAAAGGTAAACCAATCTCACCCTAGGGAAAAACTGCTAGTAAATTTTACTGATAGCGAAAATAAAGCACATGTCAATGTTAAACCAGCTAAAGAAAAAATATTCCTGCAAATCGATTTTACCTATTTGATTCTACTTCAGCAGCCCTAACCTTACTACAAATCGATGACCTGTGGCTTCACTCAATGCCTAGCAAATCCACTGCAAATCGATGACCAGAGGCTAGCACTCTATAATCGGTGGCTGGTGGAGGACGGTGGGCACAACGGCGTAACACAAGAGAGAGAGAGAGAGAGAGAGAGAGAGAGAGAGAGAGAGGCGGCGAGGCGATGAAATGAGAAGGGTGTAATAGGATGTAACAGGAGCGCCCCCTCTTTTTTCTTTACACTATAAAAGTGTCAGGCAAGAGCTGTCATCTTGTATGACACAACAACGTGTCATGATAGTATATTATTTAAGCTAACTTAATAAAACTACATCATTTTGGATTTATTGTAATGACGCAAAAATACTCACGTTATTATAAGTATTCTATTATGACGTTCTTTTAAAAGTGTTATTATAGAGGTGTCAGGAAAGTCACTTTTTCTTGTAGTGAAGTTGAATTACATGGCTTTGAGAAGGAGGGGAAGCTAGAAAATAAGACCAAGTGTCAAGGAATTCTCCATCAAAATGATGAAGTAGTACATGAAGAAGTTGAGAAAAATGATGATGAGATTGATAAGGAGTTTATTGATGATGAAGAAGAAGAGGTGGAACTATTGAATTCAACAAACGGGAATACTAAGGAATTTTACAACATTCTATTCTTTCTAGAGGATGAGTTAAACCTATTGGGAGTGTTATAGGAGAATAAGCAAGAAGGAGTAGTAATGAATTGTGATTGAACCCACTTGTTCATTGATTGGAGTAGTAATGGAAGTTGAAAATGCTTGTGAGGGTGTGGAAGAAGGAGAAAATTCGCAAAGAGAGAATATATTTTTTTCAAGGTGTTTAATCAAGCAAAAATCATGTAGTGTCCTCATTGATGGAGGGTGTTGTAAAAATGTGATTAGTGCTACATTGGTGGAGGAGTTAGGAATAGAAACCTTGAAACATCCTAGACCTTACAAGTTACAATGCTTGAATAATTGTGGAGAGGTGAAGGTGAACAAACAAGCCAATGTTGCCATTGATATGGGGAAGTATAAGGATGAAGTGGTTTGTGATGTATTCTCCATGCATGTAGGGCATATTTTGTTAGGAAGACCTTAGTTGTTTGATAGAGATGTGGTCCATGAAGGGAAGAGGAACACTTATTCTTTGAGGAAAGATGGAAAGAAAATCACTCTTCTTCCCTTATCCCCTAGTTAGGTTTTGAGAGATCAAAATATCTTGAGGGAAAAAGAAAAGAAAATGAGAGAGGGAAAGGAAAGGAAAAAGAAGATGAGTGAGAAAATAAATAAGGAGAAAAAAAGGAGAGAATAGGGAAGAATAGAAGAAGGGGGACCAAGAGGATGAGGTGAGAGAAGGAAGAGAGATAAAAACTAAGGAAATAAAGGAAGATGGTGATGAGAGGATAGTGACCACCTAAAGTTGGAGAGAAAAAGAAAAGAGAGACAAACAAGAAGACAAAAAAAGAAAAGAAAGAAGAGGTAAAATGAGAGAAAAAAGTGGGTAGTGAAAAGAGAAAGTATAGAGAATAATGAGGTACAAAGTCCTGAAATTTTACTTTCACAAAAACTCTTATTTGAATTCTTATGTAGGTTTTGATTCGATGATGAATCTTTTCCAAGAAGAGGGAAATGATAGGAATTGCCCCAGGCCTAAAACACAATCCAAAGAAGGGGGAAGGGCGACCAAGCCACAACTCATGGCACTTTGGATAAAGATAATTTTCAAGATGATTCAAGGAGGTTTTCAAGGTAACAAACTCAACAAACCAAGGACCAAGAGATATAAGAAGAAAGGGCTGCTAAAGAAAAGAGTGATTGTTGCTCAATTGGAACAACACACCATGTGGAGGGCTAAGGAAATTAATCAATCAAATCCTAAGAGTCCCAAGGCAAAGTCTAGGATGATATGGGTTCAAAAAGGGCTCCAAAATCAAGCCAAGGAAGCTGGAATCGCGAAACAACGGAGACCAGACAGAGGACACCCAGCACCGGCTTGAGCAAGCATACCCAGCGCCGGTCAAATCGTAACACAGTGGAGACCAGACAAAGCACACCCGACGCTGACCTCGTTCTTGAAGCAAGGAGCTTTGAACTCAAGCCATAGCAGGCAGCAGCTGGGGCCTCAGAACTAGCACCGACCTGGTTCGGACACTACCTAATTTTTGCATGAAATTCTTGTTTTGCAATGTTTTCTCCCTAATTAAATTCCCAAGACTTTTTTTTATGTTTTTACTTATTTTAAAGCATGTAATAGGGTCTCAATACTTTTATCAAGGCCACCTAATTCCATGGTTAGTTTATTAATTAGTTAGGGTATGTTAGGGGATATAAATACCCTATTATAGCCTTATAAACATAACTTTGATATTTTGGGAAGGAAAAATCAGATTTTCTCTCTAGAGAGAGTTCTTCAGGCTGATCCTCATGGGTAATTCCATTAAACATCAAGACTAAATCAAAGGATTCAGTCCCATCTTTGATCTTGTTTATAAACCTTTAGGATAATCTCAACTCCTTCACTATTCTATGTGCTAGGTTGCCTTGTGTGCTTGATAGAATTGAGTTAGGTGCCTTCAAATTCCTATACTTGGTATTCTAATATCTAGTTAGATTAGGGTGTTAAGGTATCTTTGAAGTAGGATAGATTCACATTATCATAAGAGTGTTGATTTCTTTTCATTTTAGTGTTCTTGTGTGTGAGTGATAGGGGTTAAAATCACCATTCTTTTCTTAGTTATTTAAAGTTATTTTAAGATACATTTATTGTAATAACTAGGCATATTCCTTCCTATTTGACATTTTGCTTGTAAAAGTTATTTTTGGCAAATATGTGTAGATTTAAGTTAAAATTGAGTAGAAAGTGCACAAAACCATATTGTACCTAGCGCCAAGCCTAGCCAGTGGACCAGGTGCCACGTCTATTTTGCTCCAGTAGCAAAGTTTGAGCAAGCTTTAGGGATTTTTCTAGAATAGACTTGGTTCCAGGTCTGACAAGTATACTTGGCACCAAGTCCATTCTACCTGCCAAGGAGAAGTGGCAAAAAACATAGAAAAAACAGAGGAAGAACATAGTATACCTAATGCCAGGTGGGTCGAAGGTACTCGGCGTCAGGTATGCTTTGGAGGCAGAAATTTTGTACGTAGAATTATGGCTTATCCAAGGATTTTGATTTTTTCCTATTCCTACTCGGCCAAGACTTCCTCAGCCACAAAATTTGCATCCAGGAGGCCTATAAAAGCATAAGAGAACACAAGGGTTTGAGAGATACACTAAAAGAGAGGTGAATTAAAGAGTAAAAATTCTGATTCTCTCATGTAATGAGGTATTCACCTAAGGTAAGGAGGATTGTCAAAGGGAGTCTTAAGGAAGAAGAAAGATGCTTGTCTATGTGTGTGCTTTCTTTTCTCTTTCTTTAGCAATGATGGATTCAATGTTTTTATTGTAATTAACCAATATTTTGGGGATTCATGATTTATGCATCAATTTAACTACTTGACTAGTTTTCTATCATTCTTGGTATTTGATTACTTGATAGGTTGATGTAATTAGATTTATATCTAATGGACTTGGAAAACGAAGTTAGATTAAGTTTAATTTAATCAATGCTATATATTTGTTAGATCTTAATGGACTTGGGAAACGAAGTTAAGACCAAAGAACCTCCGTAATCGAAGGTTAGTTAATTTTTCCTAGAGTATAGGGTTGTTGGCTAATTTCATGTCTATAAGGAATTGTGTCTAATGCATCATTTTGTTATGTTGGTTTGATTGGAAAATCTACTAATTTAATCAAAAGGTAGTTATTCTATGGATTGGGAAAGAAGTGGAGTTTATATAAGTAGATTCATGATTTGGAAAATGATTGAGCTTTACTTTATATTCCTTTATGATGTCAAGATGATGATGAATTGAGAGAGTTGTTAAGTAGGTCATTGTTATGTTTTCTAGAATAATTTTCTAAATTGTATAAACCTACATCCTTAAATTGTATATGTTTCTTTTATTTTCTTTTTATTCTTTTCTCACTTTATTGGGTCTATTAAACAATGAAAGAAAAGTGATTAGTGTGTACATGTTCCTTTGAGGATCGATACTCGTTAATTCCCTGTACTATGCTTGCGATGAGTATACTTGCTCACATATGTATTTTGGGATTAATATTTTAATTAAAACTTGATTAAAGGATTGATTTAAAATTGATGATTTTATATACAAAAAATTTACGCATCAAGTTTTTGGCACCGTTGTCGGGGAACAATATCATGAAAGTTTGGATTTTGTTAACTTAACCATGTTAATATGTTTATATGTAAATATGTGAATATGTATATATGTTCCTTGTATGCCTAGGTGTTGTACTTTGTTTTCTTGTATACTTGTACTTTAATTTCTCTGTATGTTGTAATTCCTTGTAACATAATTTGTAAACGTACCCTAACTGTTTAACTTGAATATTCTATAATCTCAAAATTTTTTTGTCTTATGTAGACCTTGCTCTTAGTTTATGACTAGATGATCCAAAACTGAGATAGTCGACCTTGATCCAGAAATCGAGAGAACTCTCACTAAGGTCCGGAAGGTTATAATTGAAAGGGTATGGAAAGTAATTGAGGTAAATCAGTCCAACGATTGTAGTAACGACGGAGCTAACAGGCAGGTGATGAATGACTTTATAAAATTAGTAATATCAGGTACGTGCTTTAGTTTTGCACAGCCTTGGATAGAGGCCAACAATTTTGAGATAAAACCTAATATGATCCAAATGATCCAGAATATAGTCCAATTTGATGGGTTACCTGAGGAAGATCCTAATGCCCACCTTGCGAGCTTTCAAGAGATATGTGACACATTGAAGATGAAGGGTGTTTCTGAGGATGTTATCAAGCTAAGACTCTTCCCTTTCTCATTGAGAGATCGAGTAAAATCATGGCTAAAATCTTTACCCACCAGATCCATTACTACTTAGAACGTGTTAGTTGAAAAATTCTTAACTAAATATTTCCCACCAGCTAGAACTTCCAAACTTAGGACTAACATTTTTGCTTTCCAATAATTAGAGGCCGAAAACCTTTATGAGTGTTGGGAGAGGTTCAAAGAGATGTTGAGAAAGTGTCCTCACCATGGATTTGAGTTAGGGATGCAAATGCAGATCTTTTACAGTGGGTTGAGTTTCGCTACAAGGCAATTAGTGGATGTATCTGCAGGAGGCTCCATAAATTTCAAAACCCAGGAAGAGATATTTGATCTAATTGAAAATCTAGCAACAAATAACTATGGCTGGGGGAGTTCACAATCTAGAGCTCATGTATATGGAGTGTATAAGGTGGATGCATTAGCTGCCTTAGAGGTAAATGTGGAAGCACTTACGCAGAAAATGGATCAATTGGTAATGCCTTATTCCTAAGGATAGGTAATGAGTGTGACTTGTGATTTTTGTGGGGAACGGCATCTAAATCATGAGTGCCAAAGTATGGGTCTTCATAAGAAGTATTGGACCAAGCGGCTTTTGTAGGTAATGGTCAGTAAGGTAATAATCCTTACAACAATACTTACAATCCAGGTCGGAAGAATCACCCTAACTTTCTAGAAATAACCAAAACCAACCTCAGCAAGCTTCTGAGAATTTTGGGATGCAAATGACTCAACCATCTCTGCCATACAACGCCCCACTAGCCAAACTATCATTGGAGGAAATGGTCACCAAACTAGTAAGTGGGACGAAAACGCGATTCCAAAGAATTGATGCGACCACGAGAAACTTGAAGGCGTCCATGCACAACTTGGAGGGTCAAATTGGACAATTAGCTAAACTCCTTGGTGATCGTCAACCAGGAACACTGCCAAGCAACACATAGACCAACCCACGGGACCAAGACCATAGGAAATGTTGATTTTTAAACTCCTCTAGTTTTTGCTAAATAATATTTTCAATTCTCGTCTGTTTTTCATTTATTTAGTCATTAGTCTGCATGCTTCTTATGATTTCATGTTACTTTGTCTTTATTTTCATTAAAATGTATTTTTTAAAAAAACAATGAATGATTTTTTGGCCAGAGCTGACCTAGAGCCGGGCCCAACCCGTGGCCCGGGAGCCGGGTCAGCACAGCTTAACAGAAAAGTTCCAGCAAAATAAGCCCAGCGTCGGCCTAGTCCTTAGGCCCGGCGCCAGGTCTGTTCGGCCGCCACATTCAAAATGACATTCTTGACATTTTTTTGTTCAAAAACTTTCACTCTTCTCCAATTTTCTTTTAACCCATCGCCAGGTTCATCTTCAAAACACTGCCGAATCGATTTCCATACCTCCAAAACACAAAATCTCCACTTTGTTCTTGAAAGTTTGGATAAAAAAAAAAGAAGGAAAAATCCAACCTTTTCACCAAAAATCTATTTTTCAATCTTTCCATTGGGAGCACGATTTCTTCAAACTCGTTGTATAGAATCATTGCTCATGCATTAGAGAACATTATAGTATGAATTTTCTATACTTTCTACGATCAAATGTTTTCTTATGAATTTTGGATAATTTTCTATGCATTTTTGTGCGAAAATTCTTGAATAGTGTCTAGTGAAGAATTTGATTGTTAAGATTGCTTTCTTTGAGCTTGCATTAGCATGGGAATATCATGGATACTACTTTATGATTAATGCCATTGCTAGTTTACATATTTTGGAATTGATTCAACATGCATGCTTTGTGATTAACTTTTGGGATAAAGGATACTTGTTCAATATTTCACTTAACCTTATGCCGATAAGATTTGCATTATGAGATAAATGGTATGGCTGATTGAGCATTGTGATTCTAGGCTAAATGTGGTTTTTTTAAGCAATATTGAACATTGTGGATATGACCAAACTAATTGATAAGGTGCTTGGATTGGAATATATCTTATTTTTTTGCAGGTTTATTGGAGGGCGTTAAGTGATGTTTACTGAATATCTTGAGGTATTTTGTGTTGAGTGGTGGTGATGTTATATGGTATTGTGGTTGTGAGACGGTTGAGAATTGAACATTTGTTGCAAAGAGTGACTTAAGAGCCTCATACTTTTCTATTTTTTATCATCTTTCTTCATCCTCCTATCATGTCTAGACGACCTAGAGGGTTAGCACTGGGGGCTAAGAGAGCTTGAGAGGCATCTTCATCTACACCTTTCTTCAAGCCTCTGCCTACCCAACCTAACTAATTTTCTGATTTGATGTTTCAAATTTGGTATGACAGGCACCAACATAATAAGATTATAGTAGAAAAGTGCTACAAGCCATCTTTAGACAATTCCTTATAGCTTTCTACTATATTTAGGCGCCTGGGGTAGGAGCCCATAATTAGGATGAAAGGTCCTTATTGTTCTATGCGCGTGAGAGAATTTTATGCCAATATGCAGGACAAAAAGAAAAACACTCTCTAAGTCGTCTCTACTATGGTTAAAGGGATTCCTATTGAGTTTGACAGGGCTAGATTAGCTAGAATTTTAGGAATCCCACATGATGGACCGTGGATAGCTGTGGACCATAATAACCAAATGATCATCTCTGAGCCTATCTGGGATATAGGGGCTGTAAGGGCTAGTTTTCATATGTGAAGAAAATGAGAAGTAGGTCAATATCAGTATTATTTTAATAATGACCTTGAGGCTTAATGACGTGCCCTAGTCTATATCTTTGCTTTCAATGTCTATCCTAAGGCTAGTGGCTTTAATGAGTCTAGGATACTTAACCTTTATATTATAGACAAGATGAGGAACCGTGAGCCTATTCACCTTACTCCCATTATTATTAACTCTATGAGAGAGGTTGTGGACTTTAATATTGCAGCCAAAACCCTCAAATTCCCTTTGGTTATTATGCGTATTTTGAGGGACTTTGGAGTATGACTAGATGGAGAGTTAAGTGAGTCCACTACTGACTGTGATCTTATGACAGAGCATACATTAGTTCAGTGTGGGTATCACTATGATGAGAGGGCGAAAAGGTGGAAGAGGCCATATGAGGTACAGTACCCTAGAAGGGAGGAGCTTTCTCTTGATAAGGAGAAGGAAGAGATGCCACTTGCTAGACCTGCCCCTTGTGCAACAAGCACTCATTCACATTCTAATTTTGAGGCATGAACGGAGGCCTAGATGGAGAGCCAGATGATTTTCATCCTCCAGCTCTGCGATTCTATTGCCGACATTTGACACCACTAGGACGCCCATGATCAAAAGCTGGCCACTTTGATCCTACATGTTATTGGTGCATCTTCCAGTTGTGGAGCTGACCATGATGACCATGATGATGATGAGGATGATTCTTGACATACTCTTGTGTATTTTATTTTTTGTTATTTCTTTTTTTAAAAAAAATTTTAATGACCTTTACTAGCTCGTAGATGTTTTTTCTTTTTCGGTTATCTTATTTTATTTTCTTTTTCTAGATTTATGTTCTCTCTCTCTTTTTTTGGTTTATTTTCTTTTAGTAGGTACTCTTGTAATGATCTTTCCTTGAGGTGGATTCAACTTGATAGCACACCAATATAATGAAAGTATTTTTTTTCACTTTATTATTCTTCTTTCTTCATCTTGGTCTTCTTGGCTGTTATTATTTTATCTCTAGCCATTGAGGACAATGTCCAGTTTAAGTTGGGGGGGGAGAATAAATGTTGAAGAAATGCTTTTCCATATTATTTTGGTGAACATATTTTGTGTTTGTGATAATTTTTCAAAAATTTCAGTGGTTTCATTGTTAAGAAAGGTTGTAATTCTTTTTCTTACATGGATATGCATTTTGTCATTCATTAGGTGGAGTTTTATGAAATTAATTTATTGAAAAAGATATTTGTCAAGACTTGAGAATTTTGATTAATCATGTTTATGCATTGGAGTTTGAGTATTATTTGACTTATCTAGTTGAAACATAGAAGATATGATAAATATGGGAAGAGTTATTGGCTAACTTTTGTATTATGAGTTTAAATTTTGCTAGCTTTGAGTTATGATGAAAAAAAAAAATGTGAGTTGAAAAAAATATTTGAGAGGAAAGATTGAGGAGAATGTTGAAAAACTTTTGATTTGAGTTGAGAGAAAAACAAAGAGTGCAAATAACACTATTGTTGGTGTGAATTAGAGAAAAGGCTCTTATTGATAATCTTTGAAGACCTTTAGGTGAAAAGGGGGTTAATATGGGGAGAAGTAGCAAGTATATTTGATGCACTCTCTTGAGGCTATCCTGAAGGCAAAAAGGTAAGCAAGAGCATAGAAAAAAAAGAATTGTTGAAAAATGATGAGTGATGACTAAAAAGGGAGTCAATAGTGTGTGAAGAGAAATTAATGCACTTGAGCTTATCAATCCCCCAAGTCATTAAAAAATATTTTAAGAGAAAAAATTGGAGTGCTTTCCTCATATCATAACTTGAGTGTGAAATTTTTGAATTTATAATATTTGAGTTGGTAGATGGCTTGACCTATGTGATTCATGTTATCTATATTTTTACTTAAAGAGTGAAATAATTTTCTTAGACTAAGGTATGCACTTGATTAAGTTGACTTCAATAGTTTTGTGATGTCTTGGCCAATGTTTTAAGGTTTAAAATTGTTTTTCAAAGAGTACGAATGACAAGGGTTGTATCTAAAGCTTGAAAGGAATACATGATTTTTGCTATGATAAAGAAACTTTTGAATGAAAAAAAAAACTTGTGTTGTTCTAATAATTTTTCTTGGATTAAAGTATTTTGCTTAAGGACAAGCAAATGTTCAAGTATGGGGGTATGCGATATGGGTTAAAATCACCATTCATTTCATAGTTATTTGAGGTTGTTTTAAGATACCTTTATTGTAATAACTAGGCATACTCCTTCCTATTTAACATTTTGCTTGTAAAAAGTAATTTTGGCAAATATGTGCAAATTTAAATTAAAATCTAGCAGAAAGTGTATAGAACCAGAATGTACCTGGCGCCAGGCCTAGCCAACGGACTAGGCACCGGGTCCATTCTGCTTGCCAAGGAGAAGCGGCAAAGAATAGAGCAAAAATAAATGAAGAACAGAGTGCATTTGGCACCGGGTAGGTCGAAGGTACCCGGCGCCAGGTAGGCTCTGGAGGCGAAAATTCTATACGCGGAATTAGGGTTTATCCAAGGATTTTGGTATTTTCCTAATCTTACTTGGCCAAGACTTCCCCAGCCACGAAATTGGCATCCAAGAGGCCTATAAAAGTATAAGAGAACATAAGGGTTTGAGAGATACAACGAAAGAGAGGTGAATTAAAGAGCAAAAATTCTAATTCTCTCATTAAAGGAGGTGTTCACCCAAGATAAGGAGGATTGTCGAAGGGAGTCTTAAGGAAGAAGAAAGATGCTTGTCTATAAATCTCTTTATTTTCTTCTTCTTTAGCAATGATGGATTCAATGTTTTTATTGTAATTTAACAATATTTTGGGGATTCATGATTTATGCATCGATTTAACTACTTGATCAATTTTTTTTTTTTTTTATCATTCTTGGTGTTTGATTACTTGATTTTATAGATTGATGGAATTAGATTTATATCTAATGGACTTGGGAAACAAAGTTAGATTAAGTTTAATTTAATCAATGCTACATATTTGTTAGATCTTAATGGACTTGGGAAACGAAGTTAAGACCAAAGAACCTAAGTAATCGAAGGTTAGTTAATTTTTCCTAGAGTATAGGGTTGTTGGCTAATTTCATGTCTATAAGGAATTGTGTCTAATGCATCATTTTGTTATGTTGGTTTGATTGGAAAATTTGCTAATTTAATCAAAAGATAGTTATTCCATGGATTGGAAAAGAAGTGGGGTTTATATAAGTAGATTCATGACTTGGAAAATGATTGAATTTTACTTCATGATGTCAAGATGATGATGAATTGAGAGAGTTGTCAAGTAGGTCATTGTCATGTTTTCTTGAATAATTGTCTAAATTGCATAAACCTACATCCTTGAGTGTATATGTTTCTTTTATTTTTATTTTTATTCTTTTCTCATTTTATTGGGTCGGTTAAACAATGAAAAAGAAGTGATTAATATGTATTTATTCCTTTGAGGATCAATACTTGTTAATTCCCTGTACTATACTTGCGATGAGTATACTTGCTTATATATGTATTTTGGGATTAATGTTTTAATTAAAACTTGATTAATGGATGGATTTAAAATTGATAATTTTATATATCCAAAATTTACGCATCAGTGAGTTTGTTAGGGTTCTTGTTCTTGAGCTTAATCCCCATTTTTGGAGCCTTCCAAGATCATATCAAATAGGAGTTGAGTTTAATTCTTATGTTGGAAGAAAGATAATATCTTTACCATATTTGACATATTTTCCAAAAATATATTTTATTAGTTAGCTATTTTGCTCGTTGTGGATAATTGTAATTTACATGAGAATAAGTATAAGTTTAAGTGTGGAGGAATAATGAATGTTTACGTTGTCTATATTTTGCATATTATTTTTGCTATATTTGTTGAGAATTATATTTATATAACTAATAATTCTCAAATTTTTATCTTATTTTGTGTAGGAGTCATAGAATGAAGATTTGATGAAGAACAATGTTGGAAAAAGCTTAAATTGCACTTGGAAGAAGACCAAAAGGCGCCTTCTAGTTCAAGGAAGGCGGCACCGCTTAGTCATCAAAACAAACACTTGCCCAACTTTGGAGAGCCAGTAGCGCTGCCTAGAGTGATCCTAGTGGCGCCATATGCTCTCCACTATTTAACAGACTAAATATTCTGGGAGTTGGCGGTGTTGCTTGTAGTGATCCTAGTGGTGCCACCTTATGTTTAATTGGGTAAAAATTTGTTTCTCAAGTGGCGCTACCTGGTAACTAAGCAAGGCTACTTGACATCACATTATATCCCCATTTTGGTGAATTTCAAGACTTAGGTGAGAGGAAACTATAAATACCCCTTTTTAAACCCTAAAAAGGAGAGACACAAGAAAGAAAACATTATAAAAACCCTTAGAGAACAGCAAGAGAGATAAGAAGGAAGGATCACTACAAGAAAAAGATCCAACCGCGAAGAAAATTTTTTGGAAAGATTTTTATCACTACTAATTACAACCTTTAGCGACAAAAAATTTATTTCTTAACTAATGCATGAGCAGTAGTGACAAAATAACTACATTAGTGTGAAATTTGAAATTTCATCGCTAATAGATGAATCATCAGTGACAAAAATCCATTTCCTTACTAGATGTATTAAATTTTATCATTATTAACTATATTTTTAATGACAAAATTGGTATTTCGTTAATAATACCTATCTTATTTGCAACAAAATAAGGGTTAATTTCAATTTGATCCTTGAAATTCTAATAAATATCCAAAACCATCCATTATTAAATGGATTTAAATACATTTATTTAATAAATTTTAGATAGATATCCATCAAATTCAATAATTATACATTAAAAGTCAAACTTAGTTAGCATTTGTTCTAAAGTATTAAGTAATTACACATTGACTCTAATGTTTTGTATAAATTATATTTTGACCTCAAAAAATTTTAAAATTTGACAAATATGTCTTGAATTTTTTTTTCAAAATTAGTCCCTAATTTTTTGAATATTTACAATATAACTTAAAAAATTTATAAATGGGTCCTTAAATTTTTTATACTTGTAAATGACCTTAAAATAGATAATCTGTAATACCCCACTACCTATGTACCCTAAAAGGGCAGAGATGTCACCCATCCTTAGGATGAGGGATCTTTAAAACTAGGTAAAAGGAACAAGAATGGAAATATTCTAAGTTCAAAACTTATTACAACCCCAAAATAATACTTATACAAGTCTTAAAATGGAAACAAATACAATCAAATCAAATTGAGATCTTCAAGTCACAAGGCAACTCAACCTTCAAAGCAAGATCATCCTGAAAATATGACATAAAACGTGGTGAAAAACATTTCCTAGTAAGTCTTGTGTGTGCTTATGTTAATTTAAGAAGTATTTCATGTATGCAGTTTTGAACAATTCACAACAAAAGTCTCCATGTCCAAATGATTAATTTTGAACAATGAGTAGTGTTTTATTAGCATTTCAAATAAAAGAGTTCAACATCATAAAGAAATATACCACTCGAATATAAGCGATTATGAAACCTTACATCATAGCCATGCTCATGAAACCTTGTACCATGACCGCGTATTGTGAAGCCCTAATCACAATATAAGTGGGTGATCGGCCCACTAAATGAGATACTCCTCCATCTCTACACTCTAATTTACTGATTGTCCATTCTGAAAAAGAAACAGTCCACAAGGACTGAGTTACTAGCACGGACTAATGCCTCGTCAAGCAGAGCTTATCTTTTGGAGGTGGTCTCCTATCAAAAGACTTACTCTAACCTTCTAATGCTAGTACTATTAGCCTACCCTTATTGAGTAGTGAATATTTTATTTGTCCTACTTGGGAAGATTCAATAAAGAGTGTTATCTTGAAATTGCAATTACGGTCCCAAAGTATCTAACATGTCATTTTGAAAGGTCTTTTTTTTTTTTTGTTAAAAATGCTTTATTTTGACTAAAAAAAATGCAAAATAACCATAATTGCAACTCAAAGAATAACTTTAAAATAAACATCACATTTGACTTGCAGAAGCACATTAGTTCGGTAAAATAGTTTTATGCAAGGACCTACCTGATAAAATCTCCCAAAATCTTAATCAATGAAACCTATCCTCGTCTAGGGTAAATTTAAAGCACATGTTACTATTGACCAACAACTTATGTATCTCAAGTGCATAAGCGTATATTTAACTCTAATTCTCATATTTCACCTAACTTTTGACAAATTCCTAATCAGTACCTATATTATCATAGCATCAAAAGAGTTTAACTAGTAATTGGGTGTCAACAATCAATTTGGTACAACTAATATCCTTATTCTTATCATAGCATGATATAGATGAAAACATATATCCAATCAGCAAGTATTTACAACTATGCAACCACAACCCAATATTCATTATCTCCTATTAATAGCAACATCCAACAGTAGCTAAATAATATATTACAAACAATGTCCAATAATGATAAATAATGTGCTCTTTAATAATTAGTAAATGAAAATAGTTGTTTGTAGTATAATATAATAATTTTATAGATAATAACCTTCATGTCATATATAATATTTGATAGACTATATGTATATTTTCTTTTAGAAAATAGTGACTAGTTAATAGTTGCAAGATATTAATAAGTAGTAGTTTATTGATGCTAAGTAATGAATCAAATAATATTATTTGATATTTGGTCATACTAGAGTTTTGGCATTAATATTAGTAATCAAGATAATTTTGATAATGATAGTAAAATAATACAAGTAATAGTAATAATAATAACAGTGATCTAATAATAATTTAACAACAACAACAGCAACAATAATAATAATAATAACAACAACAACAATGGAAGCAGTAGTAGTAGTAGTAGTAGTAGTAGTAGTAGTAGTAGTAGTAGTAGTAGTAGTAGTAGTAGTAATAATAATAATAATAATAATAATAATAATAATAATAATAATAATAATAATAATAATAATAATAGTTATTAAATATTTTAAACAAGTTATATATATATATATATATATATATATATATTAGAAATGGTCTACCTAATTGAAGGGGTAGGGCTTCTAAAGAAGAATGAGGAATCTCCTAATTGGGCTTAGAATGGATTTTAGTATCTAAGTCATTTTGGTCTAGGATGGAAGCAGAATGTTGAGAACCAATAAGTTGTTTTGAAGTTGAAGGAGAAGCTATCCTTCTTTGGAGTTCAGTAAAAAGAGGTTTCTCTAAAGTCTTTTTGTTGAGTTCTTTCATATATTGGAGAGGAATCTCATAAGATTTGAAGAGTGGAGTAGAAGAAGTAGAAGAGGAAGGAGTACTAGAATATTTATCCTGTATGGAAGGAGTACTCGACTTTGAAATCAAATATTCACCAATAGTTTGCAAATATTTGTTGGTATAATTATTTTGTGCATAAATATTTTGAAGTTTATTTTGATTGTTTTCCAAATTTTGCCATCTTGATGTTTGGTCTTATAGCGCCTTGTGTTCAAACGACGATAGTTTACCATCAGAAGCCCACATATCAAGTATAAATGTTTTTTATGTTGATAGATTTGTGAATTATTTAGTATGTTGTGAATATATCAATAAGCTCTATATCAAATCTAAGGAGATAGGGAAGGAGATCTGGTTTCAAATCTACTCTACAGGTGGTGTAATTGAGTTGTTTTAGGCGATAAGTTGAATAATGGCTGTTGTTGACTCAATAGCTTGTATGAGATGAGAACTTATTCTCAATGGCTTGATCCATCTTATGTCTATTAACTGAATTTATAGATCTATTCTTTATTCACTGATTAATACCCATATTTGTTACATTCACAAACATATTTACATGTTTTACATCATAAGATGCTAAAAACTTGAGTGTATCATTCTTATGAAACCTGAAGGTGGTGATTGCCAACATACGGAAAGTATAAGTTCACATATACTTTTTCTATGTTAATTATTGTTTGTTTTATTTATACATTTTACTTATATTTGCATTATATCTTCCTTTCTCCACTCTATCTCCAAAACCTCTATTATTTCTTCTCTCATATTTCCTCTTTTTGTTCCCAAACTTCATCAAAACTCAAGGAAGAGTTTAATTTTTTTGACCTCAAACAGTTAATCAACAACTAGAATATTTTGAAGTTTTCCCCCAATGAGATTTACAAATCTCCTAAATGGTCTTTTAACAATGACTATGTCATCCGAACTGTTGAAGAAATAGTTCAACTAGATTCTGACTACAAAGAAATCAAACTACTTTCTACCAGTGCTATCAAAAGATTTCAACAAAAATACAACTCTCTTCATTTTGGCTTGTCTATATTGTAGCAAAACCTCTTTCTAGAGAATGATTAGATACTTCTCTCCTTTTATGTCTTAGAGATACTCGATTTTGAGACTTCAATGACTTCCTCTTAGGTATGGTTGAAACTAGCCTTTGCAATGGACCAGTTTATTTTGATTGTTTTCAAAATTTTACCATCTCACTTCGAGATCAGAATTTGTTAGATGCTCTAACTTTTAATATCAAGACTACAGACTACAAAATCAAAACAAGGTCACTTCTTGTAGCTATCGTATACAAAATCCAGCATAAGGCTATGACTTCTGCTTTTAGTACTAGAGCCATGAGAATGTCTCATAAATGTTGGATACCCTAAAGTTTAGAAGCTTTAGCCTCTCATCCAATTAGAATTCCCTTCTAACTCCCACTCTTTATGTGCTATAGTTTGTAATTTTTGTATTGTATATTTTGTTTCCCTTTTATATCCTTGTCCTTATTTCTACATAAGGTTGGTTGAGCCGCCTCTTTAATTTATTATTTTACTTACTACTTTCCTTATTTTTGCATTCTATATGCAACCTCAAGAACTAGATAAATTTGTTCTTCAAAACCTCTGTTCTCAAAAGGAACAAAAGCAACTATCAGATACTAGTACTGATGCAAACACTTTCCTCAATTATCTTTCAAAAATTTCTATTCAAATGTGGCATGTGTGGATTACACTTATCATTCAAAATTATTTTGTTCTTGAAATACCAGATCTTCTTGATACTTGAGCTGATCTCAACTACATCCAAGAAGGTCTCATTCCTACCAAATATTTTGAAAAGACAAAGGAAAGCCTTCGTTCTACCAATGGTAAAAGGCTAGGTATTAGCTTCAAACTTTCAGATGTTGAGGTAAAATATTCCTCTTTATCTATTCATACTTCATTCTTACTTGCCAAAGATATTACTAATCTAGTTATCTTAGGCACTCCATTTATTCAACAAATTGCACCTTTTATGGTACTAAAAACAGGTTTTCAGGCAGAACATATGAACAAAAAAATTCTTATTCTTTTTAATAAACCTCCTATTTAAAAAGATCTTCATCTTCTTGAGATAAAGTAATATCAAATCAATTTTCTTAAAGAAGATGTAGCATTCCAACGTCTTCGACAACAACTCACCAAGCCTCATATAAAAGGCCGAATCAATTCCCTAGAAAACCATATCCAGACCCACTTATGTTCTGATCTTCCTACAGCCTTCTGGAACAAAAAACAACATTTTGTCTGACTCCCTTATGAGCCTGACTTTGATGAAAAATCTATTCCAACCCAGGCCCGTCCTATTCAAATGAATCATGATCTTACAACATATTGCCAAACAGAGATCAATGATCTTCTACAAAAGAAAATCATTTCTCCTAGTACATCTCCCTGGAGTTGTGCAACATTTTATGTCAACAAAAATGTTAAAATTGAGCATGGTGTTCCTTGCCTTGTTATTAACTACACACCACTCAATTCAGCCCTTCGAAGGATAAGGTATCCTATCTCCAGCAAAAAAGATTTGCTTAATGTATTACATTCTGCATTACTGTTTTCAAAATTTAATTTGAAATTAGGATTTTCAAAAATTCAAATTGATCACAGAGATCATTACAAAACTCCTTTTGCAATTATATTCAACCAGTATGAATGGAATGTTATGCCATTTACATTAAAAAAAAAAAATGCTTCTTCAGAATTCCAAAGGATTATGAATGAGATTTTTAATCCCCATTCTCAATTTATTATTATTTACATTAATAATGTTCTGATCTTTTCTCAAAGCTTAGAATAACATTTCAAACATTTGAATACTTTTTTCTATACTGCTAAGCATAATGGTTTAGTACTTTCAAAATCAAAATACAATCTTTTTCGAACTATTGTTCGGCTTTTTAGACATAACATTCAACAAGGAACAATAGATCTATTCAATTTGCTGACAAATTCCTAGATCAAATTCTTGATCGGACCCAATTATACAAATTTTTGGAATGTTTAAACTATGTTTTTGAGTATATTTCAGGACTTAGCAACCACATCAAGCCTCTACATGATAGACTCAAACAACCTCCTCCTTTATGGACAAATGTCCATACTTTGATAGTCAAATAAGTGAAGGCTAAAATTAAATAACTTCTTTGTTTATCTCTTCTTGATCCATCTGCTCTAAAATTTTTTGAAACATATGCATCCGATATAGGATATGGTCACATCCTCAAACAAGTAAAAAATGGTAAAGAATAGATTGTTACATTTGCATCAAAATATTAGAATAGTCCTCAGCTGAACTACCCAATTATCAAAAAAGAAAATTTGGCAATTGTGTTATGCATTCCCAAATTTCAAGCTGATTTACTAAATCAAAAGTTTTTTCTTCGCATTGATTGTAAAACTGCAAAATATAACTTGCAAAAATATGTAAAAAACCTTACATCTAAATGATATTTTCTAGGTGGTGATAAGAGCTAAAATCATCACTATTTTCCTAGTTATTTGAAGCTAAAATCATCACTATTTTCCTATTTTCCTATTTGTAGAAAGTGTTTTTGACAAATTTGTACAGATTTAAGTTGATTTTGAGCAAAACATGGAAAAATTCCATATTGCACATGGCGCCAGGTCCAGCTAAGGCACTAGGTGCTAGGTCCACTATGGACAAACAGTGAAAACAGAGCGGCTTTTAGGAGAAAATTAGAACACACATGGCACTAGGTGAGTTGACTGGACCCGGCACTAGGTCCGCTCTAGAGAGGTGAAATCCTGGGCACAAATTTGGTAATTTAACAAATATTTTGGTATTTTTCAAATCCTACTCGACCAAAACTCCTCAAGCAACGAATTTGGAATATAAAAAGCCTATAAAACTAAGAGAAAACACAAGAGAAAAGGAGTGAATCCAAGAGCAAAAATTGCAATCACTCAAAGAATGAGAGATTCACCATTCAAGGAGAGTTGTTTAAAAGAGTCTTCAAATGAGAAGGAGGCTTGTGTATGGGTGTTTTCTTTTACTTTTATTTTCTTGTTCTTAAAGAATGATGTATTCAATGTTTTCATTGTAATTTAACATTATTTTGGGATTTATGATTTTGTATTAATTTAGTTATGTGATCAATTTTCTATCATCTTTGGTATTTGATTACTTGTTATAATTAGTTATTAATGCGGGTTCTTTTAATTGACTTGGGAAACGATATTAGGAGTTCATTACATTGATTTCATATTTGTCAAATCTTAATGGACTTGGGAAATGAAGTTAAGATTAAAGAACTATAGTAATTGATGTGTCCGGACTTGGGTGTAAAAATCATACAAAAACTAAGCACATTCCCAATCAATTTTAAATTAAAATGTTCAACCCAAATCACACATATGAGCAAGCGTACTCATCATTAACCGAGCATAGGGTTCAAATGGGTGTTGATCCTCCTGGAACAAGTAGACATTAATCACATTTATTTTATTGTTTAACCGACTCAATAAAGCAAAAAAAAATAAAATAAAAATAAAAGTATATACATGTCAATGATGGAGAAGTATGTAACTCAAACCATTGTGTAGACAAACATGATCTTAAAGAACTCAACTATTATCATAACTAATTATTCCCTTGGCATCATGAATGATTAAGATAGGCTCACTTTTTTTCAATCCATGAATCCCTATCTACTAGGTAACTTAGTATCACATATTCTGTCTCAAGCAGTCTTACCCAAAAGATGCATTAAATACAATCCTTGATTAAATTTCCATATTCTGGCAAACTTAAAACATGAAACTAACCAATGAATCCATATTCTAGTAGACATCAATTAACCTTTAATTACCAGTTCTTAGAAATTAACCCGTTTTTCAAGCAAGTTAAAAGACAACAAATATGAAACTAATGAATTGAAACCACTATCAACCCCCTTTTCAATCAAGTCAATAGAAAGTAACAATCAACCAATCTTGTAATAAACCCAAGTAATTAAATACTAAGGATAACAATCAATTAATCAAAAGATCAAATAACTTTAAAAATTATGAATATCTAAAATAATGTCAAATTACAATAAAATAATTAACATATCATTGTTCAAGAAAAAGAAAACAAAATAAAAGAAAGCACTCATAGACAAGCCTTATTCTTCTTCATTTGAAGACCTTCTTGTACAACCCTCCTTGAATTGAATAATTCCTTCTTTAATTGAGTAATTTTCTTTGATGATCAATGAATTCTCTCATTTTCCCTTGTGTTTTTCATCTATTTATAGGCTTAGGAAGTGCCTAAACTCGTAGGTACAGAGTTCTTGGCTGAGTAGAAGTTGGAAGATACTATAACTCCACAGATTACCAAAAACCGCATAGAAAAAATCAAGCACCGCCTTATCCTTAGGGCATAGCTAGCGCCGTCTTAGCTCTTAGAGTCAGCACCGGTTGTGTTTTGCTTCTCTACTTGTTCGCCGATTTTTCTCCGAATTTTGCATAATAAAGACCAGAATGCAGCTGGTGCCGCCTTGACTCTTGGAGCCAGTGCCGGTTCCCCTCTATTCCGCTTTATTTTGACAATTTTCTGTCGCTTTGAAGTTCATGCAATCCAGTGCATGGCCGGCGTCAGTTCTAGAGCCCTAGCCAGCGCTGCCTCTCCTCTGTTCTGCGATGTTTTTGTTTCGTTTTACCCTAAAAATCTAAAATAATGAACAAAACACCTTTCCAAGGGTAAAATCTCAAATATGAAGAAATATGACTAGTTATTGAACAAAATATATCACAAAAGAACCTCAAATAACTAGGAAAAACATGACTAATTTAGCCCCTATTAGTAATAAAAGATTAGTTGATTTCACCTCGAGCAAATGGTCATTAGCTAATTTCATTTTTATGAAGAACTGAGTTTAATGCATTTTGTAATTATGTTAGTTTGATTAGGAAATCTAATAATTTAATCAAGAGATAGTGATTCTATAGATTGGGAAATAAGTGGAGTCTATATAAGTAGATTCATGACTTGAAAAATCATTGAATTTTATTTTATATTCCTTTATGATGTTAAGATGATAATTAATTGAGATAATTGCTAGATGATTCATTATCATGTGTTCTAGGATAATTCTCTAAATTGCATATTCCTACATCCTTGAGTTGTATATATATATTTTTTCTTTTTATTATTTTGTCACTTTATTGGGTTGGTTAAACAATGGATGAAAAGTGATTAGTGTGTACTTGTTCTTTTGAGGATCTATACTCGTTAATTCCCCGTACTATGCTTGTGATTAGTATATTTGCTCGTATATGTATTTTGGGATTAATGTTGTAATTAAAACTTGACTAAGGAATTGATTTAAATTTCATAATTTTTGTACACCCAAAATTTACGCATCAAATTTTTGGCACCGTTGCCGAAGAACAATATGATGTAAGCTTGGATTTTATTGATTTAACCATATTTATATGTTTATATGTTTATATGTAAATATGTCAATATGTATATATGTTCTTTGTTTAAATAGGTTTTATATCTTGTTGTTTGTAACATTGTGTGATTTAATTGACTAGCTTAGTTCATGTTATACTTGTAAATACCACCAACTTTTGTGTTTAGGTGGTTTGCGAAAATATCTCATGTATGTGTTTTTCTTTTCTTTATTTTTCTATTATTTGTTTTTTCCTTTTGTTTTTTTTCTATTCTTTGTTTTCCTATTATTTTTGTTTGTTTTTATTTTTAATTTGATTTTTATTTTTCTTTAAGCGCAAGATTGACATCATCATGGACAATTACTCTTGGGCCCAAGATACAAGGAGCTACAACGATGAGAATTTGAAAATTTTGCAAGCTCGGATTGACGCTTTTTGTGAGACATCATTTGAAGCCTCAATGCATTCTTTTGTCGCCAATAGTGGCATGAAGAAGCATCCCAATGAATGAATTCTACAAAAACATAACTAGCCCAATTGGTTGAAGATGCCCTAACGGCCCATACACTTGAACAAGAGAATCTCCACGGAAAGGAGAGGGGATATGAGGAACAATTACCCAATGTGAAAAGGGAGGTATTCGATTCTCTTCCATGTGCTAATAATTCTAATCTCTCTTTGCCACATAATTTCTTAGGTTCTTCTCTATTCTTGGAGGACAATGGTCTAAATAATGATTTGTGGAATTTCACATGCCTCAAAAAGTTGAATTTTTCTATGTTGTATCATAAGAAACCCTTGGAAGATATTCACAACTCATACCATTCACCCTAATTTCATGGAGATAACTTGGTATTTGTAGATGTGGTGCAAAGTAAGGATTTCTTGATCCTATTTTTAAAATCTACATTACTAGGTCTAAAGGAGAATTTTAATTGTGACAAATATTTTGAAGGGATAAGTAGTGATTCTCATGTTTACACACTGTTTAGACATACTTTATATATTTGTGTTGGAAAATTGAGTTGTATGTCTAAAAAAGTGTTACGGAAGGGAGGTCATGCATGTACACTCATTGCAACTACTATTTTCCTTGAACCCTCTATTTTTCAAAACCCTTTCTTGTTTCTACTTTCATCATGCCTACCTTTTTCAATGAGCATTAATTTCTTTTATAAAAGTCTGATGAGGAAGCATGATGAGTGAAAAGAGTTTGTATATTTATTTTGTATTTAGAGTTGTTAGGTGTTATCTCTCCCAAATAAGGGAATATTTTCCAGTTTAAGTGTGGGGGAGTGAGTCGTGTCTCTATTTGCTTTGTTAGAATTTTTATTAGTATTTTTCTTAAGTTTGTTTTCTTTTATTTTAGTGTGTCTTTAGTTTGTTATTATTTTTCTTGTACTTTTATTTGTGTTTTCTTTTGTAGGTAGAAATAAAGTCCTTTTGGACAAGCCCTTTTCTCTATTTCCATCTTTAATATCTATTAGAACTAATCTGACTTGGGAAGTATTGCTTAACATTCTACCTCCTTTATCATTTTTGGTCCCTTTGGAGGTGCGTTCTTATGTTAATTTTTTGCCAATAAGGATATTGTCCAGTACAAGTGTGGGGGAGTGGTTTGGTGATATTTTTTGTCCAAGTTTTTATTAATTATCTTTATGTTTTCTTGGTATCAGACAAATTTGTTGAAAATTTTCATTGAAGATATTTTCAAACTAAACAATTTCAAACTTTTTGTGGTTTTCATTGCTTTAGTAAGGTTGTAATTCTTTTTTTTTTTACTTGGATATGAATTTTTATCATTCATTTGGTGGATTTTTTGAAAATGGTTTCTTGGATAGGATATTTTTCAAGACTTGAGAATTTAGATTAATTTTATTTATGCATTGTTGTTTAAGTATTATTTGACTCATCTAGTTTGAATTTGGAAAATATGATGAATGTGGAGAAAGTTTATTGGCTAACTCTTGTATTATGGGTTTAACTTTGTTTAGCTTAGAGTTGTGATAAGAAACATGAGGAGATAAAAGATCGTTGAGTGAAAAGATTGTGGAAAAATTGTGTGAGTTGAAAAATTGAGAAAAATGAGTTGATTGTTTTTTCCTTTTTGAAGATAAGAAAGAATTGTTTTTGCTTGATTATGGGGGCCAATACGGTCAGTGAAGAGAAATCCACTTTCTTGAGGCTATGAATTTCCAAGATCAAAAGAGAAGAAAGAGGTTGAAAAAATGATGAGTGATGACTAAAAAGAGGCCAATACGGTGTATGAAGAGAAATTCATGCACTTGAGGTTATTAATTCCCTAAGCCATTTAAAAAAAAATTGAGAAAAAAAAAGTTTTGAGTGTTTTCCTTACATCATGACTTGAGTTGTGTAATTTTTGGATTTGTAATACTTGGGTTGGTAGATAGCTTGACTTGTGTAAATTATGTTATCTATGTTCTTACTTGAAGGGTGAAATAACTTTCTTAGACTACGGCATAAAAGTGATTAATTTGATTTCAAGAGTTTTGTAATGTCCTGTCAAATATTTCAAAGTGTAATTGTTTTCAAAGGGTTTGATGAATGGCAAGAGTTTTATCTAAAGTTTGAATGGAGGTTATAATCCTTGTTATATTTCAAATTTTTTGAAGAGAAAGAACTTGTGTTTTGTTGATGATTTTCTTTATTTAAAGTGTTTTGCTTGAGGACAAGCAAAAGTTCAAGTGTGGGGGCATATGATAGGGCTAAAATCATCACTATTTTTCTAGTTATTTAAGGTTAAATTGAGATACTTTTAATGTAATAACTAGGCATATTCCTCCATATTTTACATTTTTCTTATAGAAAATATTTTTGACAAATTTGTGCAGATTTCAGTTCATTTCGAGCAAAAAGTGGACAAATTCTAGAATGCACCTGGCGCTAGGTCCACTTTGGCTAAATAGTTAAAACAGAGCAGCTTTCGGGAGGAAAAACATATTACACCTGGTGCCAAGTGGGTCGACTGGACCCGACGCCAGGTCCGCTCTGGAGAGGCGAAATCGTGTGCACGAATTTGGAAATTTTTCAAAGATTTTGGTATTTTTTTGAATTCTACTTGACCAAGACTCCTCAAGCAATGAATTTAGCATTAAAGAAGCTTATAAAACCAAGAGAAAACATAGCAAAAAATGAGTGAATCCAAGAGAAAAAATTCCAATCACTCAAAGAACGATAGATTCACCATTCAAGGAGGGTTGTTCAAGAGAGTCTTCAAAGAAGAAGAAAGATGCTTATCTATGAATGCTTTCTTTTACCTTTGTTTTCTTATTCTTAAACAATGATGTACTCAATATTTTCATTGTAATTTAACATTATTTTGGGATTCATGGTTTTGTGTTAATTTAGTTATTTGATTAATTTTCTATCATCTTTGGTATTTGACTATTTATTATAATTGGTAATTGATGTGGGTTTGACTATTTGTTATAATTGGTAATTGATGTGGGATCTTATAATTGACTTGAGAAACGATGTTAGGAGTTCATTGCATTGATTTCATATTTCTCAAATCTTAATGGACTTGGGAAACAAGGTCAAGATTAAAGGACTAAAGTGATCAAAGATTAGCTGATTTCACTTCTAGCAAAGGGTCATTAACTAATTTCATGTTTACGATGAATTGAGTTTAATGCATTTTTTGGTTATGTTGGTTTGATTTGGAAAATCTGCTAATTTAATCAAAAGATAGTGATTCTATAGATTAGAAAAGAAGTGGAGTCTATATAAGTAGATTTATAACTTTGGAAACGATTGAATTTTACTTTGCATTACTTCATGATACCAAGATGGTAATTACTTGAGATAATTGCTAGATGATTCATTATCATGTGTTCTAGGATAATTGTCTAAATTGCATATTCCTACATCATTGAGTTGTATATATTAATTTATTTTTCTTTTTATTAGTTTATCACTTTATTATATCAGTTAAATAATGAATGAAATGTGATTAGTGTGTACTTGTACCTTTGAGGATCGATACTCGTTAATTCCTATACTATACTTGTGATGAGTATACTTGCTCATATGTGTATTTTGGAAATAATATTTTAATTAAAACCTGACTAAGGAATGTATTTAAATTTCATGATTTTTATACCCCCAAATTTACGCATCAAGCGGTAAGCTATTTTATCTATTTCTTATTTTGATATAGAATATATAAAAAATTCTTCAAATTCTATTCCTGATTTTCTTACTTATGAATTTCTATAGGGAAAATAATCATGCCCCCAAAGAAAGCTAAGCTGAAGCTCAATGAGCTTCCAACCATTCATTCACCCCCTGTATCATAGATTATAAGAAAGGATTCCAGTGAATCTTCATCTTCTGGTAAAACCAAATTTACCTCTCCGAAAGATTATGCTATGAGCATACCCTACCTAGCTGTTTTGTAGCCTTCCAAAATACATGAGCTTCTTTCCTTAGCCAAATTAGAACAAGCAAGTTGGGCCGACATTGTAGAAGTAGATGGTCCACAGAATGCCCAAACCCAATCCTTCAGTCAATTTGATTTCTAAAATTGGTGACGACTCGTGGGATTTGCAAGAGGTCAGGTAACTTCTTCTGACTTCAAAAATGTTGTGGTTAGCAACCCCACAACAACTAGAACCTAGAGTTCCAAAAAACACAAACACTAGCACGATGCAATTGGCATTACAACAAGCTCTTTCTTCTAAGCCTAAACCAACTTCTTCCAGGTTCTCTTCATCCCAAAAACCTGCATACATCAAAACTCTAGGAGTAAACAAACTCTTACAAATGGAACCTGAATTTTGGGATCCAAGTCGTCAAAAGCCCATGTATAAATATTTAACCTTTACAAACATTTTGAAGTCTACTATAAACACAGGATTCTTAGAATCATTTTTTTTTTAATCTCTATGAGGGTGAAAGGATGTACTCTCAGAGTCTACTAAGATGAACTCATAGTATTTTTGTGTGAATTTTGGGGATTTTAGGAGGAAATTAACAACCAGGCCAAAGGCTAGTTTCAACCATACATAAGAGGGAGTAATTAAAGTCTATAAATCAGGTCTCGAAGATATAGAAGGAGAGAAGTATCTAATCCTTCTCCAGAAAGAGGTTTTGCTGCAATTTGGACAAGGCCAAAATGAAGATAATTGTATTTTTGTTAAAATCTTTTGATAGCACTAGCAGAAAGAAGTTTGATTTTTTTGCATTCAAAGTTTAATTAAACTATTTCTTCAACAGTTCGGATGACATAGTTATTGTTAAGAGACCATTTGGGAGACTTGTAAATCATTGATAGTTGAAACAAAAAGATAATCAATTTTATGAAGATCAGCATAGGCTTCAAACCATAAAAAGAAATCAATTTGTTTTTGAACTGAATTTAAAATTCATAATATGAATCTTGGACCTTTTGTCTAGTAGATCCTTGAAATTGTTCAAAGAATCAAGTTCTTTTTGAAAGATTAGAATGGGAATAAAATTATTCTTGATGTTTAGTTTTGTCAATTACAAAAGGGTTTTGTAAATCAATTTGTAAAGTATTGAGTTCTCCAATCATAACAGAATGGATTGGAGAGGCAAGATTCTCAAACTCAGTGTCATTGGGGTCCGGCTAGACTACGTATCTAGTTTGTGGAATTTTGGGTTCTAAATTGATACCTTATAGGTGGGTAGCTATAGAGGATACAGAATGCCTAGGAGTTTGAACACCAAATGAAGACGCATGAGATTGAGGATAGGAGATCCTTTGGCTGAGGGATCTCTGAAATGCTATTTCTACATAACCGCAAGAGAACTGATGAATTGCTGATATAGTGGTATTTTCTGGTTTCTCAGAAGAAGCTACATCAGTTAATAGCCAATTAGAAAGAAGACTAACCTGGTTCCAAGAGATAGGCTTCGTTATTGAAAGATGAGATCTTTGCAGATCCATTTGGAAGAGAACTGTTTCACCTTTGTGAAACATTCTTATGGTTCCAGTATTGAAAACAGAAGTCATAGCCTTATACTTAATTTTGTATATGATAGCTATAGGAAGAGATCCTGTTTTGATTTTGTAGTTTTCAGTCTTGACATTGAGAGTTAGAGCATCTAACAGATTTTGATCTTAAAGTGAGATGGTAAAATTTAGAAAACAATCAAAATAAATTGGTCCACTGCAAAGGCTTGTTTCAGCTATACCTAAAATTAGATCTTGAAGTCTAGAAATCAGGTATCTCTAAGATATAGAATGAGAGAAGTATCTAATCATTTTCTAGAAAGAGGTTTTACTGCAATTTGGACATGGCCAAAATGAAGATAGTTGTATTTTTGTTGAAATCGTTTGATAGCACTGGTTGAAAGAAGTTTGATTTCTTTGCAGTCAGAGTCTAATTGAATTGTTTCCTCAACAGTTCAGATGACATAGTCATTGCTAAGAGACCAATTGGGAGATTTGAAATCTCATTAGGGGAAAACTTGGGAATTTTTCAGTAGTTGATTGACTGTTGGAGGTCGAAAAAGTTAAACTCTTCCTTGAGTTTTGATGAAGTTTGGGAAGAAGAAGACGAAATAGGAGAAGAGAAAGAAGAAGAGGTTTTGGAGAAAAAGCGGAGAAAGGAAGACATAATGCAAATATAAGTAAAATGCAAAAATAAAACAGATAATAATTAATACAAAAAAAGTATATATGAACTTATACTTCCCGTATCTTGGCAATCATCACCTTCAAGTTCTATAAGAAGGTTACACTCAAGGTATTAGTATCTTATAATATAAAACATGTAGATCTGTTTGTGAATATGAGTATTAATCAGTAAATAAAGAATAGATCTATAATTTCAATTAACAAATCTGAGAGGGATCAGGCATTTGAGAATAAATTCTCGTCTTATACAAGCTACTGAGTCAACAACAGCCATTACTCAACTCATCGGCTTAAACAATTTAGTTAAACCACCTGTAGAGTAGATCTGAAACCAGATCTCCTTCCTTATCCCCTTAGATATGATATAGAGGTTATAGATATATTCAAAACGTATAGAATCATTCATAAATATATCAACATAAAAAACATTTATGCATCATACGTATGCTTCCGATGGTAAACTATCATTGTTTGAACACAAAGTGTGCCAAGACACCTAATATATTTAGCATCATCAGATCCACATGGAATTCATCACAAAATGCTAATAACAAGAATCATCTACCTTACTTTCCCATTTGGCTTTGATACCAAGGGGAGGGAAGTTGGTCCCAAAAAAGAATAAAGAAAAGTATTGGAATTAACAGAGGGGGTAAGGTCTTGTTAGTGTTGTACCCTAAAGGCAATCACTTATACTATGTATATTTCATAATAATTAATAAAAGATGCATTCTTTATCTTTTAGTTTGATTGTTATATCTGAATATGCGTATAAACTGTTTGATAGAGTCCCTAGTACAATACAGTGTTAAGAAAATCATGATAGAGATCATGATGTGAGATTCCTACTATACTATGTAGTATTTGTGCTTCAATAATCCCTAGTCATAGTATTAATGAGCTGGGACATTATTAATACACCAAGACTAGCACATGTTATATCCCTTGATTAGATCAATCAGTGGTTCTCTTAACTATGAGTATGTAGTTCTCAAAATAAGATCTCTTCCTGTAGCTGTCATATACAAAATCCAGTATAAGCTTATGACTTCTACTTTTAATACTGGAGCCATGAGAATGTCCCACAAAGGTGAAATAGTTCTCTTCCAAAGGGATTTGTAGAGATCTCATCTTTCAATTCCCAAGCATATATCTTGGAACTAGGTTAGTCTTCCTTCTAACTGGCTATTAACTGATGTAGCTCCTTCTGAGAAACTAGAAAATACTATTGTATCAGCAATCCATCAGTTCTTTTGTGGATCTATAGAAATATAAGGTAGATGATTCTTGTTATTAGCGTTTTGTGAATAATTCCAATTGGATCTAATGATGCTAAGTATATTGGGTGTCTTGGAACACTTTGTGTTCAAGTGATAATGATTTACTATTAGAAGCCCAACAACAACAACAACAACAACAACAACAACAACAACAATAATAATAATAATAATAGTTATTAAATATTTTTCCAATAGCAATTTAAATGACATACAAGTTGTGTGTGTGTGTGTGTGTGTGTGTGTGTCTGTGTGTATAAAGTTTAGAGTACATACATCACTTCAATAAAGTTTAGAGTACTCATTATAAATGAAAGTAAATTAAAACTAATGACTCGAGTAATAATAATAATAATCTCATAGTAGCAAATAGATCATTTCATAACATAGATGTCATTGATATACAAATTCTATCCTTAACATTGTGCACTTCACATAGTATCTCATCACGAATCACATATCGATCATAACAAAGATACCACAATCAAACCACAACTTTATCATGTCGTATCCACAAATAACTATTATATCTCAAAATAAAAGCAGCACTTATGGTAACATAATATCTCATATCCTCCATCCATAGAAACCACGTGTACCAGTATTTTCTCCTCAAATATCACGACAACAAATCATCATAGATCACTCCCCACATTTATCCTACCTATACTTCATCTTAATATTATTCTACATAACTTGAGTTCATAGAAAGCAAAAGTTAAACAAAAGTTACTTGTTTGAAGATTGGTTTGCTTCGAAAGAGTCGTTTTGATGACCAAGAGATCTTGAGTGTTCCAAGGTCCAAGCTTCAATCTTCTTTAAGATGATTCCATCGGATTGAAGAAGATCAAACCAAACAATCCATAAGTTACAATAAAGAAAGCGAAGAGAAGATGGAAGGAAGAAAATAGAGACGAAATATGAACTTGAGTACCATCTTACCCTCTTCTAGACCGTGAAAGATTGCTTAATCCTTGAACGAGGAGGAAATTATTGGTGTCTTTGATGTTATGCTTCATGATCTTGATGAGAGTTGGAGATGATCTCGTTTGTTCAAGTGTTGTATGGTGATCTAGATTGCTTTAGAAGTGAGAGAGAAGTAGAAAAGTATAAGTATGTGTTCTTGAGAATGCAAGAGAACAAATGAAATAAGTTTGAAAGGAGGATTCCTAGGAGCTAAATGGGGGTTTTTTTTTTTTTTTTAATTTCAAAGCTTCCAAGAAATGCTAGAAAAAAATAATGGTGTTTGAGGATATGGTAAATTGTTAATGGAGTTTATCTTGGAGAGGTGAGTAAATGAAAAAAAATGGAAAAAGAAAAATGTAGTGTTCTTGCGCTTGTGTTGGCCGAAAATGGTAAAGGCTGAAGGCTGAAAATCTACTAGCACAAGATGAAGTTAGCAGCTTTGTCAATTGAGGGTTTGAAGGAAAAAATCAATGTTTTTAAAATTTGAATTTGAACTAATTTGAATGGAGGAAAACTAGAAGTGTTTAGAGGTGTTTGAATGATGATTTTCGATTGCTATGGTGAAGGAAGAAGAAGTGATCAGCTTAATACATTAAGAAGGCCAAATTATGGTGCAGAAAAAGGAAAGAAATTGGATTACGTAATGCCATGGTTGCTGGAAAAATTCTGGTTATAAAAGGTTCACATAGATGGACAAATTTTAGGAGGTGATTGAGGTTTTCATTTGAATTCAAAGGAGTTTGAATTGAGGATTTGTAGCATGGTTTGTTTGAAGCATCTAGAGGTGTGCCAAGGTGTTTTGTCGACTTGAATGGAAATGGAAAAGGAAGAGGATGAAGATGTCATGTTGAGTATAATTTATGCATAAACAAGAAGAAAATAAGCTTCTAAATTTCCACAAGTTAATAAAGGCTATAATTTTGCACAAAAACAAGAAGAGATTAAACTTTAGCTTTTGCATAAACTAGAGCAACTTGGTTTGTACATGGAACAAAAGATATTAGTCATAAGCCTTTCGGTCACAAGGAAAGGGAAAAGAAACCGAATAGCTTAAGAAAGTAATGAAGGAGATTTTGTTTTTCCTAGATAAGTCATGGATCAACAGAATGGAGATTTTTAGGATAAAAATAAGCTACTTTAAGTTTTGAAAAACAAGACCAATTCAAACCTTAGTTTTTAATTTTCATGAAATTCTTCTTTCCTATTCTTTTCCTAAAATCCGGCCAGCATAGCCTTAAACAAGGCTGGAATCTTAGAGCTATACATCATATTCTAGAGTTTAAGCTATAAGCATAGAAATTGGAGAATTCAAAAGAGAAGGAGAATTTAAATTCAAACTAGTTAGGACATATACATAAAAATAGGAAACCTTAATTTAGCTAGATTCTCCTTTAGGACATGAATTGAAAATTTAGGAGAATCCCAATTTTTTAAAACTTCTTAGAATATCATTCCCATGTCTTAGGAATGCAAGAAGGTATTCAAATGATGATTGAGTGATAACATTTGGTCTAAAAAGTAAGAGAGATTAAAACTAAAATAATCTTGTCTTCAATGGGATTTGAACTCAAGTAACTAGGAATTGCTCACCAAGCTCTAAACACTTAACCAAATTACTTCTTTTGTCTTATCCTTCCAAAATAATTCTCTTCTCTCCTAATTCAAAAGCTACCCTTTTTCCCCCTAATATCATATTCCAAAACCTTCTTAACTATAAATAAAATTCCTAATCACTATGAACACTCTTCAAGAACATATACAATATACATAAAACACATTCAATTATATTATGACAAACAATACTCACATAATATGCTATTAAATGTAGTTCCTTCTCTTACTCTAAGGGTAGTCTTAAGTCAAGTTCAACATAATCAAAATTTTGTGTGTATGTGTACATATATATGTTGTCTGTGTGTATATATATGTGGTGTGTGTGTGTGTGTGTATGTATACATATATATATATATATATATATATTTATTTATATATATATGCACACACATATATTTTAATGTTGTGCATATGTATGTATGTATGTATGTATGTATGTATGTATGTATATATACACACACACACACACAAATATGCTATGTGTGTGTGTGTGTGTGTGTGTATGTGTTGAATATAAATACATATATATTAATGCCTAGTGAGTTGGGTATATACATACATATATATATATAGTATATATAGTATATATATATATATATATATATATAAATTAAAGAAAGTAAGGTTGCATACGGAATGTACAAATAAATTAAAGCATGAACAAATTAATGATGACCTGAAAGTAAATGAGGTGGCTTAGCCAACCATATGCAAATGGAACTTCAGATATTATTATTGAAAAGTACAATATTTTGAAAGCTAGAATTGAAATCTAACCGGAGAGAGTCTTGCAGGAATGTAAGATACAAGTGTTATGGTGTGGCAAGTGTGTCTTATAATGAAATTGAAATGGCTATTTATAGACAAAATAGCCGTGGTGCTACAGTGTCAAACAATAACATTAAAAAGCCGCTACAGTGTACAGTGAAAACAAGTAACACTCAAAAAGTGCTACAGTATTTTGCTGAGATCATTGCTTACGTCTTTGGTTGGGCTGATGTCGTCATGCGTGACATCATTCACAAAAATAATCTTCATCTTCGTCTTCCTTGTCTGAATCTACCTCTTGATCTTTGGTAGGTGCTTCAGGTGTCGGAATAGACGATTGTCCCTGTAGGTGTTGTAGCATGAGTTGTATGGCTGCTACAAAGTCTTCCTTAGATTTGGAGGCTGCAAGAGTGGCAACTGCAATGGATTTCTATTGAAGGAACTCTGTTTGCTGACTGTCTGCTAAAGATAGGTATTTGGGGTTGGATTTGAACCATTTTTCTATGGAAGGGATATAGGTATTCTTTTCATCCCAATCCTTCCACCATTTTCAATGTCCTTGGAGGGAAAGGTACGGCAGGCCATGCTGGTTTGCCTCTTTGTGATAGGCAAACTTCTGGGAATATATCCAGGCGAGCTTAAAAATACTGAAAAATTGAAGCAGAAGAGGAACTGCTGGTTGGGGATTTGAATATCTGGACAGAAAATAATCAAATCCTTATTTGATTGGTTGAGGGAGAATTTCCTTAGTTGGTCCATAAACTGGCCACCATTGATTAACAAACCAATGGGGGAACATAATTTGTGCAGGTTTCTTTTTATTAAAATAGAAAAACCACGAATGGCTTTGCTGTTTGCTTTGGAAGGTGAACGCATTCATCCAGGCTGCTTGATAATCCCAATAATTGTACACCATGGGGTCAAATGGTTGGAAAAATCGTTTGAATGTGTTTGGTGGGGCCTTCCACACTGAAGGAGTATGGATTGAATGGATCTGGACTGAAGTATTCATAATGAAGGATTCAGTCTTTTTATCCTTGTGAGGGTGAAACGATACACTCTCAGTATCTACTAGTATGAATTCGTAGTATTTTTGGGTGAATTTTGGCGATTTTTGGACAAAATTAACATCTGGGCCAAAAAGTTGCCTAGCTGCTAATTGTGGGTTGGAATTCCAGAATTCTGGTTCCATTTGAATGAGCTTATAGACTCCTGAAGTTTTGGAGGATGCAAGCTCAGGGGAAAAAGAGAGCCTGGAAGAAACAGGTTGTGGTTCAGAAGAAATAACCTTTGAGGATGCCGACTGCATCGTGCTTGTGTTTGTGTTTTTGGAAATTATTTTTCCAGTTTTTGTGGGGTTAGATGCCGCCATAATTTTGAGCTCAGAGATTTTTACCTGAGTTACCTGTTTCGGATCAGCTTGTGTAGGCTGACTTGGATTGCTGGATGGAAAGCCCATCTGTTAGCTTGTTGTGGGAAGTGGGAATCCCATTTTTCTACACTATTCATGAATATCAGTCACTGTCCATGCAGATTGGACTTGGGCTTCTTGTGAATCCTCAGATTCAACAATATCGGCCCAACTTTTAGAAGTTGGGTTTTCCAAGGAAAGTGGTTCCTGGATTTTTTGAGGTTGTAGAGTTTGGGCTTTGACCATTGCATAGTCTTTTGGACTGGTAAATTGGGTTTTGCCAGTGGATGATCCAGAGGATTCTTTCTTTGGTTCCTGCGAATCAGGGATATGAATGGTAGGAAGCTTTTTGAGCTTCAAATTCTTGTTCTTAGGTTTAGGAGCCATAGACTTATCAACCCTGCAGGAATTCCTGAGTTAAAAAATCAGGAATTGAATTTGAAGATCCTTTGATATATTCTATATCAAAATCAAATATGGATAAAATAGCTTGCCATCTAGTAAATATTTGTTTCGAGACAAGGTTTTTAACATCTTTTTGCAAGACATATTTTGCAGCTTTACAATCTATACGTAATAAGAATTTTTGGTTTAGCAAATCTGCTTGAAATTTTTGAATGCATAAAATAATCGCTAAGATTTCTTTTTTTATGGTGGGATAGTTCTGCTGGGAACTATTCCAATGCTTGGATGCAAATGCAATAATATGTTCTTTGCCATTTTTGTTCTGCTTCAAGATGCCACCATAACCAATGTCAGAGGCATCTGTTTCAACAATTTTTGGAGCTTGAGGATCTGGCAAGGATAGATGTGGCAAATTTTTGACTTGATCCTTTACCTGCCTAACTATTAAAGTATGGGCATTAGTCCATGGAGGGGGAGGCTGTTTAAGCTTATCATGCAATGGCTTAATCATATTTTTTATTCCTGGAATGAATTGAGAGACATAATTTAAACAACCAAGGAATCTTTGGAGTTGAGTCTTGTCAAGAATTTGGTCAGAAAATTTGTTAGCGAATTGAATTGATCGGGAAATAGGAGTAATATTTCCCTGTTGAATACTATGTCCGAGAAATCGAACATTAGTCTGAAAATTGCTGAATTTTGTTTTAGAAAGAACTAAACCATTTTGTTTAATGGTAAAGAGTAAAATATTAAGATGTTTGAAATGTTGTTCCAAACTATTTGAGAAAACTAAAACATCATCAATATAGACAATGATAAATTGGGAGTAAGAATTGAAAATCTCATTCATGATTCTTTGAAATTCAGAAGGAGTATTTTTCAAACCAAAAGGCATTACATTCCACTTATATTGACCAAAAGGGACTGTAAATGCAGTTTTGTATCGATCTCTGGGATAGATTTGGATTTGCCAATATCCAGATTTTAAATCGAATTTTGAAAATATGACTGCTGTATGCAACATGTTGAGCAAATCTTTTTTGTTGGGGATAGGGTATCTTATCCATCTGAGTGCTGTGTTGAGCGGTTTATAATTGATTACCAATCTTGGAACACCTCACTCGATTTCAGCATTTTTGTAAACATAGAATGCAGCACAACTCCATGGAGATGTACTTGGAGTGATAATTTTCTTTTGCAGGAGATCTTGGATTTCTTTCTGATAGAGTGTGGTTAACTCATGGTTCATTTGGATTGGTCTAGCCTTGGTTGGGATAGACTTTTCATCAAAATCAGGCTCATAATGGAGATGGACTATGTGCTGTTTCCTTTGCCAGAAGGCAGTAGGAAGATCAGAACAAAGATGTTGTTGGGTGTGATTTCCTAGAGCTTGGATTTTTGATTTGGTAGTTGGATCCTGCAATTGTAGCTGGAGTCTTTTGAAGGCCAAATCTGCTTTCAAGAAGTTGATTTGGGATTGTTTGTTTTCCAAAAGTTGGAGTTCTTTCACAATAGGAGGTCTATCAAAGCAGATGAGGATTTGTTGATTTAGATGGGTGACTTGAATACCTTCTTTGAGGACCATAAACGGAATGATCTGTTGGAGGAAAGGAGTGCCTAGGATAACAGGGTTAGTGATATCTTTGACTAATAAAAAAGAAGTGGAGACAGACAAAGAAGAGTGTTTTACCTCCACATTTGAAAGTTTGAAACTAATACCTAGTTTCTTACCATTGGCAGATCGAAGACTTTCTTTATTTTTTTCAAAGAACTTGGTAGGAATAAGTCCTTCTTGGATACAATTGAGGTCAACACCTATATCTAAAAGGGCTGGAATTTCAAGAGTGAAAGAATTGTTAATTACCAAAGTAATTCTTATATGCCATTTCTGGATGGATACCTTTGAAATATAATTCAGAAATTGGTTTGGTTCCTGAGGTTTAGAGGCTTCAGGCTCAATTGGTATTTCATCATTTGAATAGAGTTGTTGAAGAACTAATCTGTCTATTTCTTAGGAGGCTTTGATTTCTCTGATTTCTTGTTTGGGAATGGTAATTTCAGATTGTAAGTCTTGGATAGTGACTGATTTTTGAGGTTTGGTAGGAAACCTATTAAGAATATCTGTAATGTTATAGGTATTGACAATCCTAGGATGATTATCGAAAGGATTGGATTTTGAAGATGAGGGCTGATGCAAAGTTTATTTGAATTTATCTAGATATTCTTTTCTGGTAGCATCATCTGGGAGATTGCCTATAATCTCTAAGAGTAGATCTTACTCTTTAGAGAGAACATTGATGGAAGGCTGATCTTTGTCAGACTCGGAGGAGGATGAGGATGAAAGGACATCATCATCTTGGATTTGGTTGAATTGCTGATCATATTCATTATCAGCAAAATCAGACTCTGATTCAGAGAGAAAGTGGTTCTGAATCTTATCAAGTAATTCTTGATCTAAGAAGAGTTCATGGATTCTTTTGGAAACCCTGCAATACCTGGCTATATGGCCTGGCTTACCACATTTGAAATGAGTAACAGATTTGGACTTGTCTTTTGAGAGCTGGGGCCTTCTGATTTTATGAGGCTTAGGTTGAGGAGCAGGAAGGGCTGGATATTTGGTTGATTTTCTGAATTTGGGCTTACTTCTATGGTAAGTGGGCTTGGATTGCAACTGTTTGTGCCTATGCCTCTTATAGGGTTTTGAACTACAGGAAGCAACCCAAACTGTTCATAGAAAGAGACGAAATCTCTACTTCTTTGGGCGCTATCTTTGGCTAATTGCCTCAATATTTTATCTTGTCGATAAATCTTGAGGGCTACTTGCTGGATTTGATTGGTTAACTGACCAAAAGTGATCCTATCATAAGGTACGTTACCATTATGCTGGGTTTGCAATTCTTCTCGAACAAGGTCGCGAAGGGATTTGGGAAGGCCATCTAGGAATTTTTCTTTCCAATACTGGCTATTTCCATCAGGTCTGGCGTAAATGCGAGTAAGAAAGGTATCCTTGTACCAGCTAAAATCAGACAAAGTTTTACACTTGAGGTTATTGAGAATCTCAGTGGATTTTTCACGGAAAATACCTGGATTTCCAATGAAGGTTTTGACTAGTGTGAAAATCAAAGTAGACACTGCATCAGGGATTGGTTCTCCATTTTGTAAGCTGGGATGACCATCAGCATCTGTTTTGACAGCATGAAGGATATCATACTTATCTGTGTCAGTGAGATGTTCGTCCCACCAACATTTGAGTTGTCCTGTAAAACCTGCTATTAAAACATGAGCAGATAATTGGTCTGAACTACCATAGGTTGTTCTATATGCAGTGGCCATCATGGTCATCTGCTAGAATTTAACCATAATATTGTATTCAGACTGACCATCTATGTTCCATTCATAGATGTTGTTGGCATTGTAGGAATTTTGCAGGATAGTTGGACTTTCTTCTAGGGCTACATCGGGATGAGTGGCTCTAGAATAATAAAGTTTTTGAGGATTTCTCCAATTGTTTGGTCTTCCTAATCTAAGAGGGGCAATCTCTATAAGAGGAGGTTCGTTTGTAACTTGATCAGACACATCCGAGTCAGTTTCCTATAGAACAGAAATAGATTGGTGTGTAGTTGTTTTGGCTAGAGTAGAAGGTGATCCAGGAATAGCAGATTTTTGTTTAACACTCGTTGAAGGGATGTCCGGTATTATGATGGATCTTTCGATTTTTGCTATCCGTCTCTGTAATTCTGTGAGTATAGGTGGAGCAGAGGTTCTTTTGAGTTCCTCACGAAATTGGGCAAGAATCTCATAAGGTTTAAAAAGAAGAATAGTGGAAAAGGTGCTCGGGGGCTAATGTCCCAGACGTTGCTACATTGGAGATACTTGGTTTGGAAATCAAATATTCACCAATAGTTTGCAAATATTTATTAGTATAATTGTTTTGTTAAAAAAGACTTTGAATATATTTTGCTTTGACTGGTTCTTCAAACTCAGTTTCCAGTCTTCTTTTGAAAGATGCAGCAGTAATGGCTTCCATACCAAAAGGAATTTTAAAATTTTGACTTGGAGGTAATTCCGAAGAAACATATGTCCCTTGGGATGTTTGCCAAAGTTTTGAAACATTGACAGATTTCACAAATGGATAATCAATTTTGTTGAGTGAAGCATAGGCTTCAAATCATAAAAAGAAATCAATATGCTTTTGAACCTGGTTTAAAAATTCATAATATTTGATAGGGGCTAAATTGGGCATACTTTGCTTAGTTATTTGAGGTTCTTTTGTAATACATTTTGTGAAATAACTGATCATATTCTTTCATATTTGAGATTTTACCCTTGGAAAGGTATTTTAGTCATTACTTCAGGATTTTGGGTGAAACAAAGCAAAACTATCGCGAAGCAGAGCAGAACCGGCGCCGGCTGCAAGACTGGAACCGGTGCCGGCTGTACTCTGAAACATATGCGCACAATTCGGAGAAAAATTGGCGGATGAGTGGAGAAACAGAACCAAGGCGGCGCCGGCTGTGGTATGTCCCTGAGGCGGTGCTGCAATCTTTTTACGCATTTTTGAAAATCTAAAGAGTTTTAGCAGTTTCCAACTTCTACTCGGCCAAGAATTTTGTACCTACGAGTTTAGGCACCTCTTAAGCCTATAAATAGATGGAAAACACAAGGGAAAATGGGAGAATTCATTGATTATCATAGAAAATCACTCAGTCCAAGGAGAATTCTTCAAAGTTCAAGGAGGGTTGTACACGAAAGTTTTCAAAGGAAGAAGAAGAAGGCTTGTCTATGAGTTCTTTCTTTTACTTTGTTTTCTTTTTCTTGAACAATGATATGTTAATTTTTTTATTGTAATTCGACATTGTTTTGGATATTCATGATTTCTAGAGTTATTTGATCTTTTGATTAATTGGTTATTATTCTTGGTATTAAATTACTTATACTTATTACGAGATTAGTTAGTTAATTCTATCCATTGACTTGCTGGACCAAAGGGGGTTAATGGGTATTTCAATTTATTAGTTTCATATTCTGTTGGCAATTGACTTGCTGGACCAAAGGGGATTGATTGTTTAAGAACTGATAATTGAAGATTAATTGATGTCTTCCGAGACCAAGGGTTCATTGATTAATTTCATGTTCTAAATTCGCTGAGACCAAGGGAGTTTAATTAAGGATTGTGTTTAATGCGTCTTTTGGATGAATTAGTTGAGACGAACCAAGTGATTCTAATTTATCTAGGAGATAGTGATTTCATGGATTGACCATCAAAGTGAGTCTACCTTCATCCTTCATGGTGCTAAGAGAATGATTGGTTATGATAATGGTTAAGTTCTTTAAGATCATGTTTGTCTAAACAATGGCTTGAGTTGCATAAATCTACATCCTTGACATATATATATTTTTATTTTTATTTTACTTTTTAATTTTCTTTTTATTTATTTTTCACTTTATCGAGTCGGTTAAACAATGGAAAAAGGGTAATTAATGTCTACTTGTTCCTTGAGGATAGACACTTGTTTTAACCATATGCTCAGTTAATGATGAGTACGCTTGCTTATATGTGTGATTTGGGTTTAACATTTTAATTTGAACTTGATTGGGAATGTGCTTAATTTTGTTTGATTTTTATACCCAAGTCTGAACACATCAAGTTTTTGGCGCCGTTGTCGGGGAACAATAGCATGAAAACTCGGATTTTGTTGATTTAACCATGTAAATATGTAAATATGTCAATAGGTAAATATGTATATTCGTTCTTTCTGCAAAACGGTGCTATCTATTGTATTTTGTGTATTCTTGTATAACTATGTAACCTAACTTAAGCTAACCAACTTGGATTACGTCTTTTAAACTAACTACATACTCTTGTAGATTCCATGTATAACTCGTCTCCTTGTTCAAGAGAAATGGCAAATTGGGATCTAAGAACTTGATGTAAAAAATTAGTAAAAAACATACCAGACATTTAGTAAATTATCTACTTAAAAAAATAAAATTATTTGTAAAAAATTGTCTCATAAAAATATTTTATTCAGATTCTTTGAAAAAAAATTTGAAAAATTTTTGACAGAGTTTCCCCTATAAAATGAATATTTTTCGGGCACTAGGCCACCTCAAAATGCACAATTATGCAATTCAACCACCAAAAAACTCATAAAACCATCCAACCATTCAATCATGCTTATAATAAATTTCCAAGTAAACCTCCACTCATCCAACTAGGTCCTCTTCCAAAACACATAATTAAGTTGCATTATCTACATAATTAGCACTTGCATTCACCATGCATGCAGTTGCCAAACACACTTGCACATAACAAATTCCAAACAAAAAAACTCGTTCCACACATACATCAATATTTTTAGTCAATGTATATCAATCACTTCATGATTTTTTTTTTCTTTTCTTCATTTGTAATAGGTCAAATGTGTCTATCCTAATAATTTTGTTTTCTTCAACTAAGGAGGTAGGTTCAACACCTAGTATCTTAATTTTGTTTGGTCTGTTAAAACTCATCAAAGTATCATACTTTTGGAAGTAAATCAATCACTTCATCAAAACACAAGTAACCTAAAACTAGAAATTACTAAATTAATTTATTAAACAACAAAACTCAATACAAAGTCAAAATCTTCAAAACATCCTTCTAAATACAAATAAAACCATTAAAACAATATTTCAAGAAAATATTTACCATAGAATATTTACCATAGAAGTTAGCAATGAGAGAGACAAACTTTGCAACTGCAAAAATCAGGTGGGGCTTGACTGAGCACAAGAGGATACATTTTCCCTGTGATTTTGTGAACTTGTATTATTCCCATTATTCATTCTTCACCTAGGGACCATCCCTCTTCCTTAGCCCTTCAACTTCATTCTGTCAATCTTCTTCTTCAAACTTGACAAATCTTGTCTTGCTTATCTTTTTTAAATGATGAATGCACTTCTTTCATTTTAACCCCAACCCCTGGTTAGGTGCACAATTCTAATCAATTCATTACCGTAGCTGTACAACACATACTAAACGAGTATATTTTTTGTATAATATTAAATTTTCACTTGTACATTCCTCGAAAAATTGTGCACACCCAAATAAAAAAAAAAAAAGGGATCAAAATCCATTAACCATAGTTGTAACTGTGCAATCTGGCTCATGAAAAGTTGACTGGAAGCTTTGTCCACCTAAATTTTAGTGTTATTAATGAGGCAAGAAAATTGGGTATCAGCTTTCACCATGACAGGACAGACTGTGTGTTTTTTGCTACTTATTTTTCTGCTATTTACGAAAAATTCCAGGAAACACTTATCTAAACAAACATAAATTCCTCTCAAATAATGATGACAATATAGGTGAAATTAAGCTCCATTTGCCATAAACGACCAAAACAAATGCAAGACCATGCACCTCGATGCTCTGATAGACAAGCAGCAGTCAGATCTGAGAAGGACATACCATATGGTCCCTTGTGGCTGAGATGAGGAGATGACGAGCTGAACGACACAAAGACAACTGACCGGAGAAGATGACCAAGAGAAAATGACCAACCGGACAGCGCGATGCAAAGAGACCTACCAATTAGGACGTGCTGCCGGAGAAGACGACCCGGAATGAGGAGAACCGCGGGCGACAACGAGCTCAACGAAGAACAGAGGAATGCCGGGGGATCTGAAATATGAAGAAGCTATACGATGGTTATTAAAACCGTCGTATTAAAGAAATTGAATACGACGGTTAAGAAATAACCGTCGTATTAGGTCAAATTAATACGACGGTTATTAACAAACTGTCGTATTTAATAACCTAATACGACGGTTACCATCTAACCATCGTATTTAACCCGATAAAAAAATATTAAAAATTATTTACTTTTTAATTTATATAAATACACACACACACACACACACACTAACATGACACAAAATTACATTAACTTTAATTCTATAATATTAATTATATTATATATACTACATAGATATATGCACACGCATACATATTTGTAATTAAAATTTTTCATATTATATATACTCTATCCGTTCACTAATAATTGACCTAATTATAAAAAATTATGCATTTTATTAAATTGTAAAATTATAGAAAAAATAATTAAAATGTCCATTGCTTCCTTATAAAGATTGTGCTAAGAGTAAAATTAGAAACAATATTATAATTGAATACAATTAATCTACATATTTTTAAAATGGACAGTACAAAATAAAAAGACAATTAGGACAATTTTTTGTCGATGAATGGAAGGAACATATTAATCTAATATGTACTCACTAATTAATAAGCATATATTATAATGTATAAAAGTATACACACACATATACATATATACATATATATGCATATATATACACACATATATACATATATACATATATATGTATATATATATACACAAACACAAAACATACCAATACAATAATTAACTAACAAAATGAAATTCAAACTCGATCTTTAATACAAATTAAAATAACCAAATTGAATTCATAAGATGCAAACTAAAATTTATTTACAAGATTACCTATCCAAGTATTAGTTAGATATATTTATAAAGTTAAAACAAGTTAATTTAAGTATACCAAATTTGAAAGTCATTTATTTTATTTTATCATATTTTTTTAGTAATACTTATAAAATTGTAATAAAATATAGTGTATATAACTCATAGGATGGTTGTTAAAGCGTGATGTTTGCAAAAAAGGCCAAAATTTAATTAAAACTAAATACGACGGCTGGATAAACCCTCACAAAATGTTGACTAATACGACGGTTTGAAAGCAACCGTCGTATTAGGTCGACTTTTTGCGACGGCCAGCTCAGCCGTCGTTTTTTGTCGATATAATACGACGGTTTCTTTCAAACCGTCGTATTAGCCAACATTTTGCGACGGTTAAGAAGCCGTCGTTAAAGATAACCAAATACGACGGCTTTGCCTCCGTCGTAATTGATGTCGTCGTATTTTTTAGCATTTTTTGTAGTGAAGGTCGAACAGGGGGCAGTACCTCCATCACGCGTCGGAAGGAACACTCACAGCACCAGAATCAACAGAGCTTGAAACTTTAGTTGGTAAATTTGTAGTACATGTCACGAGGCATTTCCAAGAAATCGATTCCACATTCAAGAAATTCGACGCAATGATCTGCAAAAGAGAACAACAAATCTAGTTTTTGACAGATAAGGTAATAAAATCTCATGAACGCACACCGTTAGCCAGTGTGGAAACAGCTGCTGTCACGTTGTGAAGTGGAAAAGAATTACCAGACAGACCAGATGAAGGCTGGCGCCGGCTGGAAGAAGAGAATCAGCGCGGATATCCATAAACGCTGAAATGATACAACACAAAATGGAATCGGCGCCGGTTGAAGCACTGGAACCGGTGCCAGCTATCCCCTGTCCACCTCCCGAAAAACCTACTTTTCAGCCTAATGTACCATACCCTACTCATCTACACAAGGCCCGAAAAGATGCTCAGTTCAATAAATTCCTAGAGGTATTTAAACAACTGCACATAAACATTCCCCTCAGTGAAGCTTTAATCCACATGCCCAAATATGCCAAATTCCTCAAAAGCATGCTTGTTAACAAAAAGCAACTGGAAGAATTGTCTACAGTAGTCCTCAATGAAGAATGCTCAGCCATCTTTCAAGATAACTCGAGTTTGCCCCAAAAAGTGGAAGATCCAGGAAGTTTCTCTATCCCATATCTAATTGACACTCTTAATGTCTGTAATGCATTAGCTGACCTAGGTGCTAACATTAATTTACTACCATATAAAACATTTAAAAGGCTAGGCCTAGGAGAACCACAGCCCACTAGGATGAGTATTCAACTTGCGGATCGATCTATCAAATACCCTAGGGGCATCATTGAAAATGTGTTGGTAAAAGTTGATAAATTCATATTCCTTGTGGATTTTGTTATTCTTGACATGGATGAAGAATCTAAAGTCCCCTTAATCTTAGGTAGACCCTTCCTAGCTACAGTAAAAGCATTAATTAATATCCATGGGGGGAGGTTAACACTGAGGGTTGGGGATGAGGAAGTCATAATTCGAATCCACAAGAGCATGCAACAACCTATGACTTCAGATGATTTGTGTCTAAGAGTTGATATTCTTGACAAACCAATTTTTGAGATGGTGCATGAATCTATTGAGGAAGAATTGATGGAAACATCAATGGCATATTCGGAGGAATTTCATAGCAAGGATGGGAGGCAGAGTTTTGACGTAGAAAAACGTAGCTTGGGGAGAATGAAATCATCTATAGAGGATCCTCCCGAAGTAGAATTAAAGGACCTACCCGAGCATTTGGGATATGTGTTCTTGGCTAAGGATCGTAAATTGCCTATTATCATTGCCAAAAATCTCAAGGCAGAACAAAAGACCAAGCTGGTAAGTCTGTTGGGAAAATATAAAAGGGTGATAGCTTGGAAGATCACTGATATTAAAGGTATTAGTCCATCCTTTTGCATACACAAGATCTTGATGGAAGAAAGTGCAAAACCCGTAGTGCAACCCCAACGTAGGTTGAACCCACATATAAGTGAAGTGGTAAAAGGTGAGGTGGTTAACCTCTTAGATTCTGGCATCATTTATCCTATTTTAGATAGCAGTTAGGTAAGTCCTACTCAAGTAGTACCAAAGAAGGGAGGAATGGCGGTGAGCCCCAACGATAGAAATGAGTTAGTCCCTATGAGATTGGTCACGAGTTGGAGATTTTGCATAGATTATATGATGTTAAACAAAGCCACTCAAAAAAATCACTTCCCTCTTCCTTTCATTGACTAAATGTTGGAAAGGTTAGCCAGACACGTGTACTATTATTTCTTAGATGGATTCTCGGGCTACCTGCAAATTCCCATAGCTCCGGAGGACCAAGAAAAGACCACTTTCACGTGTCCATATGGTACTTTTGCATATCGTAGGATGCCATTTAGCCTTTGCAATGGCCCTGGAATATTCCAAAGGTGCATGATTTATGGATGATTTCTCAGTTTTTGGTGATTCATTTGACTTGTGTTCATGGTGCTCGCAAGATATGAAGAGACTAGCCTCATGCTTAACTGGGAAAAGTGCCACTTTATGGTACAAGAAGGTATTGTACTAGAGTATAAAATTTCAAAGAAGGGTATTGAGGTCGATAGAGCAAAAATTGAAGCAATCGAGAAGCTACCTCCTCCTACTTCGGTAAAAGCTATAAGGAGCTTTCTTGGTCATGCAGGCTTCTACAAGCGGTTTATCTTAGACTTCTCAAAAATTTCGAAACCTCTTACTTCTTTATTTGAAAAGGATGCTGTGTTTAATTTTGATGATAAATGTCTCAATGCTTTTACCATACTTAAAGAGAAATTTATTAATTTACCCATTCTAATTACCCCGGATTGGTCTCTTCCCTTTGAACTAATGTGTGATGCAAGCGACTTTGTAGTTAGTGCAGTACTGGGACAAAGATGGAACAAGCACTTCCAACCGATATACAATGCCAGCAAGACTCTAACGGATGCACAGGAAAATTACACAACAACAGAGAAAGAGTTGCTTGCCATAGTGTTTGCTTTTGATAAATTCCGCTCTTATCTTATTTTGTCTAAAGTCATTATATATACGAACCATTCGACCTTGAAGTACCTACTAACCAAACATGATTCCAAACTAAGATTTCCAAGATAGGTTCTATTATTGCAGGAATTTGATTTGGAGATTAGGGACAAAAAGGGGGCAGAAAACTTGGCTGCCGATCATCTGTCAAGATTGGATAATCCAAACCTGGAATCCTTGCTAGACGAAGACATTGATGACGCTTTTCCAGATGAGCAACTCTTGCTCATAGAAGGTGAGATCTAAACCCCAACATGGTTTGCCGGCTTTGCTAATTACTTGGCTGCAGGAATTACCCCAAAAGACCTCACGACACATCAAAAGAAGAAATTCTTCTCCGACGTACGACATTACTTCTGGGATGATCTATATTTGTTCAAGTGTTGTGCGGACCAAATCATTCGGAGATATGTGGTTTCTAGGAAAAGGGAAGATATTCTTCGACATTGTCATGAAGGACTTGCTGGAGGCCATTACCAAGCCAACAACACTGCACGAAAGGTGCTAGACTTTGGATTCTATTGGCCCTCGTTGTTTAAAGATGCCCACAAGTTTGTCCAAAATTGTGATAGGTGTCAACGCACAGGTAACCTTTCAAAATCTAATGAGATGCCATTACAAAATTTTCAAGCATGTGAAGTATTTGACTGTGGGGGCATAGACTTTATGGGACCTTTTCCTAGTTCTTTAGGGAATAAATATATCTTAGTGGCAGTGGATTATGTCTCTAAATAGGTAGAAGCCCAAGCCTTACCCACTAATAATGCAAGGCTGGTGGTTAAATTTCTAAAAAAAAAATTCACTCGTTTTGGTGTACCTAAGGTCCTCATTAGTGATAGGGGGACTCATTTTTGCAATGCACAAATGAAAAAAGTTTTCACACACCTAGGTGTGCACCATAGATTGGCTACCCCATATCACCCGCAAACAAGTGGACAGGTTGAGGTGGTTAATAGAGAATTCAAACGAATTTTGGAAAAAAACTGTCAATCATACTCTGAAAGATTGGAACTTAAAATTAGATGATACCCTTTGGGCATACCGAACAGCCTTTAAGATACTGATTGGTACAACTCCGTTTCGATTAGTTTATGGTAAATCCTGTCACTTACCCGTTGAAATTGAACACAAGGCTTATTGGGTGATAAAACTAGTTAACCTCGATCTTGAGTTAGCTAGGAAGTCCAAGTTACTTCAACTCATAGCCTTGGAGGAATTGCGAAACGATGCTTATGATCATTCCATATGGTACAAGGAGAAAGTCAAACGGTGGCACGACAAGTATATCACTTACTAACCTGAATTTGAACCAGGCGAGCAAGTACTGTTATTCAATTCTTGTTTAAAACTCTTTCCTGGCAAGTTGAAATCTTGGTGGTTGGGACCATTCACAGTAAGTAAGATCGGCCCTTTTGGCACCCTCGAACTTACTCACTCCACTCGGGGCACTTTCAAAGTCAATAGCCATAGGGTGAAACGTTATGCGGGTGGCAGTCTTCCACATCCTGAACAGGTGGACATGCTCTTTGACGAATCCACATAGAAAATGTGTGGTTTCCCAAGCAGCAGTTGTTTTTTGGCCATCTCTATTTCGTTTGTCTTTGCTTTATTTACTTTTCTAGTTGTTATGCTTTGGTATTTTCTTTTGTTTTTAGGTATGTTGATGCTGCTTCCCTCTTTATGCATTCAGCTCTTGTACGCCACAATGAATGGAAGATTGTTTTTCCTATCTCTTCTCCTTTATTTTGTTTGGTCCCATGGTATTGGTTGTTTTGGTTATATTTATTTGGCCATTGAGGATAATGTCCAGTTTAAGTGTGGGGAGTGGTTTGATTGACAATTCTTCTATACATATTCTTGCATACGGGATTTTTCACTTTTTTCAAAATTTTCAATTTCAAGCTGTAATTTTTTTAGTGCATGTCTTTATGATGGATTATAGAGCTTATGTTCTAGATTATTGATTACTTATGCATGACTTTTTGCACTCACTTGGACGAAGTAGTTCTTGATCAAATACTGTGCATTATTCTTAAACCTGTTTTTCTCTAAAATTCATAGAACATTCTAGAACTTACTTGAATACCTCTCGAGGCAAAATAAGAAAGACATTCATGATTTAACTTAGGGATGATGATAATAGGCCTTCTTTAGATAGTTTGAGCTTTTCAAGCCTACCTATTGTTATATTTTCCCTGGTGCCCATTTTGAGCCTAAATTGGTGATTTCTTTCTTTAAAACCCATCATAATATTTTGTCCATTCCTTGTGCTGAGAGTTTGTATAATTTCCAAATCTTTATACTCTTGAAGGATGAAAGTATATGCATATTGCAAAAAATGCAGGGATGGAGATCATGACTTGTTACTCTCAATCATGGATCAATTACAAGTGGAGCTAGGAAAAGAAAGGAAGTGGAATAGAAGGAAGAAGTTGAAAAAAATTGAGAAAGAAAAGAATAGTGAGCTGAAAAAAGATGAGAAAGAAGAAAAGAAAAGAGAGGAAGTAAAAAGAGAAAACAACAAGCTGCTAGAAAGAAGAGTGAAAAAAAGAGAGAAAAGGATAGCAGTAGTGAAACCAAAAGAGAAGAGAATTGAAAAAGCAGTGGAAAAAAAGAATGGAAAAGATCACAAAAGGGATGGTGAGTAAATTGTAAAAATAAGTTCATATAAAGCACTTGACACCATTGCTGGAAAAATTGAGTGATCTTGTGAGGAAAAGAGTTGATGATGAGAAGAGTGAAAGAAAAAGAGAAAAAAAATACAGGATTTACTTGAAATATATAAGGTTTGTTATATAAGGTTATGGTTTGATTGATTCGTGGAATAGGAGAGCAAGAAGAGTTGGAAATTATAGCTTTATTTTGGTTATCCTTTTCTTGCTTACTCTCAGTTCTTCTTTGACTTTTGTTATTCCTATATCCTTCGTTTGCTAAGCTACATTACAAACCTTTAGCCTTACATTACAAGTTTAAAAGTCCTACTTGATCTAAGTAGAATCATGATATGTCTCGGATTAGTGGAGAGAGTGTATGAAAAGTAAGCATATAGAATGCATACTCTTTTTGAACTAACTTCTTTCCAATGGTTTGAGAATATTATAAAGTATTGAGATGGTTTTACAAAGTCATTTATCACTACATAAGTCTTGCATTGGCTGTGAAAGATTTAGTATCATATGTTCTATGTTCATGAATAAAAAAAGTATTGAAGATATGGTTTTGGAATTGATTGAGTGATTTGATTAAAACCTTGTGTTTTTCCTACTTGTTCTTGATACTTTGCTTGAGGACAAGCAAAGAGTTAAGCGTATGGGAATATGATAGGGGCTAAATTGGTCATACTTTGCTTAGTTATTTGAGGTTCTTTTGTAATACATTTTGTGAAATAACTGGTCATATTCTTTCATATTTGAGATTTTACCATTGAAAAGGTATTTTGGTCATTACTTCAAGATTTTGGGTGAAACAAAGCAAAACTATAGCGAAGCAGAGCAGAACCGGTGCCGGCTATACTCTAGAACGTATGCGCACAATTCGGAGAAAAATTGGTGGACAAGTGGAGAAATAGAACCAAGGCGGCGCCGGCTCCGAAGGACCAAGGCGGCACCGGCTATGGTCTGTCCCTGAGGCGGTGCTGTGATCTTTTTATGCGTTTTTGGAAATCTGAAGAGTTTTAGCAGTTTCCAACTTCTACTCGGCCAAGAACTTTGTACCTACGAGTTTAGGCACCTCTTAAGCCTATAAATAGATGGAAAACACAAGGGAAAAGGGGAGAATTCATTGATTATCATAGAAAATCACTCAGTCCAAGGAGAATTCTTCAAAGTTCAAGGAGGGTTGTACAAGAAGGTTTTCAAAGGAAGAAGAAGGAGGCTTGTCTATGAGTTCTTTCTTTTACTTTGTTTTCTTTTTCTTGAACAATGATATGTTAATTGTTTTATTGTAATTCGACATTGTTTTGGATATTTATGATTTCTAGAGTTATTTGATCTTTTGATTAATTGGTTATTATTATTGGTATTCAATTACTTATGCTTATTACGAGATTAGTTAGTTGATTCTATCCATTGACTTGCTGGACCAAAGGGGGTTGATGGGTGTTTCAATTTATTAGTTTCATATTCTGTTGGCAATTGACTTGCTGGACTAAAGGGGGTTGATTGTTTAAGATCTGATAATTGAAGATTAATTGATGTCTTCTAAGACCAAGGGTTCATTGATTAATGTCATGTTCTAAATTCGCCGAGACCAAGGGAGTTTAATTAAGGATTGTGTTTAATGCGTCTTTTAGATGAATTAGTTGAGACAGACCAAGTGATTCTAATTTATCTAGGAGATAGTGATTTCATGGATTGACCACAAAGTGAGTCTACCTTCATCCTTCATGGTGCTAAGAGAATGATTGGTTATGATAATGGTTAAGTTCTTTAAGATCATGTTTGTCTAAACAATGGCTTGAGTTGCATAAATCTACATCCTTGACATATACATATTTTTATTTTTATTTTCCTTTTTAATTTTAATTTTATTAATTTTTCACTTCATTGAGTCGGTTAAACAATGAAAAAAGGGTAATTAATGTCTACTTGTTCCTTGAGGATCGACACTTGTTTTAACCCTATGCTCAGTTAATGATGAGTACGCTTTCTCATATGTGTGATTTGGGTTTAACATTTTAATTTGAACCTGATTGGGAATGTGCTTAATTTTGTATGATTTTTATACCCAAGTCTGAACGCATCAATATTTATCTTGGATCTGTTGTCTCTCAGATCCTTGATAATGTTCAAAAAACCAGTTTCTTTTGAGAATGTTTACAGGGGAGTAAAATTCTTTTCTCAATTGTTCTTTGTTTATAACAAAATCAGTTTGTAAAACATTAAGATCTCCAATCATAGCAGAATGGGTAGGAGATGTAGGATTATCATCAGATCCAAGTTGTGGAACATACTTGGCTTGAGGAATTCTCAGATCTTGATCTATATCCTGTAGATGTGTTGCTACTGAGGATGTAGAGTGTCTTGGTTGTTGAAATCTAGATGATGATCCTAACCTAGATGTTGTACTTGAAGGAGGATACGAGATCCGTTGACTGAGAGATCTCTGGAAAGTGATTTCAACATTTCCAAAAGGAGATTGGTGTATCTCGGAGACAGTTGTGTTTTCTGGTTTCTCAGAAGGAGTGACTCCAGTTAGTAGCCAGTTTGATGGAAGACTTACCTATTTCCAGGAAATAGGCTTTGGAATTGAAAGATGGGATCTGGACAGATCTATTTGAAATAGGATTATTTCTCCTTTGTTTGATTCTTTTATAGCACTAGTATTGAAAGCAGAGTTCATAGCCTTATATTGAATTCTATATAAAATTGCTACTGGAAGAGATCCAGTTTTTATTTTGAAGTTTGCAGTTTGGACATTCAGGGTTAGTGAGTCTAAAGGATTCCTATCCTGGAGAGAAACAGTAAAATTTGGGAAACAATCAAAATAAACTGGTCCAATGCAGAGGCTGGTTTCAACCATGCCTAGAAGAGAATCGTTGAAGTTTAGGAACCTGATATCCCTAAGGCATAAAAGGAGGGATATGTCTAAACCTTCTCTAGACAGGGGTTTTGCTGCAATTTGGACTAGGCTAAAATGAAGATATTTGTATTTTTGTCTGAATTTTTCCAGAGCACTTGAGGTAAGGAGTCTGATTTCTTGGGTATCAGGATCTATTTGGACTGTTTCCTCAACAGTTTTGATAACATAGTCACTGCTAAGTGACCATCTGGGATTTTTGTAAATTTCTTTGTCAGAAAACTTGAGAATTTTCCAATTGTCAATTGATTGTTGTAGATAAGAGAAGTGGACTTCTTCTTTGATCTTTGAAGAAACAACAGGAGCAATGGGATAAGAGGATGAAGAGGAGGATGAAAATGAGGATCTGAAGAGTCTAGAAAAAGATATGATGCAATAATGATAAATATGCAGAAAGCAAGAAAATATTCAAGAAAGCAGTAAATTACGACAAGTATTTAATCAGTTTGTAAATACTTCCCTTAGCTTGGTGATCATCACCATCAGATTCCATAAGATGGAATTCACTCAAGTTATTAGTCATTCTACATAATACTCAGTTTAGATCTATGGTTTGTGTTCTTCTTAGAGATATGATTTATTTGTTATATAAAGTCTAGATAAGTTATGTTTGTGTGCAGATCTATACTAAATCTAGCCATTGAGAATTGAATTCTCGTCTCAACATGATACTGGAACCACCGGCGACCTTAACTCTATGGTCTTAAGGTTTAGTCTATCTTGTAGAGAAGATCTGGATACCAGATCTCCTTCTAGATTTAATTAGATCTTTGCACAAAGTTCTCAGATCTATACAATATGTAACAAATAAAACATAGATCTATGAAGATCAGAAACATATATTCTTCATACGTAGGCTTCTGTCGGCAAGCCGACGTTGGTCCTGCCGATTTCTCACTAGAAATCGTCAGTTTCAACACCTAATATACTCAGAATACATAAATCAAAACAGAATATGGTATAAAATACTAATAACAAGAGTCATCTACCTTATGATGGATCTTTCAATTTCTGCTATCCATCTCTGTAATTCTGTGAGCATGGGTGGAGCAGAAGTTCTTTTGAGTTCCTTGCGAAATTGGGCAGGAATCTCATAAGGTTTAAAAAGAGGAATAGTGAAAGAGGTGCTGGGGGCTGATGTCCCAGATGTTGCTACATTGGAGATACTTGGTTTGGAAATCAAATATTCACCAATAGTTTACAAATATTTATCAGTATAATTGTTTTGTTCAAAAAGACTTTGAATATCTTTTGCCTTGACTGGTTCTTCAAACTCAGTTTCTAGTCTTCTTTTGAAAGGAGTAGCAGTAATGGTTTCCATACCAAAAGGAATTTTAAAATTTTGACCGGGAGGTAATTCCGAAGAAACATATGTCCCTTGGGATGTTTGCCAAAGTTTTGAAACATTGACAGATTTCGTAAATGGATAATCAATTTTGTTGAGTGAAGCATAGGCTTCAAACCATAAAAAAAAAAAAAAAATCAATCTGCTTTTGAACCTAGTTTAAAAATTCATAATATTTATCTTGGATCTGTTGTCTCTCAGATCCTTGATAATGTTCAAAAAACCAGTTTCTTTTGAGAATGTTTACAGGGGAGTAAAATTCTTTTCTCAATTGTTCTTTGTTTATAACAAAATCAGTTTGTAAAACATTAAGATCTCCAATCATAGAAGAATGGGTAGGAGATGTATGATTATCAACAGATCCAAGTTGTAGAACATACCTGGCTTGAGGAATTCTCAGATCTTGATCTATATCCTGTAGATGTGTTGCTACTGTATTTATATAGTATATATATATATATATATATATACTATATATATATATATGTATGTATGTATATGTTGTATATAAATACATATATTGATGTCCTGTAAGTTGGGTATATAAAAATCATTCTTTTTAAACACATTCCTCAACTAAATTTTAACTAAAACATTAACACCAAAATCACACATATAAAGCGAGTATACTTATTGCAAGTATAGTATAAGGAACTAACAAGTATCGATCCACAAGGAACAATACCACTAGTTACTCTCATTCTTCATTGTTTAGCCTAAGAAAATTAGAAAAGATGAAACATAATTACAAATACATACAAGATCATCAATTATAAACACGATAACAATTAAAAATTTGTTCTTAGATAGGATTCCAAAGAAGTATGACAAATATTAAGTTAGCAATTATTACAATTATTCAAACAATTCTAGCATTATCAAGGATAAAAAATAGAGTCCGCTCTCTCTCTCTCTCTCTCTCTCTCTCTCGTTATGGGTTCACTATTTCTTAGCTAAGTTAACAGATATCTCTACCTGATTAATCAATTAAAAAGATGCATTAATTCCAATTCCTTAATAGTAATATCTCTATCTCTAGTCAATATTAACATGAATGAAATTAACATCCTTATCTCGAGATGACATTAAAATTTCTTTAACTACCAAGTTCTTAATCTCTTAACCCCTCTCTAGTCAATTAAGAGATAAAAAATATAAAATCAATTAAATTGAAATTCACTCCTAATCTCGTTCTAAAATTAATTAGAAGGAAGTAACAAACAATCAATCTAACAAATAAATCCAAGTAACAAAATATTAGAAATTGGCAATTAATTGATAAAAAAGAAAAACTTAATATAAAATCATAATCTTTAAATTATCCTTCTAAGATACAATCAATCAATAAGAACAACATTGTTAAAGTATGAAAACAAAAGAGAAAAAAGAGAACTCATAGACAAACAATCATTCTTCTCCTGTTGAATGCCCTCCTTGATCAAGTATCCTATATTCCTCTAAAAACACTAAGCTAACTCTCTCAATATATTGAATCTTGTGTATTTGATCTTGTATATCTCCTTAGACTTCTTTTCCAATGATTATATAGCCTCTTGGTTGCTAAAAAGCGTCCAGAAGAGTCCCTTTCTAGCATGCATTACTTAAGTTCCTAAGGGTAAAACACCTAAAAAAACACATCGGTTTGACCTCAAATTTTGTCAGTAGACAGCTTAACAATTAGAATGAAATACAATCAGTAGATATAGAAAATCACATTCATATAAATATTAGAAAAACCTAAACTGCACAAATCTATCTTGAACAGGCAAGTTGTAAAGAAAAATTTATAACTTTTTATCCTTACCTAATTTTAATCCCAAATTTTCCAATTTATTAAAGAACGTAAAAATCTTCTCCAAGTCATCCACAAACAAATAGCAAAAATAGCCTCAAATAGAACATGTAAACATAAAAAAAAAAAAAAACTGTTTTCTTCTCTTCAGAATTTTGAAAAATTTCTAGTATTAATGTCTACGTTTTCTTGTACAATTTTTAACATGGATATTATATCAAATATGTTTAGAATACAATGTCAAAACATCTTTAAAGAATAAGGTACTTTGCTGCACTTTCTTGCATTAATACTAACATATAACAAAAAATAGTGAAAATTTCAATGAGTGTATAAAGTAGTTTTGTATCAAGAAAATACATTTTTTGGGCCTATTTTCTCAAAACCAATGCCCTATAAAGGTCAAAGAGAGGAAAAAACATCTATAAATATTTCCAAGCAATGATTACACAAGAATCAATCAAAACTTTGCATATAAATTGGAAAAATTCCAACTTTCATGTATAATTGCAAACAAAAGAAAAATGATTTTTTTCTTGAAAATTCTATGAAAGATTGTTTGTTTTTGCAAGATCTAAATAAATAGAACTCATAACTGTAAGTTCTTGATCATCTTTAATTGAAAATCATATCAACAAACATTAAAACCAAAAATCCTAATTTCCTTATAATTGGCGGCAACCAAGATTAAAGGAAAAGAAGGAGTTTTTGCCATTATCTTTTGCAAGATCTCACTTGATGAGCTTAGGAAGTACTTCTAACCCTAGTTGAGTGTTGAATTATGCCAAGATCACCCATACTCAATTAAAAAATGATGCGCGATAGAGAAGAGGGCAAAATAGAAATTTTCTCAAGATTTGCTTGAGATGAAACCGAGAGTTTCTTTGAGAGGAAGGGGAATCTCGTGTGATTGTGAGAAGAGGTAGAGGGAGTGATGGCTGAAAGGATTCTCTAGGGCAACAAAATTGATTTGTTTATCGTTGATAGAAAGAATAACGTGAGGTTTAGAAGAGTCTCTAGGGAAAAGTTTAGAAGGTCTATAGTTCAAAACCTCATATGAATTTTTATTATAAAATTCTTTCTTCTCTCTCTTTTTTAATAAATAAATTGATAAATAAATAAATAAAATATATCAATAATTAAATACTATATATATATAACTCACCTTAATAATTCTCATGCAAGGCATTTTGTTCCTTCTTATTTAAACAATGACTCCCTCGATTATCCCAGGGTATAAAATTTCTTACATATCACACGTTCAAGAAATTCTAGTAATTAACACAAATTCATAGTCACATGTTATAATCATACAACATACCCATATGAATACATACTCATGCTCAATGAATGATAATGTTGTTGAATTGTATGCCCTCTTAGACTAGGTTTCTGATGTAAAATTAAATATTTTAATAAAAGAATTTATTTTCAGAAATTGTTTGTGAATTTACTTTTTGTTTGTGCACGATTTTCGTTTGGAACAGACCCATTGTGTTTAAATAAGTGATCCATGTGAATGGTGGTCTTTCACAGTAAGGTATGGATCACGGGTTATTTAATACATAAACATTTGTTCTTAACCTATTGATGAGGCTGGGAATCTCATCATGTTTAGGTTATTATGTTATGAATTCTAAATGGGGAATAGCTTACCTTTAGCCAGTGAGTAGTCCACTCACTTCATAACATCAGCGTATTTCGAATACGTAGGACAGGACCTGTAGTAGTGGTTTCTAAAAGTACTATATGATAGAAACCTAGACTACTACCGCTACAGCGTGGACTAGTACTCCACGACTTGAGTATGAGTTGGTGGTCTGGCGAAGCTGGAAGCATATACTTTGATTTGCTATAGTTGAGGTTCTATCGTAGGGCCAATATATTTGCATGTTGGGTATGCGTGACTAGTTAGTTAAGACAGACTTGTACAAGATAGTTTTTGCACTATATCGCCCCTTGTGGTTGTCCGAATGGTCTAAAATGTCCAGGGCCCTGGGAAATATGACTTGGATGTTTGCTTTAGGGTAGCTCCCTTGGAAAGCGAAAACACTCCAGGAAGTCGTGGATCATTGGACTAGAAGCCTAAGGATGGTAGATGTCATTTAGAGGGGTGTTAGTACACTTCTTCCTCTCTAAATGTACGGCGATGTGTAGAGGGGTATTTTAGTCATTTCACCTGTAGGTCGGAGACTTTGCTAATGCAACATTATCCTTGGGGTCAATATTTCCTTATGGTGATATTAAAAAATATTTAAAATGCAAAATACAGCTATTTATATAGCAGGGGTGTTTTGGTCATTTTAGCAGCCAAGGCGATGTGTCTTTTTGGTCCTCGGAATAGCCCGTAAGTCCTAACTACTTTTGGGTTAAGGAATTGGTCTCAGTTGAAGAAGATTTTATTTTATTTTATTTTATTTAGGAAGTCTAATTTATTATTGGACTGGAATAAAATATATAAATAAATAAAATAGGAGTTGAGAGAAAATTAATTATCTAGTTTATTTGGTTAATTAATTATTCAGGGCGTAGGTCCAGTATGAATAATTAGGAAATTAACCTGGGCTTAAACTAGGGAAAATAATTAATATTTAATTATTTATTGGGTTATTTATATAGGCCCAAGAAATAAATAATTCAAGATTAATTATTTTGGTTCATTTGGGCTCATTAATTATTTATTGGGTTATTTATGTAAGCCCAGAAAATAAATAATTAATGTTTATTATTTTGGGCCTTTTGGGTCCAAGGAAAATAATAAATATTTTTCTGGCCTAATAGCTTGGACCTTAGGGTTTTTCCAGATACGGTTAAGAGGAGTTTAGGGTTAGGCCAAACTGATTCTCAGGATAACATCCGGGTGTTTTGAAATCCCGGAGATATGTTTATCAGATAATGAGAGACCTAATTTTGGCTAACTAATAAACAATTCTTTGGAAAAAGAAAAACCCTAGTTTTCCCTACCCAACAGAAGACTCACGTCTCTCTGGAGAGCCTCATGTAAGCTCCCTCTCTCACGCCTCCCTCTTCTTAGTTTCTCCTTGGAGCTTTGCTAACCAATAGCAAGTGAATCAGGGAGATTTGAGACCATTCTTCTTCTCTGTTGTGTTCACCGACTAGAGGTTAGGCTGAGGAATATCCCGAGAGCTGGAAAGCTAAGCGTTCATGCAAACAACGCGGAGTAGAAGGCTAGCGGGTGTTCAACCGGAAGCTTCTTCAAGTGGGCAAAGCGAGGTAATTCCAGTCGTTCAATCCGCTCTTACTCAACCTAGGGTTAAGGAGCGCAAAGGTATGATCTTCACGCTTCCGTATAGCCTTTAAGGCTTGGTTTTATTTTTCTCTGTTTAATTTTTTACGCTACCAGTGCATGCTCTCTGTTTCCGTCTCCCTCAAATGTTCCCCAAATCTAGGTGGATTTAGGGTGGGTGTTATATTCTTCCCCCCTTAAAAGAATTTCATCCCTAAAATTTCGACAATATCAAACCTCATTGCATTTTTGAGTATTTATTTTGCATCCATTACTCTATTTCCCATGTGGTGTCCTGGATTTTATGATACTCCCAAAGATTTTTTATCGTAGGAATCGTTTTATTCCATAACTCCTTAACACTTCTTTCCAAGATCTTTCTCAACATAACTAAGATTAGGGTGAAGTTGCAAGGGCTCGTCATTAACCAGATGTTCGGAGTTCGGTTGACACTTCTAAAGTTAAGACATACGAAATATACTATGGATTCCCATTAGTCCATCTGGAAGATCTAACCTATAGTCACTATTCCTATTCTCTCGGAAATGGGAAAATGTTCGATATACATATGGCTTAACCTTTTTAGGGTGCTTCAAGACTCCCTACTCGGTGTTAAGAAAACTTGATCCCTAACTTGAAACTCTAACTCTATTCTTCAGTTATCTACGTAACTTGTAGCACCCGCTACCTACGTACCCCAAAAAGGGCAGGGATGTTGCTCCATCCAAAGGATAAGGGGTCTTTCTAACGAAGTAAATAAATAACTCATCCAAAATAATACCTTAAATAAAACTTAACTGTAATATAGCTCAAGTAAAGCTCAACCAAAGTCTAAAAAACAAAGAACAATAAAATATTATCTCTAAGCAAAAAAAACTAAAAAATCAAGTAGAAGATCTTGAAATCCAGCCCCAACCTTGTCAGTAGTGCCCATGACCTGAAAACATGCACAAAAATTGTGAGAAATAAATTACCAAGTAAGTCTTGTGTGTGTGAGAATGCACATTTGAAACAATTTCGTGATATGCAATTTTTAAATACCAAAAACGCAACTGCAATTAAAATTAACCGTTTTAAACACAAGAGTGGTGTTTTCAATTTGCATTCTGAGTAAATAACCTTATTTCAAAGAAACCAACTACTCAATAATAACGTGGACTATGAAACCATGTATCATAGCCCTAAGTCACAAAACCCTGCATCATGACCCTGTACTGTGAAACCCTGCATCACAATACGGTGGGTGATCAGCTCACAGGTGGGGATACTCCTCCATTTCCCAAACCCCTCTAACTTACAAGTTGTTCATTTTAGAGAAATACAGTCCCACTTGGAAATGATCGCAAGCTCGGACCAGCCTGACCCTTTAACACTGTCGTCTAATTAGAAACGAGTTTGTCTCCCGAAGTTGGCCACCTATCGGAAGACTAGCTCCTTCTTAGACTAGTGTCAGTAGACTACTCTTATTGAGTACTTAACAATTTTGCAACAAGGAAACTCATTAGCATCAAATAGTAGCCAAAAAGAAAATATCCCGTATGACTTGGGAAATATTGTTGAACACATCTAGTGTGAAAAACCAAGTGGGTCATTTTGAAAATCCTTTGGTTCAAGAAATCAATGCGTGAGTAGAAATAAAGTAAGAAATCTGGCCATACCAAACATTTTATCACAACAAAACATGACCTTTGACAACTTGCATTTGCATTGTTTCACAAATGATTTTAATACAAGAACTTACCTGATCCGTTTGTCTCATAAATATTAGATTCTTCTAATTACCTTATCAATGGGTCCAAGTCCTGTTTAGAGAAGATACAAAGATCATGTCACAAACTTCCCTGTAACCCTTATATTGCCATAGTATCCAAAACTAGCTCAACTTCTAACATCGAGTCATCACACAATACAAACCAACTATCAACTCCATTTCAAATATAACAAGCTAAACATGAAATATTACATACTAACAATTTAATGTATACTAAGACAATTACTAAATAAATGATAAGTTTATATATAGATAAGCGGACAAACGACTAAGTAACTATATAGCTATATAAATAAATAATTAGTTAATTAAAATAAAAGTTGCTCATGAAAGAAAATAACAATTAAATAGATAGGTTAGTTAATGTGTAAAAACATTATGTAACCAAAGAATTAAGTAAATAGATAATTGTTTAATTACTTGCTTAGCTAATTAAAGTAATGTTTGTTCGTAATAAAACAAAAAATAAATAATTGAGGAGATATATTAATTAATGAGGAGGTAATTTTGATGAGTATTAAATAGTAATAATAATGATAATTATGACAACAATATTAATAATATTAGTGATGATAACATTGATAACATTTAATAATAATAATAGCATTAATAATATTATTATTAATAAGAGTAATATTAAAATAATGATAATATTAGTATTGATGACATTAAATCCACTATTACATACGAGTGTTGGCATACAAAATTATTCCACATAAGGAACACATATAAATTAATAATAGGAAGTTTCCTTAAAATTTCTAAGCTAAATACAATTTCCAACTAGAGTGTCACTTTTTCCTATTAGCATAATGCATATGAAAACACTTTGGATTGACTTCAATTTTTACAAAGACATACCTAAATACATATAAAACATAATTCAAGTGGCCTTGCACAAAAATCAGGCCTTAATTGCACTCAGTAATTTATTTTTCTCTACAGAAGTAATATGTCCAGCACAGACCAGTTTGAAAAATTCGTAACTTTTAATTTCCTCATCATAAAATCTTGAAATTTTACATTTAACATCTACACACATAAATATACATTTTAAATTTTTAACCTTTCCCAAATTTGGAATCTATCACCACAAAATAACAACATCAACCTGACTGTATAGTAAAAATTGGGTACTCTGTCCCTTAAGTTTTTTTCAAAAATTACTAGGTTTTATTGCGGGGTTTTCTTGCATGATCTCTAGCATAAAAAACATCTTAAATATGTCTAAATCACAATATCAAAATGCCTTGCAACAATAATTTCTTTTGCTATTTTATTTTGAAATAAAACCTACAAGTAGCACATACTCGTAGAATTTCCAGATTTCAAGAATAAAAGGTAAAAGTATTTTCTTTTCATAAAATCTTTAGAAAGGAGGTTTCTTGTTCACAATCTAAGCATGTTTAGATAACAATAATAAATTTCAATCAAAAAACGCATGTTACAAATTTTAAAACCTAGAAACCCTAATTTTCCACTATTATCACAGCAATCAAGAAAGTCAATGGAAAGAGCTAACTTGTCATTACCTCTTGTTACGTCTAACTCAAACAACCTTAGAGGAAAGAGTGGGTGTCTTCTAGCCTTCGTTTCCACCAAGAATGTCAAGAAATCAATCTAGGGTTGTGCTTCAAAGTTGTGTTCTTGTGCAAAATTTCTCTGTACGCAATACATTAATTAAACATTAGCTAAAGGAAGAAGGAATTTCGTGTGTGTGTGTGTGTGGGGGGGGGGAGACGACTGCGTGGGTGGATTAGGGCACAAAAATCTAATTTAATTGAGTTTTTATAGGTGAATTATGTTTTGTTTAGGAAATAAAAAATGAATTAAGGAAAATCCTATTTTTCTCTAGGTTTCATGTAATTAAAAAAACTTCCGTTAATTAATTAATCATAATCCTATGGGATTTGGAGAGTTAGGTGGTGGCACATAGGAGTGGGAATAGCATAGGAATATTCTCCAATATTTCCTAAGCATTAAAGGATTGGAAATAATAAATCCCATTCAAGATAATTTTCCAAATACACAAGAATTGGGTTTTCTCCATTTTCCTTCTCCTCAGAGGCAGCTACTAGGCTTCTAGAAGCCTACTAATTTCCTCAAAATATTCTTCTAGCTAGAATAAATATTTAATTTAAGAAATTTCAATTTCTCTCCAAATAAAGTAGAATAAGAAAAAATCTTGCTAATTTAATATTTAAATACTACTTAAAATTAATACACAAGTAAATAAATAAAATAAACGTATAATGAGTGTTTAGTAAATATATAGAAAAATATGCAAATACATTTTAAATATATATATATATATATATATGTGTGTGTGTGTGTGTGTGTGTGTGATTATTTAACAATTAATAAATAGCTACCTAAATTATTTTAATTAATCGTTACTCAATAATTAAATATGAAATTTAGAGTTAGTTATATTTTCTTTTATATATATATATATATATATATATATATATATATATATATATATATAAGTTTCTTTCCTTATTTAATAGTTTAATGCTAGAATACTCTATAAATCATTATTTCAAATAGCGATTTATTAAACATCACTAAAGCACAACAATTCTTCGGCAATCATACTCAAGCAAATTTATTCATGCCATGCTAAATATATCTATATACAAAAATGTTAATGCTATATGGGCCATATATTTCCCCATTTCTTGGGGAATTTAGGGTAAGGTGTCACATTCTCCCCCTTTAAGAGAATTTTGCCCCCGAAATTCCTACTATATCATACCTTAAAATATTTTCGAATATTTCCGCCTCATCTATTCTTCAGTTTCCTAAGTAGCATCTTAGTATTGTGATAATCCCACAAAACCTTTTATTGGGAAGTATGCCCTCTTAGACTAGGTTTCTGATGTAAATATCGAATGTTTTAATAAAATAATTTATTTTCAGAAATCGTTTGTGAATTTGCTTTTTATTTGTACACAATTTCGTTTGGAAAAGACCCATTATGTTTAAATAAGTGATCCATGTGAATGGTGGTCTTTCACATTAAGGTGTAGATCACGGGTTATTTAATACATAAACATTTATTCTTAACTGATTGATGAGAATAGGAATCTCATCATGTTTAGGTTATTATGTTATAAATTTCAAATGGGGAATGGCTTACCTTTAGCCAGTGAGTAGTCCACTCACTTCATGACATAAGTGTATTTCGAATAGGTAGAACATGATATATAGTAGTGGTTTCTTAAAGTACTATTTGGTAGAAACATAGACTACTACTACTACAGCGTGGACAAGTACTCTACGACTTGAGTATGAGTTGGTGGTCTAACGAATCTAGAAGCATGTACTATGATATACTATAGTTGAGGTTCTATTGTAGGACCAATATACTTATATGTTAGGTATGTGTGACTAGTTAGTTAAAATAGACTTGTACAAGATAGTTTCTATACAATATCGCCCCTTGTGGTTTTCTGAATGATCTAATTGTCCAGGGGCCTGGGAAACATGACTTGGATGTTTGCTTTAGAGTAGCTCCCTTGGAAAGTGGAAATACTCCAAGAAGTCGTGGATCATTGGACTAGAAGCCTAAGGATGATAGATGTCATTTAGAGAAGTGTTAGTGCATTTTTTCCTCTCTATATGCACAACGATGTGTAAAGGGGTATTTTAGTCCTTTCACCTGTAGGTCGGAGACTTTGCTAACGTAGCAATGTCCTTGGGGTCAATATTTCCTTATGGTGATATTAGAAAATATTTAAAGTGCAAAATACATCTATTTATATAGCAAGGTTATTTTATTCATTTTATTAGCCAAGACGATGTATCTTTTTGGTCCTCAGAATAGCCTGTAAGTCCTAATTCATTTTGGGTTGAGGAATTAGTTTCAGTTGAAGAGGATTTTATTTTATTCGAAAAGTCTAATTTATTATTGGACTGGAATAAAATTAAATAAAAAAAGTTGAGAGAAACTTATTATCTGGTATAATTGGTTAATTAATTATTCAAGACCTAGGTCCAGTTTGAATAATTAGAAAAATTAACATGGGCATAAACTAAATGGAAAAAGGCTTGTTTAATTATTTATTAGGTTATTTCTATAAGTCCAGGAAATAAATAATTAATGTTTAATTATTTTTGGTTCATTTAGACTCATTAATTTTTTATTAGGTTATTTCTATTAGCCCATAAAATAAATAATTAATATTTATTATTTTGGGTTCTTTGGGTCCAAGAAAAATAATAAATATTATTTTGGCCCAATAACTTGGACCATAGGGTTTTTTCCAAATACGGTTCAGAAGAGTTTAAAGTTAAGCCAAACTCATTCTGTTGATAATATCCGGGTGTTTAAAATATCAAATCTCGGGAGATATTGTTATCAGATAAAAAAAATAAGCTGTGGTTTTTTGGGGAGACTCACGTCTCTGGAAAAGAAAAAAAAAACCTTTTGTTGTTCAAGCTCTCTCTCTCTCGTAACTTCTCTCTTCTCTTGTTGTTCTTGATTTTTGCTAATCAATAGCAAAAGGATCAAGAACATTAAGTCTACTCCTCCTCACCTTGTGTTTCTCCAACAAGGATTGAGGCAGTGGAATATTCCGAGATCCGGAAAGCTTGGCGTTCATACAAACAAGGCGTAGTAGAAGGATAGCGGGGTTTCAACCGGAAGTTTCATCAAGTGGAGGAGAAGGAGTTATTCCTGCGGTTCAGCCGATTTCTTCACAGCCAAAGAGGCTTAAGGCACACAGAGGTATGGATTAAACGCTTCCATGTTGTTGTTATGCTTCGTTTTTTTTTCCTCTATTTTTTTTTTTGGTTTTACGCACAGCATGCCTCCTCTGTTTTTTTCAAACTACACATTCCACATAGGAATCTACTTATTTTGAAGCGTCTTAATATTTCTATCCAAAATCTTTACCTACTTCTTGACATGCCTCAAATTAGATTGTAGAATTATTGATTCCTTATTAAGTACATGCTCCACACAGGGTATGTAATCTATCTACTTATCTCCAAAGTCCAGAACACATGCCCTTAACAAGTCTTTTAGAATTTGAATTACTCTCTTAGATTGTCCATCAGTCTGAGGATGTGCTATAGTGCTAAACTTCAAGGTGACAAAATGGTCAGCATTTCTATACATAAAGCAGTGTCTAAAATCCTCAAGAAAATCTGAGGGTTGATTCTTTCCTCCAAGAACGAAGGTTACATCATTATATTTTTTTTTTCATTAAAAGGAAAGAAGTCAATGGCATTAAGGAAAAAGGAGAGACCGAGGGCTTAAGAAATGAAAAGGTGATGGCGGCTAAATTTTTAGATTTAATGTCTCTCAAATTCCGAAAAGAAGAATCGTGTATATGAGATTTCGCAAGCTAAAGCTATTCTAAATAAGAGATTATACACATTCAATTGATCACAAGAATGTGTCACTTCATTGTTGATAAACCTTAGAGGGGGTGAATAAGGTTTTATGGCAAACAAATGCAAATTGAAAATTTTGATGACTTTTGGGAAATGCAAATTGAATGGCACAGTAGCTTTGAGAAATTTGGAACCTTTTAAATTAGTACCAAATGGAGAGAGACTGGTATAAAATAAAGATGGGTAGTTGGGCAAACAAAGACAAATTCACTACTGAATGCAAGAATGTTAAATGAGCTACTAATTTTAATAAAAATGATACAGCATTTTAGTAGAAATCCAAAGAAATGAGTCAAGAATTTATAGTGGTCAATCCTTAAATGATCTACATCCTTAAGTTCTCACTAAAGGATTTCAACATCACTCACTAAAATATTTTTCCAAATCAATAGTGGTAGGTGACACCAATCTTACACAAGAGGATCACTACCCTTGGTTTTACACCCAACTTCATTAAACACAACAATCAAGGCTCACTCCAATTGGGTTTTACCTCATCAACCTTAATACAAAATAGATTTAAAATAGAGTACAGAGATAGCTCACAGATTAAACAGATTTGAACAACTAAGCACCACAACCTTCTACCTTTGGAACAATTTTATTTCACTTTAAAGCACATATGAAAATGGAGATTTTTGTATTCTAAAGTGTAAGAATGTTTTTGAGAAAGATAGCACAAAAATATTCTTCAAAATCGAGTTCTAAAGGCTTTTATAGGAGCCAAACTCGAAGTCCCAATGGCTAGTAACAACTAGTTACTTACTGTTAGGATTTCTAAGATTTTAGATTCACAACGTGGGAGGATGTCCATTCAAAATATGAGTCCAAAATGTCGCTTTTTTAAGTAGAAACATTTTAAAAAATGCTACAGATTATTAGATGATGTTTTGGATTCAGAGGTCCATCCAAAACCAGTTTATCCAAATATTCATATTTAGAAATATACTTTTTTTTCTTTTGAAATCAATTTTTTTAAGTGCTTCAAGGTAAAACAAAACTGATAATAAGGTAAAGAGACATAGGAATTTACAATTTATACCTTAGCATCGATTCCTAATCTATAGTTCTTTCACAAAGGCTTCACGGTATGCGAGCTCTCAAGTTGTAGTTATACTTGATCAATCACTCCTTTAGGTTCCACTTGCTTAAGAGTTGCTTAGCAGTCTTATTTGCATGCCTTGAAAGAAGTAAGGTCGAACATATCATATCACATATAGATTATACAAGTTAGTCCACATCAATTTTATCATAAATCAAAATATAGGAGAATGCCCTTTGGGCGAACAATCCCCCCCTTTGAGTGATGACAAATTTAATGGGATTCTTAGAGGGGGTGAATAAGGTTTATGTCTAGCAAATGCAATTTAAAAATTTGATGACTTTTGAGAAATGTGAACTGAATGGTAGAGTAGTTTCAAGAAAGTAGGAACTTTTTAAATCAGTACAAAATGCAGAGAAACTAGTATAAAATAAAGATGGGTAGTTGGGCAAACAAAGACAGATTCACTACTAAATGCAAGAGTGTTAAATGAGCTACTGATTTTAGTAAAAATGATACAGCATTTAAGATTTGAAACACAAAGAAAATGTGGTGAAGAAATTTATGCAAGCAGCACAAGAAAAGACTCAAGGATTTATAGTGGTTCAATCCTTAAATGATCTACATTCACTACCTTAAGTTCTTACTTAAGGATTTTAACATCACTCACTAAAACTTTTTCCCAAATCAATGGGGGTAGATGACACCAATCTTACATATGAGGATCACCACTCTTGGTTTTACACCTAATCTCTTTAAACACAACAATCAAGGTTCACCCCAACTGGGTTTTACCTCCTTAACCTTGATACAAACTAGATTTAAAAGACAGTACAGAGATAGCTCACAGACTGAGAAGATTTGAACAACTAAGCACCACAACCTTTTACCATTATAATAATTTTATTTCACTTTGAAGCACATATAAAAGGGACATTTTTGTATTCTAAAGTGTAAGAATATTTCTAAGAAAGATAGCACAAAAATCTACTTCAAATAGGAGCCAAACCCGATGTCCCAACGGCTAGTAATGGCTAGTTACTTTCTGTTAGGATTTCCTGGATTTTGGGTTTACAAAGTGGAAGGATGTCCATCCAAAATGTGAGTCCAAAACGATAATTTTTTAAGCAGAAACATTTTGAAAAATGCTACAGATTATTAGATGATGTTTTGGATTCCAAGGGCCATCCAAAACCACTTCATCCGAAAATTCAGATTTAAAAATATCCTTTTTCTTTTGAATTCATTTTTTTTATGTGCTTCAAGGTAAAACAAAACTGATCATAAGGTAAAGAAACATAGGAGTTTACAATTTTAACAACAATTCCTAGCCTATAGTTCTTTCACAAAGGCTTCACGGTATACGAGCTCTCAAGTTGAAGTTATACTTAATCAATCACTCTTTTAGGTTCCATTTGCTTAAAAGCTTCTTAACAGTCTTATTTGCATGCCTTGAAAGAATTGAGGTCGAACATGTCCTATCATATATAGATTGCACAAGTTAGTCCACATCAATATTTGTCATAAATCAAAACACAGGAAAATGCCTTTCGAACTAACAATTTTTGTCTACTTTGAAGTCTTGATTTCTCCCTTCCAATTTCTTCGAATTGAAGGCTTGAAATTCTCGATTATTTAGTCGAGCGTTAATGATTTCTCATTTTAGCTTAGCGTGATACTCACATTTTTCTAACAAATCTTTGTTGTTTCAAATGCAACTCTCATTAAGTAAAATCAAGCTTTGGGGTTTTATGATCCGTAATATCTGGTATGTCTTCTTTTCTACAGGGTAAATACAACTGTTACTAGTTTTAAATGATAAGTAGAGTAGTCGATGTCTTATGACTAAAGTTTCTTCATGAAACATAAGTTATAGTCTCAGTCTCCCGCACATGCTATTTCTGAAGGCAAATTTTTAAGTTCGAAGAGAATAATGTGAGTTCAAAAAAAATATAGGAATGAAGAATAGGCCAAATTCAATGCCATGAGATGTTTAATAATTTAAGGAAACATAAATGAATAAAATGATAAGATTGAAATAGTTGATTGTTACAAAATTTTACTATGCTTAATGAGAATTGAATACTTCCGATGATTGAATAAGAGAAGTTATTGGATATTCAAGTCTTAATATAAGAGTTAAATTTAAAAAAGATGTTAAGAACATGAAAGCAATATTACTTGAACAAGAAAGAAGAATGTTTTGTGCAATAATAAGAACTACAAGAAAATAAAGAGTGAAGTGATTGTAACAATTGATTGTCAATGAAAGTATTATGATTGAGAAGAATTGAACGCTTCTGTTGAGTGATAAGGAAAAGTTCTTAAATGCTCAACCATTAATAGAAGATTTACAAAGAATAACAGGAAACATTAGGTAGAGAGATAAGTATATCAAATCAATATCATTTAACAAAGAAAAGAAAGTTTTGAGTATCAAAGAGAATTACAAAAATAAAAGAAAGGTTTGTGAAAATGGTGACATTAGGATTTCAAAGATAAGAGGGGTTAACTAGACAAGACATAAATCAATGTATGCTAACATAAAGTAATGAAATAAAACATGAAATGAATGGAGTGAATTCAATGAAGCAAAAATAGAATTTCATCATAGAGGTAGCATAGATAGAGTTTAGAAGATGGTTGAAAAGTTCGATGAATAATAATTGCAAACATTTACTAGAAAACCAAATGTTACTTTAATAAGCTAAATCTTTAAAAGAAAATTCACAATAAATGGAGAAGAAAATAGTTGGTAAGAAATAGCTCAAAAGAGAATGCACATGATAAAGTGTGCAAGTCAAAAGAACGAAGAAAAATAAGAAATAGATGGAATAAGTCCAATGAAATAAGGAATAGACAGTCAATGATAGAACCTAAATTTATCTATATTTTTCTAGTTATTTGAGGTTCTTTTGTGATACTTTAGATGTAATAACTAGTCATATTCCTTCCTATTTGATATTTTACCTTTGAAAAGTTATTTTGATTATTTTATGCAGAATATGGTGAAAATGCCCAAAATCGGGCCAAATAGTGTTGACCTGGCACCGGGTGGTCTACTTGGGCTAGTCGGGAGTCACTTCTAGAAGAACAGAGTAGAATAGAGGAGTTTTAGAAGCATTTTAGGAACAACCAACACCGGGTGTTCTTCCCAACCTAGTGTCGGGTGTGTACTATTCATCAGGAAGCATTTTAGGAAGGACCAAGTGCCAGGTGGGTCAAAGTGACCCGACGCCAGGTCCGATCTATAAGGTGGCAAATAAGGTCCGATCTATAAGGTGGCAAATAAAGTCCGATCTATAAGTTCTCTTGAATTCGATACTTGCTATTCCCTATACTATATGATGGGTATACTTACCCGTATGTGTAGTTTTAATAATTAGTATTTTAAGTAAATCTTGATTGATTGTGGACTTTGTTGGTAATATTTTCTATAATAAAAAAATACGCATCGAGTTTTTGGTGTCGTTGTCGAGGATGGGCACTATCAGACACACTTGAATCTTTGTTTATTTAGCTTTTTTTGTATTTGTAAATATCACTAACTTTTGTATTTAGGTAATTTGTAAATATTTATAATTTGTGTATTTTTATTTTCTGTGTTTTTCTATTATTTTTGTTTAATTTTCTTTTTATTTTTCTTTGAGTGCGAGGTTCAAAACATCATCATAGACAATTATTCATGGGCACAATATCAAAAGAGCTACAATGATGATATATTGGCAAAGTTATAAGTGCGCATTAATACTTTTAGTGAGATATCATTGAAAGTATCAATAAATTATTTTGTTGCCAATACAAAATTCATCCATAAAGTGGCACGATGATGTTTCACAACTATTAAGTAACCAAAGAACACAACTATCCAAATTGATTAAAGATGCCATAAAAGACCATACACTTAAACAAAAAGACCCTAAGGAGAGAAGAGAGGATATGAGGAATAATTGCACAATGTGATAGGGGAAAAAATTGATTCTATTCTATGCTCTCATATTTCTAATTTTTCTTTATCATATGAATTTATAGGTACATCTCAACTCACGAAGCCTATTGATGCAAATAATTATGTGTTTAGCTTAACATGCTTCAAGGAGTTGGATCCTTCAATGCTATATCATACGAAACCCTTAGAGTATACTAATAAATTCTACCCTTCGTCCTATTCAAATGAAGGTAACTTGGTATTTGTAGATCTAGTTCAAAGTAAGGATTTATTATTCCCATCTTTAAAAACTTAAATATTAAGTTTGAAAGGGAATTTTAATTGTGAAAATTCTTTTGAAGGGTTAATTGGTGATTTCAATGTTGATGCATTCATTAGATACCATATACACTCATATGTTGCAAAAGATATTTGCGTATTTAAAGGAATGTTAGAGAATAAGGTTTTTGTATTTTACTTTGCTGAGAAAAATTGTCTTCATGAACATTACCTTTTTCAAAAACTTTCCTTCTTTCTACATTCATTACGCATATCTTCTACTTTGAGCTTTAATTTCTTTTACAAGGGTTTGATAAGAAAGCATGATGAGTGGAAAGAGTTTATATCTTTATTTTATTTTTAATTGTTATGTGTTTTTTTTCCCTAGTAATAAAGAAAATGTTTTCCAGTTTAAGTGTGGGGGTGTGAGTCCTTGTCTTTATTTACTTTCTTAGGAGTTTTATTCGTGTTTTGCCTAATGTGTGTTTTCTTTTATTTTTTGTGTGATTTATTTTAGTTTTTATTCTCTTTATGCTTTTATGTGTGTTTTCTTTTGTAGGTATGAATAAAGTCTTCTTAAACAATCTCTTCTATTCTTTTCCAAGTTTTATATTTATTGGAGCATTATTGCACTTAGGGAGTATTGCTTAACTTTCTACCTCCTTTATCATTTTTTGTCCATTTGGAGATTGATGCGTATTTTTTAGTGTAGAAAATATTACCAACAAATTACACAATCAATCAACTTTTAATTAAAATACCAACCACTAAAACCACACATATGGGCAAATATACCCATCGTATAGTATAGGGAATAACAAGTATAGAATCTGCGAGAACTTAGGCTCTTACCTTACTTTACCCAAATCTTTATTATTTAGCCAATAAAATAAAGAAATAGAAGTAAATAACTGATAAGACTCCGCTTCATCATGGAGGTCAAGATAAAGGAGGGGGAGATGTGGCCATGTAAGGACAAGGGCCGGTGACGAAGACGAACGAAATTAAACCAAAAAGGAGGCCACCAGAGGATGGCCGGCCAGCTCCAAGCAGCCAAACCGGTGCCGGCTTCATTCTACTCAACAATGGATTCATTCGACTGTCTGAAGGTAGAACACAGCTGGCACCGGCTGTAGTGCCCAAACCGATGTCGGTTCCACCCTGGGCAGCCGAGGATAGCTCCGTATTTTTAATATTTTATCCGGTTTTCTTCAATTTTAATTACTTGTAAAGACTTATTATGATCCTAATCTATACTAGAACCTCAAGGGTTACTTAGCTGGGGTTAGGATAGCATAAATAGAACTTTTAGTAATTTGTAAAGACAATATACTTCACTTTAATTTAAATTTGAGAAGAGAATCTTGAGAGACCCTAGCCTCCTTGTTCATCTTGTTCAAGACCAAGCTAAAAGGTTAGTCCTCCTTTTGTAAGAGTCTATAAATCTTTTGAATAATCCAATTTTGTTTCTTTGAATGCGTCTTAGTTGCTTTGTTCTTCTAAGGTTTGCTTGAAATCCAATATTTGGGTGCCTATTTTCTCTATTCTATTTGTTCTTGTTTGCCTTTGTTGCTTCAAGGATATTGGGGTAAGATTATAGTAAAAATTTCTACTCATCTTGAGGGTTTTTGAGGCTTTATTCTTCAAGGGTTTGAAAGACTGTAGGTAGTTATTTGGTTTTCTCCTTTTTTGTCACAAGAATCTCTGTTTTTTTTTTTTTTTTTTGTTCCTTTGAGTTGAGCTGAAACATAGCCAACTAAAACACCCATAACACCAAGAAAAGCCACCAAGAATTCGTATCAAAGAGTTTGGTATCAGAGAAGGAAAAGCTTTGATTCCCATCAAAGCTTGAAAGCAAGAAAAGGAGCCCTACAAAGTGAAGAAAAAGAAAACAAAGAAAAATTCCGTCACTCAAAAAATTGCTCCAAAAAGGTCTTGAAATTTTTATTATATCTTGATTTTTCTATTGGGAAATTACTCCTTGATGTTGTTATAATTCTTAGGAACAAATTTATCATATGATTATGGTGAAATTTGGCTTCAATATGGGTGAAAATGCCGATTGTTCTTAAGTGACGAGAATTGCATCCAAGGTGTTTGATAAATGTTCTATGAGAATGTTTTTAGCTATAGTGGGGAACTTTGATTCCTAATTTTCATTCCTTGGGATATTGGAACTTAGTATATCACTCTATTGTTGAATTCCATGTTCATTGAACTCAAATTTTCTATTGCAACTTTGTGATCATCTTGTTCTTCATCATCCTAGTTCTAGTTGTTCTTGTTTCTTTGTTTTCGAAAATTCTTGTTTGTTTCTTACTTAGGAGTGTTTCTTGTGCATTTAGTGTTTGTTCTTGTGTTGATTGAATTCAGTTTTCTTGAAATTCTTGACTAAAAACTTGTTTGTTTGATGTGCCCAACAACTATTTGTTGAAATTCCCCTAAGACTTCCTAATTGAAATATTCTTTTGATTTGTGTGATTCACTTAGCTGGACTAAATCTTCAGCTATTAGGGAGAATTGGAATTGAACAAGAAGGCTTGAGTGTTAAGAAAAAGATAAGAGGGTGAGTGTATTATTAAAAGAGCCTAATAGAGCAAACACGAGCGTGGAGTGATCAACCTTGGGAGCCAACACGTAAGGAAGTGGAGTGAGGATCTATTTTTCTTTCTAATCTCTTTGTGTTGCAAGTATAAGTAAGCAAATATTCCATCACCATGACCCATGATCAAGAAATCTCTAGGCCTAATCCAAGTAGACCTAGTAGATCTCAAGAAGATCAAATTGATGTTAGGGGTTTGCGTGAAGACTTGCAAGCTATGATGAGGACTATGCGAGGTGAGTTCCAAAATATGAAAAGGGAGTTGATAAATCATCTTGGACAATCTTCTATCGTTGCACAAAGGAGAGGCCAAGAGCGATTTGTAGTGCATAGCCCTAGGATGAGGCCATTCACTAGACCACCACTTCCAAACCCCAACACTACTAGCAAGGTGCGAATTGAGAAGGATGAAGCCCCTAAGCCATTCCAAAGGGACTTCTACAAACCTAGAGAGGAGTGGAAGCCAAGGGATGATTGGAAACCTAGGGAAGGTTGGAACAAGGATAAGGGAAAAGTTATGGAAAGGCCACAAAGGAATAGGGATATCAAATATTTCAAGTGCCTTGGATATGGACATACTTTCCATGAGTGTCCAAGCAAGAGAACGATGTATACTAATCCCTATGGCGAGGATTCTACCAACCAAGAAAAAGAGGAAGAAAAGTACCAAGGAAAACAAGAGGGAAATGGGAATGAGAAAAGTGATGAAGGGGAAGTTGTTGGTCAAGAATACTTATTGGTGGGAGTCATAAGAAGGTCATTGAATTCACAAGCAATTGAGGATCAAGACCACCAACAAAGAGAGAATATTTTCTATACTAGGTATCTATTCAACAAGACCCCTTGTAGCGTCATCGTGGATAGTAGGAGTTGCACTAACGTGATTAGTGCAAACTTGGTTGAGGAATTGAACATAAAATGGATTAAACACCCCAAGTCCTACAAATTGCACTGGTTGAACGGAAGTGGGGAATTGAGAGTGAATAAATAAGTTTTGGTGTCTTTTGAGATGGGGAAGTATAAGGATGATGTACTATGTGATGTGGTACCCATGCAAGCGGGTCACTTGCTCCTAGGGAGGCCTTGGCAAAACGATAGGCATGTTAAGCATGATGGGAGGAAGAATACTTATTCCCTACTCAATGAGGGAACTAAGTTTACCCTCACCCTCATAGCCCCTAGTGAGATGAGCAAAGATCAAAAAATCATAAAGGAGAAAGAAAAGAAAAAAGGGGCACAAGATGTCAAACAAAAGCAAGGAATTGAGAGAAAAGAATAAGAGAGGAAAGAAAAAGAGTTGAGCGAGAGAATAGACAAACAAATACCTTTGATGATCAATGATAGGAGTGAGCAAGGACAAGAGATGGGAGGTAAAAGAAGAGTGCATTTCTTTGTAAAAAATAGTGAGGTCATAGAGACTATAGAAGCTAAAGAACCGGTTATTTTTCTTTTATGCAAAGGTTCTTATGTTTCTACTAATGATTTTTCATTGTCTTTGCCTAATGAAATTGCAGCTGTTCCTCAAGAATTTGAAGTTGTTTTTCCAAAGGAGGTGGTCAACCGAACACTTACCCAATTATTGCGAACTATAACCAAGAAGAACTTGAACAATTGGGAGGAATGCTTGCCACACCTTGAGTTTGTTTACAAAAAGGTTATTCACTCTACAATTTCTTATTCTCCTTTTGAAATTGTGTATGGTTTCACCCTTCTAACTCCTTTGGAATTGGTCCCCTTACATATAGATGAACGAATAAACCTTGATGGAGCTAAGAAGGCGGCAAAAGTGAAGGCACTCCATGAAGATGATGGCAATGATTCGGAGACGAATCCTTTTCAAAGAGGGGGAGATGATGAGACTCTGCTTCATTATAGAGGTTAAGATAAAGAAGGGGGAGGTGTGGCCATGCAAGGACAAGGGCCGACGACGAAGACGAACGAAACTAGACCAAAAAGGAGGCCACCAGAGGACGGCTGGCACCGGCTCCAAGCAGCCAAACCGGCACCAACTTTATTCTGCTCAACAATGGATTCATTTGGCTTTCGACCGTCCGAAAGCAGAACACAGCCAGCACCAGCTATAGTGCCCAAACCGGCGCCGGTTCCACCCTGGGTAGCCGACGACAGCTCCTCATTTTTAGTATTTTCTCCAATTTACTTCAATTTTAATTGCTTGTAAAGACTTATTATGACCCTAATCTGTAATAGAACCTCAAGGGTTACTTAGCTAGAGTTATGAGAGTATAAATAAACTTTTAGTGATTTGAAAAGATAATACACTTCACTTTAATTCAAATTTGAGAAGAGAATCTTGAGAGGCCCTAGCTTCCTTGTTCAAGACCAAGCTAAAGGGTTAGTCCTCCTTTTGTAAGAGTCTATAAATCTTTTGGATAATCCAATGTTGTTTCTTTGAATGGGTCTTAGTTACTTTGTTCTTTTAAGGCTTGTTTGAAATCCAATATTTGGGTGCCTATTTTCTCTATTCTATTTGTTCTTGTTTGCCTTTGTTGCTTCAAGGATATTGGGGTGAGATTATAGTAGAACTTTCTACTCATCTTAAAGGTCTTTGAGGCTTTGTTCTTCAAGGGTTTGAAAGAGTGTAGGTAGTTATTTGGTTTTCTCCTTTTTGTCACAACAATCTCTGTTTTTTTTTTTTTTTTTTTTGTTCCTTTGAGTTGAGCTGAAACATAGCCAACTAAAACACCCATAACACGAAGAAAAGCCACCAAGAATTCATATCAATAACCTACTAACCAAATATACTAGACAAAATCAAATCATACAAGAAAAATCACAAGGATAATCAAGGAGTGAGAATAAGGAGAAAAAACATGTAAATAGATAGAAAACCTTGAACACACAATAATGATTGTCTAGCTATTCTCTCAATTTATTATTATCTTAGTTTCATGAAGGATTAAAGTAGATCCACTTCGTTTGCAATCCATGGAATCACTATCTTCTAGTTAAGTTAGTGAACATATTTTATCTCAACTAATTTATCCAAAAAATGCATTAAAATCAATCCTCACACAAATTCCTATATTTTAGGTTATTTAAAGCATAAAATTAGTCAATGAATCTATATTCTAGCAATCATCAATCAATCTTTAATTACTTAGTCTTTACCCTTAACTTCTTTTTCAAGTAAGTTAAGAATAACTAGTATTGAATTAAGTAGTTGGACATTCTCTCCTAACATCGTTTTTCAAGTTAATTAGAAGAGAATTAATCAATCCAATAAGATATTATGCTCAAGTAATCAAATACTAAGAATAGCAATGAATTGTTTAAAGAACTAAAATCAATACAAAATCATGAATCCAAAAGAATTTCCTCCAAAGACAATTAAAACATTAATATCAAATTGTCAATAAATTACAAATAAGAGAAAAAGAAACCACTCATAGACAAGTAAGTCTTCTTCTTCTTCCTTGAAACCTTCTTGAGCAACATCATATTCCTCTCCAAGAATTCTCCTTGATCCTCCTAAATCTTGGTGTTTCTCTAGGAGTTTTCTAAAGATATTACAATAAAGAACTGAAAACTATAAAAACTCTCTTGTACAATGTTATTCTCTTGTATTTATAAGAGTTCTAATTGCCAAAAAGTGTGTACAAGAGTCATTTTCCATGGTTGAAAGAGTTCCCAAAAGAATCAAACTGAAATTGCCAAAATCTACTCTGAAAAGAAAAACCCAACGACATTGATCAAAAAAGACCTGGCACCGGGTAATTCGACCCACTTGGCACTATGTCCAATCTAGTTCTATTGAATTGTTGTTTTTTTAGAATAGACCTGGTGCCTTAAATGGTCCTAGTGCTAGGTCCAATCTGAAATCTTTCACTTTTTGCTCAATATCTATTTAAATCTGAACAAATTTGTCAAAAATACATTTTACAAGCAAAATGTCAAATAGGAAGAAATATGCCTAGTCATTACAACAAAAGTATTTCAAAATAACTCAAATAGTTAGTAAAATAATGGTGATTTTAGCCCCTATCACATACCTCCATAATTCAACATTTGCTTGTCCTCAAGCAAACAAGATTTAAAACACTAAGCATTTAGAACAAGACAAAATAATTTAGCTACTTTATCCTCAACAAATTCATCCATACTGAAGACATACCCTTCTTCCAACCTTAAACATAAATTCATCATTCATTTAACCCTTTCAAAACCTTGTAAACTCATATATTAAATCAAACAATACCAAGGCCATCAAAGTTAAGTTAAACAAGCTTATATCTTGTACAAGAAAATCATCCTACTCCTCAAGTAAAAATATAGATAACATAAATCATAAAAGTCAAGTCATTTAACCAATTCAAGTATTATAAAATTAAATTTGTACAACTTAAGTTAGTGAAACAAAGCAAACACTTCACTCTTCTTTTTTTCTATGACTCTGGGAATTGATAGCCTCAAGTGAGTGGATTTCTCTTCACGCACCGTATTAGCCCCCTTATAGTCATCATTTATCATTTTTTCAGCAATTTTCTTTTTCTTTCTTCTTTCTTTCCTTACCTTCTTGCCTTCACGATAGCCTCAAGAGAGTGTGATGCTTCTTTGTTTCTTCTTTTTCACTCACCGTATTGGCCCCCTTTTCAGTAAAAGGTCTCTCGTTTTTTCTTTCAGAGATAAAAGCATATATTTTTTTCAACTCAACCTTTTGTCATCTCACATTTTTTCCTTTTTACTCAATTTTTTTTTCTCACATTCCTTATTCACAACTCAAAGCCAAGCAAACTTTAAATCTACAATACAAGACTTAACCAACAACTCTTCCCATATTTCATCATATCATCCACATTCAAACTTAAAGAATAAAACAAAACTCAAATACCAAATATAACCAAGATTAACTTAAATTCTCAAGACTTAGTAAAATCTAACTTAATACCCAAGTTTAATTTTTAAATAAAAATCCAACCATAATGAATGACAAATCTATATCTCAAGTTGAAAAGAAAATCATAACTCCATTATAGACAAATAAGCTCAATTTAGCTCCAAATCTCCAAATTTTCAAATTTTTAATTTTTCAACAAAATTGTTTGGTACTAAGAAAACACCAAGATCATACCAAAAAAACAGCAAGATCGTTGATAAAAACTTGGACAAAGAATATTACTAAACCACTTCCCCGCACTTAAATTGGACAATGCCCTCATTAGCAAAAAATTAATGCAAGAAAGCATCTCCAAAGGGACCAAAAATAATAAAGGGGTATAAAGTTTAAGCAATACTTCCCAAGTGCAATAAAGTGCCAGTAGATATTAAAACTAAAAATAGAGAGAAGGGCTTGTCCAAGAGGATTTTATTCCGACCTACAATAGAAAACCCAAATAAAAGCACAAGAAAAATAATAACAAAATAAAAACACACCTAAATAAAATAAAACAAACTAAAGAAAAATACTAAAAAATCTTAAGAAAGCAAATAAAGACACGACTCACTCTCCCATACTTAATATGGAAAATATTTTCCTTATTACTAAGGGAAATAACACCTAACAACTCTAAACACAAAATAAAGATACAAACTCTTTCCACTCATCATGCTTCCTCATCAAACTCTTGTAAAAGAAATTTAAGCTCAAATTAGAAAATAGACAAGATGAATGTAGAAAGAAGGGAGGTTTTTGAAAATGGTAATGTTTATGAGAACATTTTTTCTCAATAAAGAAAAACACATAAACCTCATTCTTTAACATTCCTTTAGACATACAAATATTTTTGTCAACATATAAGTGCACATGGTCTCTAAAGAATGCATCAAACTTGAAATCACCTTTTAACCCTCAAAAGATTTGTTACAATGAAAATTTCCCTTAAAACTTAGCAATTGAGTTCCCAAAGATAGGATCAACAAATCCTTACTTTTTAATGCATGGTATACAAAAACTAAGTTACCTCCCTAAAATTGGGATAAATGGTAGAAATTACCACCATCTAAGGATTTCTTATGATATAGCGTTGAATGATCTAACTCCTTGAGGTATGGTAAATTCAACACATCATCAATGGCATCATTAGGCTCCATGGGTTGAGAGGTACCTATAAACTCATGTGACAAAGAAAGCATAGATTAGAATCAAAACTTCCTTATCACATTGGGCAATTATTCCTTATATCCTCTCTCATCTCTTTGGGAGTCCTTTTGTGCAAGTATATAGGCCCTTATGGCATCTTCAACCAACTTAGCTAGTTTTGTTTTCTGATAGCTCATTCGTTGGGAAGATTCATTGTACCCCCTAATAGGCATGTTTGTGTTGGCGGCAAAGGATTTGATTAAAATTTCAAGTGACATCTCACAAAAAGCATTAATCCAAGCTTGTAACATTGCCAATCTATCATCATTGTAGCTCATTTGACATTGTGTCCATGAATAATTGTCCATGATGATGGTTTAAACCTCACACTCAAAGAAAAACAAATATAAAAAATAAAGAAAAGAAAAATACACAAAATAGAAATATTCACAAACTACTGAAATACAAAAGTTAGTGATATTTACAAATATAACAACGGATAAATCAAAAAACTCGAGTGTTTCTAATCGTGCCCATCCCCGACAACGGCGCTAAAAACTTAATGCGTGTTTTTTAGTATAGAAAATATTACCAATAAATAACACATTCAATCAAGTTTTAATTAAAATGTCAACCACTAAAATCACACATACAGGTAAGTATACCCATCGTATAGTATAGGGAATAGCAAGTATCGAATCCACGAGAATTTAGACTCCCACCTTACTTTACCCAAATCTTTTTTTTTTTTTTGCCAATAAAATAAGGAAATAGAAGTAAAAAACCTACTAACCTAATATACTAGACAAAATCAAGTCACACAACAAAAGTCACAAAGATAATCAAGGAGTGAGAATAAGGAGAAAAGATGTGTAAATAGATAGATATCCTTAAACACGCTATAATGATTGTCTAGCTATTCTCTCAATTTATTATTATCTTGGTTTCATGAAGCATTAAAGTAGACCCACTTCGTTTTCAGTCCATGGAATCATTATCTTCTAATTAAATTAGTGAGCATATTATGTCTCAACCAATTCACCCAAAATATGCATTAAAATCAATCCTTACACCAATCCCTATATTTTAGGTGATTTAAAGCATAAAATTAGTCAATGAATCTATATTCTAGCAATCATCAACCAATCTTTGCTTACTTAGTCTTTACCCTCAACATTTTTTTCAAGCAAGTTAACAATAACTAGTATTGAATTAATTAATTGGCTATTCTCTCCTAACATCACTTTTCAAGTTAATTAGAAGAGAAGTAATCAATCCAACAAGATATTATACTCAAGTAATCAAATACTAAGAATAGTAATGAATTGATTAAAGAACTAAAATCAATACAAAATCATGAATCCAAAAGAATATCCTCACAAGACAATTAAAATATTAATCTCAAATTGTCAATAAATTACAAATAAGAGAAAAAGAAACCACTCATAGACAAGTAAGCCTTCTTCTTCTTCCTTGAAACCTTCTTGAACAACCTCCTCTTCCTCTCCAAGAAGTCTCATTGATCCTCCTAAATCTTAGTGTTTCTGTAAGAGTTTTCTAAAGATATTGCAATAAAGAACTGAAAACTATGAAAACTCTCTTGTACAATGTTATTCTTTTGTATGTATAGGAGTTCTAATTTCCAAAAAATGTACAAGAGTCCTTTTTCGTGGTTGAAAGAGTTTCCAAAAGAATCAAATTGAAATTGCCAAAATCTACTCTGAAAAGAAAAACCCGCCGACATTGATCAGAATAGACCTGGTGCCGGGTACATTCGACCCACTTGGTATTGGGTCCAATCTAGTTCTGCTAGAAATTGTTGTTTTTCCAGAACAGACCTAGCACCTGGTGCCTTAACTGGTCCTAGCGCCGGGTACAATTTGGAATCTTTCACTTTTTGCTCAAAACCCACTTAAATCTCTATAAATTCATCAAAAACATTTTTTGTAAGTAAAATGTCAAATAGGAAGGAATATGCTTAGTTATTACAATAAAAGTATCTCAAAACAACCTCAAATAACTAGTAAAATGATGGTGATTTTAGCCCCTATCAAATATGCTTTCTTAAGTTAATTTTTAGACAATAAGGACATTGTCTAGTTTAAGTATGGGGAAATGGTTTAGTGATATTATTTGTCCTAGTTTTTATCAATTATTTTGGTGTTTTCTTGGTCTTGAACTATACTTTGGAAAAATTTTGAAATTTGTGAAACAATTTTGTTGCAATTCTTTGAAAATTTTGAGCAATTGAAATCTGAAAGTTTGAAAATTTTTAAGCTAAATTAAGTTTATTTGTCTATAATGGAGTTGTGATTTTCTTTTCAACTTGAGATATAGATTTGTCAGTCATTATGGGTGGGTTTTTATTAAAAAGTTAACTTGTGTATTAAGTTGGATTTTGCTAAGTCTTGAGAATTTAAGTTAACCTTAATTATATTTGGTATTTGAATTTTGTTTTATTTTTTGAGTTTAAATGTGGATGATATGATGAAATATGGAAAGAATTGTTTATTAATTCTTGTATTATAGATTTAAAGTTTGCTTGACTTTGAGTTATGAATAAGGAATTTGAGGAAATAAAAAAATTGAGTGAAAGGAAAAATGTGAGTTGAAAAAAACATGGAGTTGAAAAAAATTTGCTTTCATCTTTTAAGAAAAAAAAAAAGACATTTTGCTGAAAATGGGGTTAATATAGAGAAAAGTAGCAAGTATTATTCGATGCACTCTCTTGAAGCTATCCCAAAGGAAAAAAGGCAAAAAAAAAAAAAAAAAGGCAAGAAAGAAGAAATGCTAAAAAAATGATGATGATTACAAGAGGGCTAATACGGTGCGTGAAGTGAAATTCATTCACTTGAAGCTATCAATTCCCTAAGTCATAGAAAAAAAGGAATGGAGTGGTTCCTTATTTCACGAACTTGAGTTGTATAAATTTGAGTTTATAATGTTTGAATTGGTTAAATGGCTTGACTTGTATGATTTATGTTATCTATGTTTTTACTTATGGAGTAGGGTGATTTTCTTGTACTAGATATAAGCTTGTTTAACTTAACTTTGATGGCCTTGGGCATGTTTGATTTAATACATGAGTTTTCAAGGTTTTAAAAGGTTTGAGTAAATGACAAGTTTATGTTTAAGGTTGGAAAAAGATTATTACTTTATTATGGATGAATTTGCTAAGGAAAAAGTTGATGAATTGATTTGACTTGTTTATAAGCATTTGCGTAAGTGCTTTAATTCTTATTTGCTTGAGCACAAGCAAAGCTTAAGTTTGGGGGAATGTAATAAGGCCTAAATTTACTTATATTTTTCTAGTTATTTGAGGTTCTTTTGTGATACTTTAGATATAATAACTAGAGATATTCCTTCATATTTGATATTTTATCTTTGGAAAGGTATTTTGATGATTTTATGTAGAATATGGTGAAAAATGCCCAAAATTGGGCAAAATAGTGTTGACTTGGAGTCGGGTAGTTTACCTAGGCAAGCCAAGGGTCGGGGTATTCATTATTTGGTTTAAACCAAAAAATCGAACCGAATTGGTTCTAATTTTAATTTTAGGTTTGGTTCGGTTTGGTTCTATTCAGTTTTCTAAAATAAAAAAAATAAAAAATTGAATTATAGTTTTAAAATTTAAAATATATAACTAATATTAAAATGTTGTTCATTAATTATTTATTTATTTTTATAAATTATGATTTATTTTAATTTCTATTTGATTTTGATTATTTTGGTTCGGTTCGGTTTGGTTTGGTTTTGTCCAAAATAAAGCCATTAGTAATTCAGTTTAAGATCTTTAGCTTTGCAATTTGCATCCGTGATCATAACTTTCTACTAAAATGTTTGGTCCAAATCTTTAAAATGTTTGGACTTTAATTTATATTAAAATTTATATTATATTTGAATTATAATTTATATTAAACTTTATTTGTTTAGGCTTAAATTTATATTAGGTTAATGTATCTACTAAAGGAGGTATTCAAATTCGGTTTAAAACTGAACCAAACTGAACTATCAATTTTCTTTAAATTTCGGTTCAGTTCGGTTTTGAAAAAAAAATTAAAACAAAAACAAAACTGAATTTCGAAACCGAAAACCGAATAAACACCCCTAACCAGGGGTCACTTCTGGAAGAACAAAGAAAAATAGAGGAGTTTCGGAAGCATTTTAGGAAGGACTGGCACCGGGTGTTCTTCCTAACCTGGCGATGGGTGTGTACTGTTCATCAGGAAGCATTTTAGAAAGGACTGGGCGCCAGGTGGGTCAAAATGACTCGGCGCCAAGTCCAATCTGTAAGGCGGCAAATTTCGTATTTTAAGCAGATTTTGGCAAATTCCATAAGGATTCTTTTGGAAACTGATTTGGGATCGATTTTAGGACTCTTTTACATACTTTTTGGTAATTAGAACTCTTATAAATATATGAGAATAACATTGCACAAACTAGTTTTCATAGTTTTTAATTATTTAATATAATATCTTTAGAAAACTCCTAAAGAAACACCAAGATTTAGGAGGATCAAAGGAGAATTTTTGGAGAAGAAAATGAGGTTTCTCAAGAAGGTTTCAAGGAAGAAGAAGAAGAAGGCTTGGTTATCTAAAAGTGGTTTCTTTTTCTCTTCTTTGTAATTTATTGACAATTTAAGATTAATTTTTTAATTACCTTTAGATGATATTCTTTTGGATTAATGATTTTATATTGATTTTAGCTTTTTGATCAATTTATTGCTATTCTTGGTATTTGATTACTTGAGCATAATATCTTGTTAGATTGATTAGTTCTCTTCTAATTAACTTGCAAAACGATATTAGGAGAGAATGGCCAACTAATGAATTCAATACTAGTTATTCTTAACTTGCTTAGAAAAGAGGTTAAGGGTAAAGACTAAGTATTCAAAAATTAGTTGATGATTGTTAGAATATAGATTTATTGGTTAATTTCATGCTTTAAATCACCTACAATATAGGGATTTATGTAAGGATTGAGTTTTAATGCATTTTTTTTGATAAATTGGTTAAGATAGAATATGTTCACTAATTTAACTAGAAGATAGTGATTTCATAGATTGCAAACGAAGTGGGCCTATTTTAGTTCCTTCATGATACCAATATATGAATTAAATGAGAGAATTGCTAGTCAGTCATTATTACGTATTCAAGGATTTCTATCTATTTATATGTCTTTTCTCCTTATTCTCACTCCTTGGTTATTCTTGTGACTTTTCTTGTGTGACTTTACCATTTCTCTAGTATATTAGGTTAATATTTTATTTATCTCTTTTTATTTTATTGGCTAAACAATAAAGATTTGAGCAAAGTAAGGTGGGAGCCTAAGTTCTCCTGGATTCGATACTTGCTATTCCCTACGTTATATGATAGGTATACTTGCTCGTATATGTGGTTTTAGTGGTTAGCATTTTAATTAAAACTTGATTGATTGTGAACCTTGTTGGTAATATTTTCTACACTAAAAAACATGCATCAGTCAACATGTAAGTGATATAAAGAAATTGGGTGCAATGTAGATGCATTTGATAAAGGGCAATTTTCTAACAATGAGTGAAGTAGCTAAGGTGGCCTTCAATAATCAAATCTTAGAAGAAAGCTCATAACAACAATGATAAGTGAAAGGTTATAGCTTGCATGAGAAAACATAGAAGAAAGAGTAAATAGGACAGATTAAGTTATATTGAATCACCACCATAGGAATTCACCGACACAACTTTTCCTTCTTAATTTGATGCATCCGCGTATAGCACCTGAAGTACAACAAGTGTAAATTTTGATATTCTTTTAGGCTTTCGGAAATTCTTCTCATGCTTTTTCTTTTACAATTGTAATGTACATCTCCATTATGGTCGAATTAGAGGTGACATAAGGATCACAATTCCTCTAACGAATGAAATAATAATACTCCAATCCTAAGAATCTTCTCATCCTCGTGACGTTTTCGAGTCGCATCAGCTCCCAAGAGCACGACTATGGGCCTGGCAGCACCCACAGCCAACTACTTGGCCACCATCTTCACCTCGTGTTCGCAGACCCAGGAACGCGACTATGGGCTAAAATAGAATCCCAAGTTTTCTTTGTTCTAAAGTGAGCACTTGAGTATTTTTTGCGGTACTGGGTTGTTGACTCCATCAACTCTAGTTGCGCTTCTTCAATTAGTCGTATGTGATGGTGGAGTGCGGTTTCCTTATTTAAACCGAGGTAGCCTTGACCTAGTCTCCCTTGGATGTGTAGAATTTGCACGTTTGAAGCATCCCTAGTTCAACTTCTTGAACTAACAATCTATTTTCATATGTTTCCTCCTCCTACAGTGATGGCATATTGCCGAATTTGGAGCAGCTTCTATTGAAGTAATCCTTACGTGTTTCCCCTATTCTTCCATTATTGCTCTACCTGTCTTTTAGCATGGAAGTTTTGCATCTTCATAATCGTTCCTAAAGTCATCCTCTCTAGGTCTTCCTCATTCGCTGGTATGGTTACATCCACTATAGTAGTACAATTGTAAACGATATCTACTTTCCATAATCATCGATTCTCTAAATTCTACTCACACGCAATATCCAAATACCCTTCGTCAACCCAATTATTCTAGCCCAAAATTAAGGTGTAAATATGTTCTGTACTAAAACAAGTAAATTCATATAGGATGCTCAGTCAAATAAAAGACATATAAAGATATTGCATAGATTTTTCATATAATATGCACCAAAGGTAATCATAAGGCATTCCAGACATATCCCACTATTCACACATAATTAGCAAGAATAATAGAAAATCACAAATCTCCAAAACACAGATATGAAAATCCTAAATCCTAGCAATAATCACCATTTCAAAGCTCCTATCTTCATAATATGGTCCTATCCATCAAATCGAAACTAGGATAGTCAAAATCAGAAGACTAAAATGAGTATCAAGATCGTATGCCTCCTCATCACGTATAGTCCTCCTATAACTAAAGAATCTCACATAAATGTACTTATCACATTTCTTCAAATATCTACGTGTTCTTGTCAACATAGACTTTCTCTTACAACTTTATCAATGTTACCATCATTACAGTACACAGGGATGAAATTTCCTCCCATATCAACTTGTCAACACATAGTAAGATTTTCAAGTTCAAATCATGAACAAAAGGGCTTAAACAATGATAATCATAGTCATTCTCAAATTCTAAATCCTTGATTTTAAAGGTAATACTCAATCCTAGGCTCAACTCGACCTAGACTTAACTAACAATTCCAAATTCCACAATCTAGAATCTATTCTATTAATCAAAAGATACCTCTAACCATGCTCTTAGCTTTAGTCTTACACCTCTTGAAATTTAACTATTTAAGATCATCATCTTGGGCTATCGGTTTAACTTTCGAGTTTTAATTTCTGAGTTACTAACATATAATTCATACATATCAACAAGTGCCCTAGTTATGACAAGTGTGGGGCTTTACAAGGGCCATGGCAATGCGAGCAGTCTTATACATTCTAACAACCTTATTCGCACAGAATACGCTTAGTTTAGCAAAAATCATAAAATTCTAAATTCTAAATCTATCAAATTAAGGTGAATGCCTAAACTTAGACTCTGATACCATTTGTAACACTCCGCTACTTACGAACCCTAAAAGGGGCGGGGATGTCACCCCGTCCAAAGGACAAATGGTCTTTATAATGAGGTAAATAAATAACTCATCCAAAATAATACCTCAAATAAAACTTAATCGCAATATAGCTCAAGTAAAGCTCAACCAAAGCTTAACTAGATTCCCAAAAACAAAGAATAATAAAATATTATCTCTAAGCAAAAAATAACTAAAATGTAAAGTACAAGATCTTGAACTCTAGCCCCAACTTTGTCAGTAGTGCTCATGACTTAAAAACATGCACAAAATTTGTGACAAATAAATTTTTCAATAAGTTCTATGTGTGTGAGAGTGTACATTTAAAACAATTTTGTGATATACAATTTTTAAATCTTAAAAGCGCAATTGCAGTCAAAATCAACAGTTTTAAACACAAGAGTGACATTTTCAATTTACATTCTCAGTAAATAACCTTTTTTCAAGGAAACCAACCAGTCAACAATAACGTGGACTATGAAATCTTATATCATAGCCCTGAGACATGAAACCCTACATTATGACCATGTACTGTGAAACCATGCATCACAGTACGATGGGTGATCAACCCACAGGTGGAGATACTCCTTGTTCTCCCAAACCCCTCTAACTTACCAATTGTTCATTCCGAAGAAATACAGTCTCACTTGGAAATGGTCGTTAGTTCAGACCGACCTGACTCCCTAACACTTTTTCCAAATCAGAAACGAGTTTGTCTACCAGAGGTGGCCACCTACCAGAAGACTAACTCACTCCTTCTTAGACTAGTGTTAGTAGCCTACTCTTATTAAGTACTCAATGATTTTACAATAAGGAAACTCATTAGCATCAAATAGTAGCCAAAAAGAAAATGACTTGGGAAACCTTGTTCAACATATTTAATGTGAAAAACTAAGTGAGTCGTTTTGAAAATCCTTTGGTTTAAGAAATCAATGCGTGAAAAGAAATAAATTAAGAAAGCTAGCCATGCTGAACATTTTATCACAACAAAACATGACATTTGACAACTTGCAATTGCATTGTTTCACAAATGGTTTTAATGCAAGAACTTACCTGATCCGTTTGTCTCATGAATATTAGATTTTTCAAATGACCTAATCAGTGAGTCCTAGTCCTATCTAGAGAAAATACAAAGATCATGTAACAAACTTCCCTATAACCCTTATATTGCCATAGTATCCAAAACTAGCTCAACTTCTAACATCGAGTCATAACACAATACAAACCAACTATCAACTCCATTTCAAATGTAACAAGCTAAACATGAAATATTGTGCACTAACAATTTAATATATACTAAGACAATTACTAAATAAATTATAAGCGGACAAACGACTAAGTAACTATATAGCTATATAAATAAATAATTAGTTAATTAAAATAAAGGTTACTCGTGAAAGTAAATAAAAATTGAATAAATAGGGTAGTTAATGTGTAAAAACATTAAGTAACCAAAGAACTAAGTAAATAATTATTTAATTACTTGCTTAGCTAATTAAGGTATTGTTTGTTCGTAATAAGACAAAAATAAATAATTGATGAGATATATTAATTAATAAGTAGGTTATTTTATGAGCATTAAAGAGAAATAATAATGATAATTATGACAATATTAATAGTTTTAAGGATATTAGTGATGATAATATTGATAACGTTTAATAATCATAACAATAATAATAATAGCATTAATAATAATAATAATATTAATAAGAGTAATAATAAAATAATGGTAATATTAGTATTGATGACATTAAATCCATTATTACATCCTAGTGCTGACATACCCAATTATTCCACATAAGGAAAAAATATAAATTAATAATAAAAAGTTTCCTTAAAATTTCCTAAGTTGAATACAATTTCCAACTTGAGTGACACCTATTCCTATTAGCAGAAAAAATAATAATAATAATGCATGTGAAAACACTTCGGATTGACCTCAATTTTTACATAGACATACCTAAACACATATAAAATAGAATTCAAGTGGCCTTGCAGAAAAATCAGGCCTTAATTACGCTCAGTAATTTATTTTTTGCTACAGTAGTAATCTATTCGGCACAGACTAGTTTGAAAGAAAAATTCATAACTATTAATTTCCATTTGAGAAAATTTTCAAAGTTTATATTTAACATCTACATACATAAAGCTACGTTTTCTAAGTTTTAACCTTTTCCAAATTTAGACTTTATCACCACGAAATAACATCATCAACCTGACTATACAGTAAAAACAGGGTATTCTGTCTCTTAAGTTCTTTTCGAAAATTATTGGGTTTTATTGCAGGGTTTTCTTGCATGATATCTAGCATAAAACACATCAAAAATATGTCTAGAGCACAATATCAAAAGGCCTTGCAACAATAATTTGTTTTGCTATTTTATTTTAAAATAAAACCTACAACTAGCTCATAAATGCATAATTTTCAGATTTCAATAATAAATAGTAAAACTATTTTCTTTTCATAAAATCTATATAAATGTGGTTTATTTTTCATATTCTAAGAGTGTTTAGATAAAAATCATAAATTCTTAATCAAAAAATGAATGTTACAAATTTTAAAACCTAAAACCCCTAATTTTCCACTATTATGACGGAAATCAAGAAAATCAATGAAAAGAGCCAACTTGTCATTACCTCTTGTTTTGGCTAACTCAAACAACCTTAGAGGAAAGAGTGGGTGTCTTCTAGCTTTCGTTTCCATCAAGAATGTTAAGAAATCAATATAGGAGTGGTGCTTCAAAGTTGTGTTCTCATGCAAAATTTCTCCGTAAGCAATACATTAATTAAACTTTGGCTAAAGGAAGAAGGAATTACGTGTGAGGAGAGAGAGAGAGAGAGAGAGAGAGAGAGAGAGAGAGAGAGAGAGAGAGAGAGAGAGAGAGAGAGAGAGACGGCTGCTAGAGTAAATTAGGGCTCAAAAATCAAATTTAATTGGGTTTTTATAGGTGAATTATTTTAGATTTAGGAAATAGAAATATAATTAAGTAAAATCCTATTTTTCTCCAAATTTTATCTAATAAAAAAACTTTCTGAAATTAATTATTCATAATTGATAGGGCCTAAATTTACATATATTTTTCTAGTTATTTGAAAATATTTTGCGATACTTTTGATATAATAACTAGTTATATTCCTTCCTATTTGATATTTCACTTATAGAAATGCATTTTGTAATTTTACGAGAAAAAAGGTGAATTTGAAATTAATTGGAGAAATTTCAGTCAACACCCGACACCAGGCCAAGAAGGCTGACCCAGCGTCTAGCCAAGTCTGAAGAAGGACATCAAATAGAGGCGAATTGGCTAAAGAAAAATAGAGGAAATCAAAATTTAGACAAAAAACAAGTGCAATCCTTGGGAGGATGCATGGCATTTGTGGGAGGCTTCGACAAATTAAAGCCACGACTTGGCTACTGCGGCTCGGTAATGAAGGAATTTGAAAATTTACAGAGCATGTGCAGTGGACGAAAATGGAGAACAAGAACATAATATCAGAGTATGGAAGCATCATGGTGGGTTGAAAACATACATGTTGGAGTCTTAAACACATGAAGAACATGATTGAATCAATTGAAGCTCAAGAACAGCTTCATCTTCATCAACGTCCACTGAGCTTCCACTGTCCAGTGCACTGCATCCTTCTTCTTCCTTCCTCCGGTGGAAATGAACAATGCATGGCTTTTCGGCTCATGGAATATTCCCAGCCTAATTTTCAGTTGATGAGCACAAAGGGTTGAAGGAAAATGATCAGCCATTTTTCCAGCTCACTGGCCATTCTCTATGTTGGCTTTCTTCTATTAAAAACAAAAGCCAGTGGAGAAGGCCAAAAGCCAGGAGAGAAACAGTCACGAAAGAGAGAGACCTTTCATTTTCTTTTTCTTTTATTTTATTTTTTTTACACAGAAAGCCAAGAGTCATGAAACTAAAAATAATTATTTTGATCAAAATAATATTCCCGGGATTTAATACCCGAATATTATTTACAAATTAAATTTTGATTTCACTCTAAACTCTTCTAAACTGTGTTCAGAAAAATCCTATGATCCAGGCTATTGGGCCAAAATAATATTTATTATTTTTCTTGGACCCAAAAAGTCCAAAATAATAAACATTAATTATTTTCCTTGGGATTAAATAAATAACCCAACAAATAATTCATGAACCTAAATGAACCAAAAAATAATTAAACTTTAATTATTTATTTCTTAGGATTTAATTAAATAAATAACCCAATAAATAATTAAGTATAATTATTTTCCTCTAGTTTAAGTCCCGGTTAATTTTCTAATTATTCAAACTAGACCCAGGTCCTGAATAATTAATTAACCAATTAAACCAGAAAATAAATTTCTCTCCATTTATTTTATTTCAGTCTAATAATAAATTAGACTTCCCGAATAAAATATAAATCTCTCAACTGAGATCATTTTCTCAACCCAAAAAATTAATTAGGACTTACGGGCTATTCCGAGAACCAAAAAGACACATCGCCTTGGCTACTAAAATGACCAAAATACTCCTACTATATAAATAGATGTATTTTGTATTTTAAATATTTCCTAATATCACCATAAGAAAATATTGACCCCAAGGACAATGCTGCATTAGCAGAGTCTTCGACCTACAAGTGAAATGACTAAAATACCCCTCTACATATCGTCGAACAATTAGAGAGGAAGAAGTGTACTAACACCTCTCTAAAAGACATCTACCATCCTTAGGCCTCTAGTCTAATGATCCACGACTTCTTGGAGTGTTTCCACTTTCCAATGGAGCGACCCTAAAGCAAACATCCAAGTCACGTTTCCCAGGGCCCTGGATATTTAGATCATCCGGACAACCACAAGGGGCGATATAGTGTAGAAACTATCTTATGCAAATCTGTCTTAACTAACTAGTCACACATACCCAACATACAAGTATATTGGCCTTCCAATAAAACCTCAACTATAGTATATCAAAGCATATACTTCCAGCTTCGCCAGACCACCAACTCATACTTAAGTCATAGAGTACTAGTCTACGCTGTAGTGGTAATAGTCTAGGTTTCTACCATATAATACTTTTTAGAAACCACTACTACAGGTCATGTTCTACGTATTCGAAATACACTTATGTCATGAAGTGAGTGGCCTACTCACTGGCTAAAGGTAAGCCATTCCCCATTTGGAATTCATAACATAATAACCTAAACATGATGAGATTCTCATTCTCATCAATCGGTTAAGAACAACTGTTTATGTGTTTAAATAACCCATGATCCATACCTTACTGTGAAAGACCTCCATTCATATAGATCACTTATTTACACACAATGGATCTGTTCCAAACAAAAAATGTACACAAATAAAGAAAATTATTTAACGAACGATTTTCGACAAATAAATTCTTTTATTAACATATTCGATATTTTTATCAGAAAACTAGTCTAAGAGGGCATATTCCCAACAATCTCCCACTTGCATTCTAAGACTAGATAAGTCCATAGGTGCCCACCCCAATGGCGTCTAAGTGTCTCTTGAAGACCCTCAACCAAAGGCTTGGTGAATGGATCTACTAGATTGTTTACTGAGGCAATCTGTACCATTACCAATTCCCGTCTCTGGAAATCTCAGATCAGGTGGTACTACCTTTCAATATGCTTCCCCTCCTTGTGGTTCCAAGGTTCCTTTGAGGTACTTAAGAACATGCTTTACAGCATGCCAATAAACCTCCCCAGGGTTTGACTGATATCTACTACCTAAGCCTATGGCAAAACAGATATCTGGCCTAGCACACAACATGGCGTACATGAGACTTCCCACAGCCGAAGCGTAGGGAATCCTACTCATTTTGTCCTTTTCTTCTTGAGACTTAGGACAATCCCTTGAAGAAAATGACAACCCATATCTGCAAGGCATTAGAGCTCTCTTGCATGAGTCCATGTTGTACTTAGCCAGTATCTTGTCAATGTATGCGACTTGGGATAATCCTAACATTCTCTACTTCCTATTTCTAAGAAGTCTAATCCCGAGAATGTAACTGGCATCTTCCAAGTCCTTCATACTAAATTGACTAGATAGCCAAACCTTTGTAGATAATAATGACCCTACATCATATCCAATAAATAGAATGTCATCCACATACAAGACAAGAAAAACCACATTAAACCCCTCAAGATTCTTGTACACGCATGGTTCATTCTCATTTTGAATAAAATCATAAAACTTTACAGTCTCATCAAAACAAATGTTCCACACTCTTGATGCTTGCTCAAATCCATAAATGAACTTCTTAAGCTTGCAAACCATATGTTCCTGGCCTTTAGCAATAAAACCTTCCGGTTTGGACATATAGATATCTTCGTTAAGATGGCCATTCAAAAATGCCGCCTTGACATCCATTTGCCATATCTCGTAGTCATAGTGACATGCGATGGCAAGGAGGATATAGATGGATTTAAGCATGGCCACAGGGGAAAAGGTTGCTTCATAATCGATCCCTTCTTTCTGAGTATACCCTTTTGCCACAAGCCTAGCTTTGAAGGTTTCCACCTTCCCATTCGTTCACCTCTTCCTCTTGTACACCCACTTATACCCAATGGGTTTTAACCCTTCAAGTGAAGCTACAAGATCCCAAACCTGATTGAAGTACATAGACTCAATCTCGACTTTCATTACTTCATGCCATAGATTTGCATCGGCATCAGCAATTGCCTCCTCGTATCTAGTGGGGTCTTGTTCCTGATGGTCAGAGACCAGCTCAAAAGCTTCTCCATACCATCTATCCGGAACCCTAGACACTCTCCTACTACGACAAGGCACCATTTGTACAGGCTCTTGAGGCTGTGCCTCTTCTTGTTCCACAATTGGATCAGAAGAAGTTGCTTCCGAAGAAAACTTCTCCTCGAGTTCCAACCTGCTTGAACCTTTTGTGGAAGTACTTTGATCATCCTCTAAGTATCTAGCATTGGTACTACCCAGTACTTTTTGCTCCTTACAATGATAAAAGTAACCACCCTTTGTTTATTTTGGATACCCAACAAAATAGCATAATTCTGATCTTGGTTCTAACTTGTCTCACATGATCAGTACATAAGCTGGACAACCCCATATCCTGAGATGATTCAGACTTGGCTTACGCCCAATCCACATCTCATAGGGAGTCCTACGTATTGACTTGGAAAGTACCAAGTTCAGAATGTATGCCACTATTTCCAAGGCATATTCCCCAAAAGATACTGGAAGAATAGCATGAGACATCATGCTTCTGACCATTTCCATCAATGTCCTATTTTTTCTCTCAGCTACTCCGTTCTGCTGGGGTGTCCCCGGTACAGAGAGCTGGGATACTATCTCATGATGTACCATGTAATCCTTGAATCACCAAGGAGGTACTCTCCACCACAATCCGATTGTAAGGTCATGATTAATTTACCTGTCCGGCGCTCCACTTCAGCCTTAAACTCTTTGAACTTGTCAAAAGGGTCAGACTTGCATCTCATTAGGTAAACGTAACCAAACCTTGTACAATCATCCGTGAAAGTGATGAAGAGCCCAAAAACCTCCTCTAGCTGGTGTAGACAATGGACCACATACATCAGTGTGAACAAGACTCAGTACCCCCTTGGCTCTATCCGTCTTTAGGATAAAAGACCATTTGGTCATCTTTCCCACTAGGCTAGATTCATACTGAGGCCAATTTTCCAATCTCAATGAGCCCAAAGGCCCATCATGGATTAGCCTCTGAATCCTGGTTGATGTGACCCAACCTCAGATGCCAAAGATTTGAGTCATTGATATTGGTCTTTCTCTTCTCAGTTAAAGGTTCAGATTGAGCGTTATTTGATTGATTGTTAATAGGGTTTAAATAGAATAGATTTTCATACATGTGCCCAGTACATAACATTTCTCCATTTCTACTGATAGAAATACCAGAATAGAAAGATACAGAATATCCTTGATTTATAAGTTTTGCAACTAAAATCAAATTCTGATAAAACCAGGTACATATAAAATATCTATTAAAACCACTTTCTTATTACAATAAAAAATAAGATCTAGCTCTCCCACTACAAGGGCCCAGACTTGTGCTCCAATTCCCACGTGTAATCTATGTTCGCCCTTCTTGAGTCTACTTATCTTTCTAAACCCTATAAGGAGTTACAGATATGATTAGTGGCTCCTGAATCAACAATCTAAGTGGAAGTTGATCCAACCATTGATATAGACTCTAGATAGAGAACATTACGTGTGGGGTTTTTTTTGGCTTGAAGATCTGGACACTCCTTTTCCAGTGTCACTTCTTCCCATATTTGAAGCACTTGCCCTTCATTTTGTCTTTGGGCTGGGTCTTGGGCTGGACTACTGCATTTCCCTTCTTCCTTTTGAACTTTCTGGGCTTGGACCCAGTTCTTGAGGAAGAAGCCTTAGCAATCATGACCATTGAATGTGGCTTTATGATCTTCTCTGCCATCTAGAGTTCCTTTATCACTTCAGTCAAACTCATATTTAACTTAGTTGGAACTGAGTAAAGGAAACCGGTAGAGATTTGAGAACCATGTCTGCTTGGCTCTTGGGGTCAATGATAGCCCCTAAGATTTCTGCCTCCTCGAAAGCAGCAATCATCCTAAGCATATGCTCACTGACTGATACTCCCTCAGCCATCTTAGAGTTTATTATAGTTTGAAGAACCTCCTACCTTACGGGCCGGCTCTTATCCGCGAACATAGTGGCCAATGAATGACTAATGTCATACGCAGAAGCCATGTGCTCGTGTTTAGACTGGAGCACATTAGACATGGAGGCTAGCATATAGTAACGTGCCATTTTATTAGCCTTCTTCCATACCTTTTCAGCCTCTCGCTTTTTGTCGGTAGAACCATCTCCGATTACAGGGTAGGTCTCGAAAAAGGACATACTTATACTCCATGGCTGTGAGTATTATGTCCAGGTTCCTCTTCCAGTCCACATAGTTTGGTCCCGTTAACTTATTCTCACAGAGAATAACGGCCAAAAGACTAAAAGAACCTCCCACCATTTTCAAAAAAACGAAAAATAAAAGAAAGGATATAGTTTGTGAAAATAAATTTGTATATAAAAATTAATTTGGCTCTTAGGAAAATTGACATAGCTTCTTTGGAAGATTAAGAGTTCCCTAAGCTAAGTGTAATAACTACCACAAATCAATTTCCCTTCTAGGTAATGATCTAGAGGATAACTCCATCGTGGGATGGTCGTTTCCTCTCTATTTCCTATGGACATTCCTCGCACTATTACCTCCAACGTGGGCTGGCTGATTATAGTACGTGTCCTGGGTCATTAATTATATCCTTCCATTAGATCTAGATTCTTGTAGTATCCCCATCCTATACGGGTTCACTCCCAGGGTGACGCGAGGAGACCCACGATCTCTAATGAGGACCGTGATGGAAGCCATGGGGCCGTTGGAACCCCTCTCTCACTTAGTCTTTTAAAATAAAGTTTTCTGACAAAATATCGTTTTGAAATTTCCATTAAGTTCTTCTTTAACTTAAAAATAAAATATCCAAGTCCATTAAAATCTCAATGCCAAGGATTATATCCTTTGAAAGAATTTATCCATGGACTAATTTCATTTAAGTTAAAACTTGATGATTTCAAAAATTTTCAATTAAAACTTTATCGAGACTTTGGTCTCTATTTTTACTTAACAAAACAATTTTCTTTTGCAAAATAAAATAAACTGGCTTTCTATTTTAACTTACAAAAATATCTAAATCCAATATATTTTCTATGCCAAGGATTAAATCCTTTAAGAAAATAGCCAAGGATTAATTTTTGTTCAAGTTAAAATAACCATTTAATTTTTTTAAAGAAAAATATTTTTCCTTGCATAAATATTCCCAAAGACTTTGGTCTTCGAGAAACCTCGCACATAGATACACAAAATAAATAGCATGCCAGAAAACAGTAAACGTTTTCATACTTTTCTATTTTTAAACCTATGTGTCCAAATAATATAATTAAACACATTAATTAATTAATTATCTTGTTTAATCCTAAAATCCTTTACTAATATTTTTCATGCAAATATATTCCAAGAATATAAACTATTGCAAAAATATTAACTTTGCTGGAATGGGAACCAAATTAAAAAATTTTTAAAAAACAAAAAAAAAATTGACTGGAGGTCCACTGCACTGGCCGCACCGGATCCGGACCCATTTGGCCTGAGGTCCACCGCGGCCTCGGTGCACAGACCGCACCGAATCACGAACTGCTGCGACCTGTGGAGCGCTCGCGACCCGCTCTGCCCGATCCAGCGCCCGCCCGGTTCCCGTGCATATGCCTTGCGCGTGCGGTGCTGGATCCGCGCATGGATCCGTGGAGCGCTTCCGCGATCCGCACCGAGCTTGTGTCTGCAGATGACCCGCGTGTTTATCCAATTTCTCGCGCCCGAACCGTGCTACAACCTACGCAAATTGAAGTTTCAATTGCGATTCATTGGCTCTAATTTCAACAGTAATGGCTCGGCTTAGACGGCTCCAACAGCACAGCTCAAGACACAATTTTGGAAGTGGCTCGACGGAGGCTCGACTCGACTCCAATGGCTTAAGAACAGTGCCTTCTTCTCCAAAAACCTTTCTGCGTCCAATTTCTGCGATGTCTTCTGCAAATCACTTCTCTTGGCTTCTATGGACCATTTTCATTACAAAAACTCATCCAAACCAAAACAACAACCGCCTATACCCATTTAAATTAGGTTTACACGATCTAAACTCAAAATCAAAATTTCACAGTAAACTCTGTGAAAATTTACAGAGGCCATGTCCCATACCATTTCAAGCGAAGGATCACATATTTATGCTCCAAACAATGTTCTTCTCTATTTTTATTAACTAACATGCTCCCTAAGTCAATCAAATTCATGCTCTGATACCACTTGAAGGAATTTGAAAATTTACAGAGCATGTGTAGTGGACGAAAATGGAGAACAAGAACATAATATCAGAGTATGGAAGCATCATGGTGGGTTGAAAATATACCTGTTGGAGTCTTAAACACATGAAGAACATGATTGAATCAATTGAAGCTCAAGAATAGCTTCATCTTCATCAACGTCCAGTGAGCTTCCACTATCCAGTGCACTGCATCCTTCTTCTTCCTTCCTCCGGTGGAAATGAACAATGCATGTCTTTTCGGCTCACGGAATATTCCCAGCCTAATTTTCAGTTGGTGAGCACAAAGGGTTGAAGGAAAATGATCAGCCATTTTTCCAACTCACTGGCCATTCTCTATATTGGCTTTCTTCTGTTAAAAACAAAAGCCAGTGGAGAAGGCCAAAAGCCAGGAAAGAAACAGTCACGAGAGAGAGACCTTTCATTTTTTTTTCTTTTATTTTATTTTTTCCACACAGAAAATCAAGAGTCATGAAACTAAAAATAATTATTTTGATCAAAATAATATTCCCGGGATTTAATACCCAATACAAAATAAATTTTGATTTCACTCTAAAGTCTTCTAAACTGTGTTCAGAAAAATCCTATGATCCAGGCTATTGGGCCAAAATAATATTTATTATTTTTTTTGGACCCAAAAAGCCCAAAATAATAAATATTAATTATTTTCCTTGGGATTAAATAAATAACCCAACAAATAATTAATGAACCCAAATGAACCAAAAATAATTAAACTTTAATTATTTATTTCTTGGGATTTAATTTAATAAATAACCCAATAAATAATTAAGTATAATTATTTTCCTCTAGTTTAAGTCCCGGTTAATTTTCTAATTATTCAAACTAGACCCATGTCCTGAATAATTAATTAACCAATTAAACCAGAAAATAAATTTCTCTCCATTTATTTTATTCCAGTCTAATAATAAATTAGACTTCCCGAATAAAATATAAATCTCTCAACTGAGATCATTTTCTCAACCCAAAAAATTAATTAGGACTTACGGGCTATTCCGAGAACCAAAAAGACACATCGCCTTGGCTACTAAAATGACCAAAATACTCCTACTATATAAATAGATGTATTTTGTATTTTAAATATTTCCTAATATCACCATAAGAAAATATTGACCCCAAGGACAATGCTGCATTAGCAGAGTTTTCGACCTACAAGTGAAATGACTAAAATACCCCTCTACATATCGTCGTACAATTAGAGAGGAAGAAGTGTACTAACACCTCTCTAAAAGACATCTACCATCCTTAGGCCTCTAGTCTAATGATCCACGACTTCTTGGAGTGTTTCCACTTTCCAATGGAGCGACCCTAAAGCAAACATCCAAGTCACGTTTCCCAGGGCCCTGGATATTTAGATCATCCGGACAACCACAAGGGGCGATATAGTGTAGAAACTATCTTATACAAGTCTGTCTTAACTAACTAGTCACACATATCCAACATACAAGTATATTGGCTCTCCGATAGAACCTCAACTATAGTATATCAAAGCATATGCTTCCAGCTTCGCCAGACCACCAACTCATACTCAAGTCATAGAGTACTAGTCCACGCTGTAGCGGTAATAGTCTAGGTTTCTACCATATAGTACTTTTTAGAAACCACCACTACAAGTCCTGTTCTACGTATTCGAAATACGCTTATATCATGAAGTGAGTGGCCTACTCACTGGCTCAAGGTAAGCCATTTCCCATTTGTAATTCATAACATAATAACCTAAACATGATGAGATTCCCATTCTCATCAATCGGTTAAGAACAACTGTTTATGTGTTTAAATAACCCATGATCCATACCTTACTGTGAAAGACCTCCATTCACATAGATCACTTATTTACACACAATAGGTCTGTTCCAAACGAAAAATGTACACAAATAAAGAAAATTATTTCACAAACAATTTTCGACAAATAAATTCTTTTATTAACATATTCGATATTTTCATCAGAAAACTAGTCTAAGAGAGCATATTCCCAACAGGCAAAAGAGAAGAGAAAGATCGGTGGCTCATGAGCATTAAACAAACAAACAAACAAAAGGAAAAATGAAAAGAAAGAAGCCTTGGGAGGATGTGTTACATCCGTGGGAGGCTTCAACAAATTAAAGCCATGGCTTAGCTAGTCGCAGCTCGGCATGAACAAGAAAGGAGATGTCTCTAGTGGGCTCGACTCGAACTCCTGTGGCTCAATGGCTTCATAGCTTGAGAAGTGGCTCAGCAGCTTCAGCAAGAAGAAGAAGATGTCGGCTCGGGAGGCTTCGCAACTCGACTTCAGGCAGAAGAAAGAAAAGGGAAACAGCTTGGTCTTTAGCAAAATAGCTCGATCTTCACTAGACCTCGGCTCAAGCAATTTGGCTTCAGGAAGAAAGAAAGGGAATTGCAGGCAGTTTAAATGGCTTGGGTAATTCGGCTTCAACAAGAATGGGACTTCAGTGCAAAATGACAAACAAAATAGAGTGCCCAATTTCTTCACAGATTAAGTCGGTGGACTTCTTTATTTTTTATTTGGAATTCAATTAGGAAATTACTTCTTCTATGTGTAGGATTTTTAGGAAGTTCGTGTAGCTATAAATATTGTCCATTCATGTTAGAAAAAATTGTGCACAATGTAGATCATTAGACATAAATTTTAGAGTGCATCACCATTAATAATTTCTCTAGAGAAATCACTTAAGGAGCATTGATTTTGGAGGAGTTTTCATTGGAAATTGAAAGGCTTGTCTATGAATACCTATTTCTTTCCTTTGTTTTCTTTTTCTTGAACAATGATGAGTTTAATTCTTTAATTATATTTTGATGTTATTCTTTGATTTATGATTTTGAATTAATTTAGTTCTTTGATTAGTTGATTATTTTTCTTGGTATTTGATTGCTTGATTTTATTTGATAGATTGATGGAGTCAAATTTATGTCTAATGGACTTAGGAAATGAAGTTAGATTAAGTTTAGTTTTGTCAATTCTATATATTTGTTATCTTAATTGGATTGGGAAAGAAAGTTGAGAATTGAACCTAAATAATCAAAAATTAGTTAATTTCACATAGAGTATAGGGTTATTGGCTAATTTCATGTTCATTACCACCAGGAGTATAGGGATAATTAATTGTTGAAGGATGAGTTTAGTGCATTTCTTTGATTATGTTGGTTTGATTGGGAAATCTACTAATTTAATCAAGAAATAGTAATTCCATGGATTGGGAAAGAAGTGGTTTTTTTTTGTATTGCTTCATGATGCTAAGAAAATGATTCATTGTGATAAGTATTAGATGATTCATGTCAAATTTTTTAGAATAACTATTTAATTACATGTTTTTCTCTCCATAAGTTGTGTGTGTGTGTGTGTGTGTGTGTGTATGTATATATATATTTATGTATATATATATATATATATTTATGTATATATGTATATATATATATGTATGTATATATATATATATATATATATATATTGATTTTTTTTATCAATTTAGTTGATAGGTTAAACAATGAAAGAAAAGTAACTAATGGTAGTTGTTCCTTGAGGATCGATACTTATTAATTCTATATACTATGCTTGGATGAGTATATTTGTTCATATGTGTAATTTAGAAATTAATATTTTAATTAAAACTTGGCTAGGGATGAATTTAAATTTGAATGATTTTTATACACCAAAATCATACGCATCAAATTTTTTGCGCCATTGCTGGAGAACAATATCATGAAAGCTTGGAGTTCATTGATTTAGCCATGTAAATCTATAAATATTTTTTCTTTGGCACCATGTAAATAATTTTATTATTGTATTGTATATATTTATTTATTTTGCATAAAATAATAATAATATTTGTTGTGAATAAACCATATCTTGTTATAATGCTTGTTGTATTTTTCTTAGTGGCTAAATATTTTATATTACTAATACTGACACTAATAATATTTGTTTTTGTATTTTGTAATTAGACTATATTGTTGTATTTATTTTCCTAGTGTTATTGTTTTATGATTGTGATTATTTAATTATTACGTGTTATAATAAAAATATTAGTAATTGTAATAATAACTGGTTGTAATATATTGTTGTAACATAAGTTGTTGTAATATATATTTACTTTTATTGCCACTGCATTTTCTTGCTTCTATAAAATAAAAAAAAAAAAACCACAAGCCCACCTTGGCTTAGCTTGGCTAACAATGGCTCAATCAACTTACATACCAACAGAGCCCACCAATGCATGCATCTTCAGTTTTGTTTTGTTTTTTTTTTTTTCACACCAAGACTGACCGAGCCCACCATTCATCTTTAGCTTTTTTTTCTTTTCCACACAAGAAGACAACCATGGTCTTTAGCTTTTCTTCATACCGACATGAACACATGCATAACCACACTTTCAAGCTTTTCTTTTCACAAAAAGATAGTTGTACCTAGGCTCTTTTTGCCTTCAAGTTTTGCTTTTTTAGTTCTTCTTTGATGTTCATCTCCTTCGACAATTCTTTCTTTCTTCAACAATTCTCTCCTTCTTGTACTGCTTCATCACAAATTCACATTCACATCATGCAACTCTAAAGGTTAGAGAATTTAGTGGTGCTAAACATTCATACAAATAACGGTACATAGCTTCCTTTTGACATTCATTGGTATTGCATTTTGAGGAAGTATTTACTTTGTTTGAAATGATTCTTGTTGAGTTATTTGGAGCTACAAGTATGCATGAGAATGATTGAGTTGTGATTTTGGTGCTCCTTATGCTGTTTGCATAATTTGCTAGAATTGTTGATTTTATGGATACTTTTTGGGACATAACTATGATATTCTTCTTGTTATTCTAAAGGTACCTTGTTGAGATTTCAGTTTGACAGTATGCTTGTTGACAGTGTAGTTTGACATTATGCTTTGGCTATTTGAAGTGGACATTGTCACTGGTATTTTGAGCATTGTTTTTCTTGAACATCAAGAATTGTGGGGGAAAAAATTAATTGAGAAGAAAACATTTTTTTTTTCAAACTGTGTTTGTTTGAGTCAAAATGCCTAAAACAAAATATTTTTTCAAACCTCACAAATGCACTAAACCATCCTCAACTTTTGACTCATCTTCAGAGCAACCTTCTTTTCATCCAAAGAATTTCACTGATAAAAAAATGTGAGGAATGGTATGATGCTAGGGCCTTTAATAGGATCATTGTTGAAAAACTAATCAAGTCTTCCCTTGATCGATCTTTAAATATAACTAAGATGTTTGGAATGATTGGTTGGTGTCCAATTTTAGGCTTGAGAGGTAATTTTTGTCCTACCCTTGTGAAGGAATTTTATGCAAACATGAAAAGCAAAAGGAAAGGACATTTGAAATAAATCAAAACATCTGTGAAAAGCACCTCCATAATTTTGACTAGGGCTCAATTAACTGCTATTTTAGGAGTGGATGATAGTGGCCCTTGGATAGAAATTGACCATCACAATAAGATGATCTCTTCTAAACCAACTTGGAATTTTAATGTTGCATACTGACAGTTGGGTTTAGAATCAAAAGCTTCTACACATGGTTCTTCCTTTCTCCCTAGTAATGATTTTGCTCCTCAATGGAGGTTTATTTTGTATCTCTTGTGTTTCAATGTTTTCTCTCGATTGAGTACTTTGAATGAAGTTAGAATCATTGATGTTTGTATACTCTCTAAAATTCTCCATGGAGAACTCATTCCCCTTGCCCCTTTGTTACTAACTTCTATGCAAGAGGTGGCGGCTTATGGCCTTGCTACCAAAGCATTTGTTCTTTTCTTGGTGATTTCACAAGTTTTGGATACATTTGATGTTTCTATGGAGAATGAACTTGTGGAACCTACTACTTCACGTAATATAGTCACTGAAAAGTATTAACTTATTGTGGTTATAAGTTTAATGCTACAACATCTACATGGTCAAGGCCAAGGGAGGTTCCCCAAACTAGCATTCTTGATCTTCCAGTCGAGTAAAAAGAGGAACCTTCCCAACTACAAAGGCTTTCTAGGAGACCATCAAGTGTCAGTGATAATATTCTAGCCAACATTCATATATCTTTAGAGCATTTGAGGGACAAAATGGCTGGAATGAGAGTAGACATAACTGATATGAGGGTGAGGCATGATCAAATGTTTGATAGGATTGAGCATACACAGCAACACCATGATGATATTTTGAGCAATCTAAGGCTCAATTATGATATTCAAGGAGATTATTGGTGACATTATTGGGATAGACAAAGAGGATCTCATGGTCCATTTAGTAGTCATAGTGGTCTATTTGGTGGTCCTTTTAGAGGACACTTTGGAGGCCCGTTTGGAGGCTCTACTTCAAGGAGTTCTTAAATACTTTGACTTTCTCTTTTTTATTTTCTTTAATTTTTAGTGTACTTTTATTTTGTTTTCTTTCTATTCCTTTTTATTCTTTTACTTGGTATGTTTGTTTTTCTTTTTGTAGGTTTCTCCTACATTGATGCCATTACTTCTTTCAACTTTTTGAAGGAGACCTTCTCTTTTCTTGGAACTAATCTGCTTTGGAGAATATTATTTTCTTTTCCCTCTGCACATTTTTGATTCCTTGGTTATGCTTTATTGTGCTATTTTAGGCCATTGAGAACAATATCTAATTTAAGTGTGAGGGAGAGATTTAATATTTTCTCAAGTGCATCTTTTTGAGATTCAATGTATTTTCTTGACTTTGGGTAAATTTTTGAAAATTGGTATGAGATTGTTTTGCCTATGATAAGGTTATGATTTTCTCTTTCACTTTGGATATGATTTTGTCTTTTAATTGTTTGGATTTTATTCGGTAAAATTGTGCATTAAGTTGAATATGTTAAGTCTTGGCAATTTAAGTTAATCTTGGTTAAATTTTAGTATTTGAATTTTATTTTACTCTTCTTGTTCAAATATGGATATGTGATGAAATATGGGAAAAGTTTTTAATTAATTCTTGATTCATGGCTTTCTAAATTTATTTAGCTTAAAGTTGGGAATAAGGAATGTGAGAAATAGAGAAAAAAAATTAGTGAAAAAAAAAATAGTGTTTTGAGATATTGAAAAATGATGAAGAAAAAATTACCCTTATTTTAAATTGGAAGACTTTTTTTCTAAAAATGAGGTTAATATGGAGAGAAGTAGCAAGTATTGTTCAGTTCACTCTCTTGAAGTTATCCTGAAGGCAAGAAAAGCAAGAAAAAATGCTAAAAAAATTGTTAATGACAAAAAGGGTGCTAATACAGTTAGTGAAGAAAAATCCATTTTCTTGAGGCTAAATTCTCTAAATCATCTTGAAAAAAAAAAAAAAGACTGTGAAAAAAATTTTGAGTGTCTCTTTATTCACTACTTAGAGTTGTGTAAATTAGTTTCTATGAATCTTGAATTGGTTAGACAACTTGACTTGTATCATTTGTATTATTTGTCTTGGCTTGAAAGGTGAAATAATTTTTTTAGACTAAAATAAAAACCTGTTTAACTTAATTTTAAGGGTCTTGACATGTTTGATTTAATGCATGAGTTTACAAAGATTTTTAAAAGATTGAATGAATGAAAAAATTATATCTAATGTTGGAAAGGAAATTATGACTTTGTTATGGATGAATTTGAGAAGTGCTAATTTGTTTTGTGTGCCTTGTCTTACGTACTTGGTTTGAGGACAAGCAAAGATTCAAGTGTGGGGGAATGTGATATGGCCTAAATTTACATATATTTTCCTATTTATTTGACGATATTTTGCGTTATTTTTTATATAATAACTAGAATATTCCTTTCTATTTGATATTTCACTTATAGAAATGCTTTTCTGTGATTTTATGCAAAAATAGGTGAATTTAGAATTAACTGGAGAAATTTCAGTGAAGACTCGACATCATGCCAAGAAGACTAACCCAATATCGGGCCAAGTCTAGAGAAGGACATCAAACATAGGTGAATTAGCTAAAGAAAAATAGAGGAAATCAAAATTTAGACGAAAAACAAGTACAATCCTTGGGAGGATGCATGGCATCCGCTTGAGGCTTCCACAAATTAAAGCTAGGCTTGGCTACCGCGGCTTGTCAAAAGAGAAGAGAAAGAACGGGTGGCTCGGTGGCTCATGGGCACTGAACAAACAAACAAAAGGAAAAAAAAAAAAGAGAAAGCAGCCTTAGGAGGATGTGTTACATCCGTGGGAGGCTTCAACAAATTAAAGCCATGGCTTGGCAAGAAGAAGAAAGGAGATATCTCTAGTAGGCTCGTCTCAAACTCCCATGGCTCAATGGCTTCATGGCTCAGGAAGTGACTCAGTGGCTTCAGTAAGAAGAAGAAGGAGTCGGCTCGGGAGGCTTTGCGACTCGGCTTCAGGCAGAAGAAATAAAAAGGAAACGGCTTGGCCTTCAGCAAAATAGCTCAATCTTCACTTGACCTTGGTTCAAGCAATCTGGCTTCAGGAAGAAAGAAAGAGAATTGCAATGGCTCATGGGTCTTCGGCAGTTTAAATGTCTCGGGCAATCTGGCTTCAACAAGAATAGGACTTCAGTGCAAAACGACAAACGAAATAGAGTGCCCAATTCCTTCACAGATTAATTTGGTGGACTTTTTTATTTTTTTATTTGGAATTCTATTAGGAAATTACTTCTTCTGTGTGTAGGATTTTTAGGAAGTTCGTGTAGCTATAAATATTGTCCATTCATGTTAGAAAAAGGGAGGCATAATGTGGATTATTAGACATATATTTTAGGGTGTATCACCATTAATATTTTCTCTAGAGAAATCACTCAAGGAGTATTGATTTTGGAGGAGTTTCATTAGAAATTGAAAAAATTGAAAAGCTTGTCTATGAGTACCTATTTCTTTCCTTTGTTTTCTTTTTCTTGAAAATAGTGAGTTTAATTCATTGATTATATTTAGATGCTATTCTTTGATTTATGATTTTGAACTAATTTAGTTCTTCGACCAGTTAATTACTTGATTATATTTGATAGAGATGGAATTGAATTTATGTCTAATGGACTTGGGAAATAAAGTTAGATTAAGTTTAATTTAGTCAATTCTATATATTTGTTATCTTAATTGGATTGGAAAAGAAGGTTGAGAATTGAACCTAAGTAATCAAAGATTAGTTAATTTTACCTAGAGTATAGGGTTATTGGCTAATTTCATGTTCATTATCACCCAGAGTATATAGACAATTGTTGAAAGATGAGTTTAATGCATTTCTTTGGTTATGTTGGTTTGATTGGGAAATCTGCTAATTTAATCAAGATATAGTGAATTCCATGGATTGGGAAAGGAGTGATTTGTATGTTTATTTCTTCATGATGCTAAGAAAATGGTTGATTGTGATAAGTATTAGATAATTAATGTCATGTTTTTTAGAATAACTGTTTAATTATATGTTTTTCTTTCCATGAGTTGTATATATATATTATTTTTATTTTTATTTTTATTTCTTTATCAATTTAGTTGATAGGTTAAATAATGAATGAAAAGTCACTAATGGTAGTTGTTCCTTGAGGATCGATACTCGTTAATTCCCTATACTATACTTGCGATGAGTATACTTACTCATATGTGTAATTTGGAGATTAATATTTTAATTAAAACTTGACTAGGGATAAATTTAAATTTGAATGATTTGTATACACCCAACTCATATGCATCAATAATCCTATGGGATTTAGAGAGTTAGATGGCGGCACATAGGAGTGGGAATAGGAGTGGAATATTCTCCCATTTTTCCTAAGCATTAAAGGAATAGAAACAGTAAATCTCATTCAAGATAATTTTCCAAATACACAAGAATTGAGTTTTCCCCTTTTTCCTTCTCCTAAGAGGTGGCTACTAGGCTTCTAGAAGCCTAATAATTCCCTCAAAATATTCTCCTTGCTAGAATAAATATTTAATTTAAGAAATTTCAATTTCTCTCCAAATAAAGTAAAATAAGAAGAATGTCTTGTGAGTCTAATATTTAAATACTACCAAAAATTAATACACAAGTAAATAAATAAAATAAACATAAACTGGCTGTTTAGTAAATATATAGCAAATACACAAATATATTTTACATATATATAAATATGTTATTATTTAACAATTAATAAATAGTTACCTAAATTATTTTAATTAATCGTTACTCAATAATTAAATATGCAATTTAGAGTTAGCTATTTTTTCTAATATATATATATATATATATATATATACTTCCCCAACTAATAGTTTAATGTTAGAATATTCTATAAATCATTATTTCAAATAGTGATTGATTAAGCATCACCAATGCACAACAATTCTTCCACAATCATACTCAAGGAAATTTATTCATGCCATGCTAAATATGTCTTTATGCAAAAATACTCATGCTACATGGGTCGTATATTTCTCCATTTCTAGAGGCATTTAGGGTAGGGTATCACATAGCTTTTCTATCTACTTTGCACAGCTTTGAGCATTTCTCTCGAAAATCTAGTATGCAGGCTCTAAGCATATATTCCAAGATTTATGTTATCCTCTCAAATTGACCGTCTATTTGAGGGTGGGTAGAGGTGCTGAATTTTTGTGTCAAGCCAAGCAATTCTTGGAATATCGCCCAAAATCTGGAGGTAAAACGGGGATCTTTATCAGAGACTATGCTCGATGGTATTCCATGCAATCTTATCACCTCTTTGATATAGATTTGTACCAACTTTTCCATTGAATATCTCATATTTAATACAAATTAATAATGCCCATTCCTAGTGTTAATCAAAATCTTAGGTATATCCTCCTCTTGAGTGTGCTTTAAAAAATATTTTCATCCCCAGCTAATAAGATAGAAACATTCATTCTTGACGGTCAAACTATTCAATCCTCTATAGTTTATACACGATTTTACAGTTGCATTCTTTACACTAGCAATACTGAGGCTCCGTAAGCTAAAATACTAGGCTAGATATATCCATTCTTGAGAAGCTCCTTCAACTGTCCTTTCAATTTCTTGAGCTCTGCTGTCAGCATATGTTAAAGAGTTTCGAGAGGGGTTCTACTAATACCAAATTCAATTCAAACTCTACTTCCCAAAGTGGATAATCCAATCAACTTTGATAGAGAAATTATTAGAGAATTTGTAATCGCTTAGGTATCTTCCTATACTCGCAGCTTATGTCTATATCAATTAATTGGGCTAGATATCTTGGTGTCCCTTCAATATCAGTTTTGAGCCTTCGTTCCTGTTATTAAGTACTGTATTTTCCTCTATCTTACCTCATCTAAATGTAATCCCATCCATCCAGTCTATAATAATGTTAGGATTCGTAGACTCCTAAACGCGGAAAACATCCATGAATCCCTTCTGAGGACCCAAGCCAAACGATTAAGACTATCTAAGGATTACAGAATTACCTCTATTAGGCATAATCAAGATCCTTGGATTCTGATTTTACTGTCGTACGTGCAACCCAAATGATCACTAGACACTGCAGTGTGCGAACGCCCTCTATCAAATACACACGGCGAACTAACTCGTTACCCAGGGAGTACTAGCACCTAGGGTTTGAGAAGCTTATTTTTCTTGGTGAATGGAGGCACGAATATTAACTGAGAGCTCTGTTGAGAAGACGGCTAGGGTTTTCTTTTAAAACCACCCGAACCTCTTGGAGTTCAACTCTGATAATATCTTATTATATTTTATTTTAAATTAAAATTAAATTAAAACTAATATGATAAGATTCTGCCATTATCTCAGTAATTTAACTAATTAATTTACCGAGTCAAATTCTTACAATCTGGACATCATCCAGATACATCGAATGTGAACATATTTCCAGATTCATTGTATTTGGTAAATTTTCTAAGTTCGTTTAACTTAGACATATTTCTAGATTCAACGAACCTGGTTACTAGAAAAATAACCTAACGAGTTCGCTTATTGTGCAACCCTATAAGTTTATTTAACACTGGCAGTGTGCCCAAATCACATTTAAATAGCCCACAAGTTATAAGCAGTTTTTAGCAAAATATTATAACTACCCAGGTTAAATGAAGATCAGTGATCTTTTTGAACCAAACCATAATTTTATATTTAGTCATTTTGTCACACGATATCCAGATGAAGCAAAAGGCACTGAGCATGTCATTCTTATTAAGTTTAATCAATTATTTCTTGATCTCATAGTAAACTGTTTAGACAAATGATATCAATATCTCAAATTGATATATTTGAGTACGACCATACGTTTTAACAATCTAACTTATCAAGGGGCCCATGGATATCTCTCCCAAAATTGAGAGGGACAAATTCCTTCACTATCAATCATATTCCTCTCCCTGGTTTATTCTATATCCAATAGTGGTCTAACTTATTATCTGGTTAAAGACAACTTTAGACAACGTCAAAATATAGAATTTATCAAATAGGAAACTATGATGAATTCAGGTTGAAGGACTTGTAATATCATTATGGCTAGAAAGTACTTATGACATATTCCATTAAGTACTCTCACAGTGGGTCATGTCCAATAAAATATTCTCTAACATTTATTTATGTTTTAACTTGATATCACATATATCCATGACCAGTAAAACATAGTCATCAAGTCACAGACATACTAATCTTAATTTATTATTGTTCCACTAATAATAATCGATTAGGAATAGTTTAAGAATAGTCGTTGTATTGATTGTAGGGTATTACTATCAAGTCACGTACTTGATGACCACAAAACTAAATGCACTATTCATGGAAAGAAATATCCCATATTATTACATAATATATAACGACAATAGTATAAGTACAAATTGGCTTTAGGGCATATCCCTAACAAATAATACACCACTCTATCCCTACAATCAATTCAAACTACTTACTTTGGCAATCAATCCACATCTAATATGATATCATAATTCTAAAGGATAAATAGATAAGATTTCTTGGGAAATTTACTTTTTCAACCAAAATATCATATATCGGATAAAACCTATAAATTTCTAGAAATGATTTATAAAGACTATTCACAACTATCTTGATTCAAATGAGTAGTACACTACACATTATGTAGGATTGCACAAAACTAGGACTAAAGAATGTATTACTGCCAAGAGATAGGATATAGAGTTCATCTTGTGACATGGTTACATCCGGTCCCCAAGTCGTCTATGTTCATAGCCAACTCTTTAGCCTTAATTGGTAACTTCGCGCTAGTTCCTTCATTAGTTGCATGCTCCCAATTTCCCAAGTATGGTAGCCGAATAGGATTTCCTTGGTTGTATCGAGGTAGCTTAGGACAATTTTGTTTGTAGATGCCTAGAATCTTTATAATTGAAGCATCTCTTGTTTGACTTTTTGAACCAACAATTATTTTCTTTATATCATTTCTTCCCAGAGTGGCATTAGGTCGTTATTTTTGAAACGGTACCTATTTCGTGCTTTCTTCCCTTATTCTTCCACTGTTGTCCAACTGATCTCTTAGTAGGAAGATGTTTGGTTGCGAGTGAAGTCTCATCAGCAAACCTTTTCCTAGCCCTATTTTTCACCCGTGCAGCAGTATTCATGATAGAAGCATTTGTGGTAGAAGAGCCATCATTAATTCTATAAGTTCTTGGAGTATCTCTATCATTTTGTTGATAACTCGAGCTACAATGACATCTCTAGGTACTTCACTAGGAGTAATATATTTGCAAGTAGTGTATTGACATCGAAGCGACATATTTTGTCAGCAAAGACACATCCTTATCTTTAGTATACGAGTGAAATACCTCTATGCTTATACATTTATACAAATTAACCTATTAAGATATGTTACCCAAATAATATAACATGAAGGTAATGCAACATATATCTTATAGATCGATAACACACAAGCATAACCAGCAAGTTAGGAAATTCTCACAAAAATAATTTTTTCATAAAATAATGTTTACTACATATATAAACACATAACCGATAGAAGAAAATAGACTTCATATATATATGATATCCTTATTTCGTGAAAACATAGTTTTGTTAAAATCAAGAGTTCCAAAGTAAATCAAGCATAAGTAATAAGGTTATTAAAAGCATTCAAATTAAAATTATTGATGCCATCTCAAAGATTCCGACCCCTAGTTCACTACCTATAGGTGTCTAATCATCACAAAGGTTATCATATTCAGGTTCGGATAGCCACCCCTAGTGCTTTTAATTAAATCCATATGCTTAAGAAGTCCCTCCTCATCATCATCCTTACGGTTAGAAGTGAATTCTAAAACCCTAACTCTTTTGTTAGGCCTCTTAGGTTTTTTCTTGATTTCATTTCCCTCCATAGGTTCTTCGTAGTTTATCTCTCTAGAATCGTGACTACCTAGTACTACAATCTCAACGTCATCCTCACTACTATCTTGGACCTCATGATCACTATTATCCTGGACTGATAGGGGCTAAATTAGTCATATTTTTCTTAGTTATTTGAGGCTCTTGTATGATACATTCTGTTCAATAGCTAGTCATATTCCGTCATATTTGAGATTTCACCCTTGAAAAGGTATTTTCTTCATTATTTCAGATTTTAAGGGTAAAACGAAGCAAAAACGTCGCAAAATAGAATAGAGGCGGTGCCGGCCAGGATAGAGGAACTAGCGCCGGCCATGTGCTGATGACACGAACTTCAAAACGATGAAAAATTATTGAAACGAGACCGGAACAGAATGGGACCGGCGTCGGCTCCTGTAGCTAAGGCGGCACCGGCTGCATTCTGGATGACATGGTGCTGAAATCAAGGAAAAATTGGCGAACGATTGGAGAAACAGAATACAATCGGTGCCAGCTGTGCCCTAAAGTTAAGGTGATGCTTTGATTTTTTTATGCGATTTTTGGTAATCTGTGGAGTTTTAGTATCTTTCTACTTCTACTCAGCCAAGAACACTACATCAACAAGTTTAGGCACTTCCTAAGCCTATAAATAGATGGAAAATACAAGAAAAAAGGAAAGAATTCATTGATCATCCTAAAAAATCACTCAAATCAAAGGAGGAGTTCTTCAATTTAATGAGGGTTGTACAAGAAGGTCTTCAAAAGAAGAAGAATGAGGCTTGTCTATGAGTGCTTTCTTTTACTTTGTTTTCTTTTTCTTGAACAATGGTGTATTAATTATTTTATTCTAATTTGACATTGTTTTAGGTGTTTATGATTTTTAGAGTTATTTAATCTTTTGATTAATTGATTGTTTTCTTGGTATTTAATTACTTAGGCTAATTATGAGATTAATTGGTTGTTTCTTTCCATTAACTTGCTTGGAAAAGAGGTTGATGGTGGTTTCAATTTATTGATTTCATATATGTTGTCTCTTAACTTACTTGAAAAAGGGGTTAGTTGCTAAGAACTGGTAATTAAATGTTAATTGATGTCTGTCAGGAGTGGATTCATTAGTTAATTTCATGGTTTAATTTTGCCAAGAATGAAAATTTAATCAAATGATTGTGTTTAATGCATCTTTTGTGTAAGACTGGCTGAGACAGGAATGTGATGCTAAGTTATCTAGAAGATAGGGATTCATGGATTGGAAACAAAGTGAGTCTATATTAATCCTTCATGATGCCAAGAGAATGATTAGTTATGATAATTGTTAGGTACTTTAAGGTCATGTTTACCAAAATAATGATTTAAGTTGCATACTTCTCCATCCTTGACATGTATATATTTTTATTTCTCTTTTTATTTTATTTTTCTTTTTATTTCCTTTTCATGTTATAGAGTCAGTTAAATAATGAAAGAATGGTGATTAATGTCTTCTTGTTTCTTGAGGATTGACACTCGTTTAAACCCTATACTCTATTAATAATGAGTACGCTTGCTCATATGTGTAATTTAGGGTTAAAATTTTAATTTAAACTTGATTTAGAATGTGCTTATTTTTATATGATTTTTTGTACCCAAATAAAATATGCATCAAATTTTTGGCGCCATTGCCGGGAACAATAGCATGAAAGCTTGAATTTTGTTGATTTAACCATGTAAATATGTAAAATTGTTCTTTTTGCAAAAAGATGTTATCTTTTGTATCTTGTGTGTATCTTGTATACCCTTGTAACCTAACCCACTAACTTTGACTATGTTTTATTTACTAACTCTGTAATCTTTTAATTTTGTTATCTAACTTGCTTCTTGTTCTCTTAGGTGTTATCCTTGATACATGACCTGAAAATTCGAAGGCGAGATGGTTGATTTTGACCCTGAAATTGAAATAACATTGTCAAAAATTTGCCGAACAATCCAAAGGAACTTGATCGTCGACATGGAGTGTGCTCAAAATAATAATGCTGGGAATGATTGGAGGCTTATGGATGACTTTGTGAAACCCGCAATCTCAGGCACAGGCTGTGAAACCCCACCTAAAGCCAACCCTAGAGTAAGGGGGTCGGGAATGCATATCATATTATTTTCATGAATATATATGTTTTTGAATGATTTTATGTGCTTTAGAATTGTGAATTATAGGTTTAAATGCTTAGTTATGCTTATTGAGTAGGAGGGGTAAAATGGTAATTTTGCCTGAGGTCAGAATAGGGGGATAAATTGAGGAGTAGATAAGAAAAATATGAGGCTGAGGAAATAAGAACAAGAGTTAGGGTGGTTTAGTGGTTAGAGCTTGGTGAATTAATTTCTAAGGTCATGAGTTCAAATCCCATTATTTAAGTTTTATCATAATTATTTTCATTAAGTTTGAATTTTTGTTTTCTTGCATTCCATAAAAATAGGAATGTTGTCTTAGGGGAGACATGAAGAGGATGTCCTAATCTTATCCTCATGTCCTAAAAAGAATTCTAGAGGAATTCTTGTTCTATTTATTACCTCTAGCTTGTCCTAACATCTTTATAATTCAAAACCATTAAATCATTTCTTTTAAATTCCAAAAAAAAATTTCTGGGATAACTCCTCCACTATCAAATTCGAAAATCAGCTATGGTGGTTGGGTATTTGGGCTGAAAATAGGAGGGTAAATAGGAAGGGTTCCAAGAGAAAATCAATCACCATGAAAGGACCTTCAAATCTACCTTCATGTTGTTCATACTTTAGTGGAAAGAAATCTGGAAATTTTCCAGAATTGTTGCAGCCCCTTTCTTCGAAAATTCAGGCCATAATCCCATTCATTTGCTGCCAAGGAAATGGTCATTTTATGTGGCTTGGAAGCTGGGAAAACAGTGCAAATTTCGGACTACACAAAACAGCACCAAACCAGGAAAAAAAACTGGGCATTTCGCAGCTTGCAATCAAGGAAATGAAGCTATTTTTAGTTCTACCTTCAAGCTAGCAAATCTCTTCTATATTTGTCCAGAAATAAGGCTGAAAAACCAACCTTGGAAGACCCTCAAACACCCCAGAAGAACCTTTGAAAATCGAGCTAAGAGGGTGCAAAAATTCTGCAAACTTCGAAAATTCTGAACAACTTGAAACCAAAATTTTCCAGCCTTGCTTCCTTCTAGCCTAAGGCCGAAAATCATCTCCAACCTCTGTAAAAATTGAGCTTGCTCAGCTGTAGACTGAACACCATAAACCCCACTCTTACCTTGAGCATAAGGACTCCATAGCTGCACCACAAAACACTCCTAAGATCACTCCATTCAAACTCTTTTGAACTTCAAGTAAGTTCAGCATTTTACTCCATTAAAACCACTCTTGCATTAGGCTAATTAACCAGAATTTTCTCTGCCTTCATGGACTGAATTTCAGCCAGCCTTGAGCAACATTAACCTTCAATCATTTCAGGAAAAACTCCATGTTCAGCCGGCTCCATTGAAGACCATAGAAACCTCTCTTGATCAAAACACCATATCTAACCTCTTACCTTAAACCTCTCCACTATTTCCTCCATTTAAATTTCAAAAAAAATCTGATCATCCCCTCTCTTTCTAGCTGAAAACCGAAACCCTCATTCATTCCATACCATTCGGCCAGCCTTCTACCAAAATTTGTGCAGCATTCTTCCAAATTCTCTCCATTTTCACCTAGAACACCAAGAACACCAAGAACACACACTAACCTTCTTCAAGCCTAACCCTACTCTAAACACCTCCAATCACTCTCAAAAACTCCAAATCACTTCCATTTAATCCCTAAACCTCATTTCTGGTATTTATAACACAAAACCTCGCAAACAAAAATTTTCAAGCGGATCGAAATCAACCTTTTTCTTGAAGATCACAAGAACATCAACAAGGTAAGTCAAGAACAACTTTCTTATTCATCTTCTTCCATTCGATTATATAATTCTAATGATCTCTCTCTCTCTCTCTCTCTCTCTCTCTCTCTCTCTCTCTCTAACCGAAATGGTTGATCAAACATCAACCATGATCGTTTGTTTCGTTGGACCATTCAAGACACTCCATCGCGCGTGGACCTTCTTTTGTCTTCTTCGAAGTACTCGACAATCAAGTATTCATTCTTAAATCTCTCTTATTAAATTCTAAAATCATGTCTCTTAGGTGTTGATATGGAGATGGAATATGATTGGGAGATTGAGTATATGCATGAAGGGATTGGGGTTAGGACATGATGATTGTTGTATATGACTAGGATATATGTATTTTCCTTTCGAATCATTGTATGTTCTTCATGCTTAATGAATTTTATGGATATTTGAAGCATGATTAGATATTATGACACCAAATGTGATTAGGCTTTTATGTTCTTATTTTTCCATGGAAACCATGATTGATGATTATGCTTAGTAGGATTTTGGCCATGTGATGGTATGAGATAGTTCAAGTGTATGTTCATGAATGGATTAATTTATTGTTTGATGATGGAGAACGCGATCATGAATCCTTTCTAGCACTAGGAAAATCATGATAAGAGATTATTTTCTTATTAATTCTAGGTTATATTCATTAACAAAATTTATTACAAAAAATTTAGAATTACTACTATATTTTCCCTCAAAATTCGAAACACTAGGGGATTTGGATTGGAATATTTAATTAGACTATCAATATTTTTATTAAACAAAAATTTAATAAAATTCATTTATTCTTAATTTTATTTATTATTAATTAATTATTATCTATTAAAAAATTTATTTAAATTAAAAATTATTTAATTTATTATTTATTTATAATAAAGCTATTTTTAAATTATCATTTATTAAAATTTTTTAGGACTTAATATTATTTAATATTCAAACCCTAGTTCATTTATTAGGAATAACACTCAAGAATTATTATTTGAGTCTATAATTTATTAATAATTATTTTAGAACCCCTAGTTATTTTAACTTATCAAACTAGACTTATTTTATAAAATTCTTTAACATCTAACCTTAAAGCTTAGGACATTGAGGTCATGGTTAATCATGGTTGTAACTAGTTGAGCTAAGAATTATTTATGTAAGGCAGGTATAGCTTGAATGTGACCTTATGTTTTGTGTTTACCCCAGGCGGGGTTAGGTCAGCCTTGGAAGACTTTTGAGTTTGAGCAAGCAAAGAAGCAGGTAAGCTCCTGCATGGAGTTTTGTGAAGACCAAAAGTTATTGTGGCAAGCAAATGCAATGTATATGGACATTTATTTGTAAATGCAATTAAGGACTGTTTTTCCTTTTTATTTCAGTCAAGCAAATCATTTGAAAATTGAACAAGTAGTTTTACACAAATCTAAACTTTTTCTAAAACCCAACTTGACTGGACTTTTGGAAACCCTTAATTGCTATTTTCAAATAAAGCAAAGTTTGATCAATTTTCTCCCAAGGGGAACAATCAACGTTGAGTAGTCAATAAGGGTAGACCACCAGGACTAGTCTTTGAAGGGTTAGGGTAAGTCTCTCAGTAGGTGGCCACCTCTAAGGGGTGAGTCCTTCTTGGATAGGATGCCAGTCCGGTAGGTCATACCGGTCCGAGCTAGCAAGTTTCAGTCATGTAGACTGTGTGTTCCGGGGTGGACAACCGATAAGTTTGGGTGTAGAGATGGAGGAATATCTAACCCGGTAGGCTGTACACCTACCTTTTGTCAGCTTGCACAAAGTGTGGCATTCTGACTGTTATTTAGTCATGGGGCCCAACGTGTGGTAACCCATGGCTACCCATTTGAGTGGTTGTATTTATTGTGCACACGTATGGTTTGAAAAGCGAAACACCACTCTTTATTTTCAGCATTTATTTATTGCTTGCCAGCACTTTTCCTTATGAAACTTTTACAACCTGCATACATGAGTTATTTTACCCGAACCACTCAAAGCACACACGGGCTTACTGAGATTTTTATCTCACCACCTTTTATGCCATATTTTCAGGAAGATCCTGCTGTGGAGGTCATTAGCTAGATTGTTGCCTGTGCTTGAAGACTCATGTTATTTACTTTAAGTGTTGTTTGAGAGATTGTTGCAATCAATTTATTTTGGATTTGTTCCAGTACTTATCTTTTGGGTTGTAATAAGCTTAAATTTTAAAGTCTTTATTTTATTTTATTTTTATGTAACCTAGTTATAAAGACCCCTTGTCCTCTGGACGGGGCGACATCCCCGGCCCTGATGGGCCTAGGTAGTGGGGTGTTACACAGGCTCGAGTATCACTAGGCCTAGGGTGGATGCAGATAATTTTGAAATAAAGCCCAATATTATCTAGATGGTTCAAAACATGGTACAATTTGACAGGCTACCTAAAGAAGATCCTAATGCTTATTTAGCTAGTTTCCTTGAGATTTGTGATACTTTTAAGATGAACGGTGTTTTTGAGGATGCCATAAAATTAAGACTTTTCCTTTTTCTTTGAGAGATAGAGCCAAATCTTGGTTAAAGTCTTTACCTACCGACTCCATCACTACTTGGAATGCCCTAGCTGAAAAATTTCTGGCCAAATATTTTCCTCCAACTAGGACAGCCAAACTTAGGAACGAGATCATTGCCTTCCAACAATTAGATTCTGAGCCTTTATATGAAAGTTGGGAGAAATTCAAGGAGATGCTAAAGAAATGCCCACACCACGGATTTGAGCTAGAAATGCAAATGCTAATCTTTTTTAATGGCCTTACGTTCGCAACACGCCAAGTGGTGGACTCTTTTGCAGGGGGTTCCATCAATCATAAGACCCCAGAACAGGTATTTGATCTTGTTGAAAATCTAGCTTCTAATAACTACTCTTGGGGAAGTATAAGGTCTAGAGCTCGTGTGCAAGGAGTATACAAAGTGAATGCTGTGGCAGCATTAGAGGCCAAGGTGGACTCCTTAACTCAAAAGATGGAACAAATGGTGATGCCGCAAGGTCAAGCATTAAACGTAAGTTGTGATTTTTGTGGAGAGGGACACCCGAATCATGAATGCCAAAACATGGGGTCACTCTAAGAAACTACGAAACAAGCGGCCTTTACAGGTAATGTTCGGTTAAGTAACAACCCTTATAGCTCTACTTATAATCCTGGTTGGAGAAATCACCCTAATTTCTCTTAAAGCAATGGAAATTAACCTAGGCAGGGTTCTTTCAATCTTGGAGGAAATCAAAGGAACCAAAACCCCATGAACAATAATGCAATGCCTTCTAAGCCACCATTGGCAGAATTGATTGGTCAATTGGTAAGTAAAACAAAGACTAAGTTATAAGAGGTCGATGTTACAACAAGGAACCTCGAGGCCTCCATGCGCAACTTGGAAAATCAAATTGGTCAACTAGCAAAATTATTGGGAGATCGTTAAGCCGGGACATTGCCAGGAAACACTGAGGAGAATCCACGAGATCAAAGCCGTGGAAAACATTGAAGTTTTTTCTTTTACTTTACTTTTAGCTTTTGTGATTGAAACAATTTTTATTTCTGTCGTTTTGATTAATTTTTTTTCATAAATTAGAGTACATTATTCATCATTATTGTGTTTTCTGCATTTTTATTAATTTAAAATATATATATATATATTTTGGAGAACCGGACAGAATGCAGCCGGCACCGGCTGTGGCTATAACCGGCGCCGGTTCCTGTCAGGTAAGGCACATAAGAAAGGCCATTTTGGCCCCTTTTTCATTCAAAATCTCCAACTCCCTCTTAAATTCTCTCTAACCAGTGCTGGCTTCATCTCCCCAACTTTCCAAATTTTGATTTTCACCTTCTAATGGATCAAAAATCTCAAAATCTTCTATTTTGCATTACAACATCACCTTCAATCCACAAGCAAGCAGTTTAGATTTTTGCAAAAAGCTTACATCTTTTGCTTACCCATGCATACACAAGCATAAAGGTATGCTTTTTATTCCATTCCCACGGTTAAAATGGTGTATATGATGTTAGAATTCGTGGACTCCTAAACGCGAAAAACATCCACGAATCCCTCCCGAGGACCCAAGTAAACGATTAAAAAGATCTAAGGTTTAAGAATTACCTCTGGTTGCTGTAATCAAAATCCTTTGATTCTGGTTGCGCTGTTGTATGTTCAACCCGAACAATCACCAGACGCTGCAGTACGCGAACGTCCTCTATCAGATACACACCGCGAACTCACTCGATACCCGGGGAGTGCTAGTGCCTAGGGTTTGAGAGGTTTTTTTTTTCTTTTCTGGTAGAGAATGGCACGAATGTTCTCCACCGAAAATTGGACTATTGAAAAGACGGCTAGGGTTTTCTTAAAAACCCCCGAACCTCTTAGAGTCCAACCCTAATAATATCTTATCATATTCTAATTTAAATTCAAATTAAATTAAAACTAATATGATAAGATTCTACCATTATCTCGGTAATTTAACTAATTAATTTATCGAGTCAGATTCTTATAATCTGGACATCATCCAGATACATCGAATGTGGACATATTTCCAGATTCATTGTATCTGGTAAATTTTCTAAGTACGATTAACTTAGACATATTTCCAGATTCATCGAACCTGGTCACCAGAAAAATAACCTAACAAGTTCGCTTATTGTGTGACCCTATAGGTTCATTTAACACTGGCAGTGTGCCAAAATCATATTTAAATGGCCCACAAGTTATAAGCGGTTTCTAGCAAAATATTATAACTATCCAGGTTAAATGAAGATCGGTGATCTCTTTGAACCAAACCATAATTTTATATTTAGTCCTTTGATCACACGATATCCAGATTAAGCATAAGGCACGGAGCATGTCATCCTTATTAAGCTTAATCAATTATTTCTTGATTTTATAGTAGACTGTTCAAACAAATGATATCAATATCTTAGATTGATATATTTGAGCACGGCCATGCATTTTTAACAGTCTAACTTATCAAGGGGCCCATGGATATCTCTTCCATAACTGAGAGGGACAAATTCCTTTACAATCAATCATATTCTTCTTCTTGATTTATTCTATATCCAATAGTAGTCTAATTTATTATCTGGTTAAAAACAACTTTATACAATGTCAAAATATAGAATTTATCAAGTAGGAAACTATGATGAATTTAGGTCGAAGGACTTTCAATATTATTATGGCTAGAAAGTACTTATGACATATTCCATGAAGTACTCTCATAGTGGGTCATGTCCAATACAATGTTCTATAACATTTATTTATGTCTTGACTCGATATCACAAATATCCATGGCCAGTAAAACATAGCCATCAAGTCACAAACATACTAATCTTAATTTATTATTATTTCAATAATAATAATCGATCAGGGACAGTTTTAGAATAGTCATTGTATTCATTGTAGGGTTTTACTATCAAGTCACGTACTTGATGACCAACTTAACAAAACTTACTATTCATGAAAAGGAAAGCCTCATATTATTATTTAAAACATAATGACAATAGTATAAGTACAAATTGACTCTAGGGCATATTCTCAACATATGACTCTTTCTAGTTTTAGGGACAATTTTAGCCGAAAATTGGGATTGTTTATGCTATCTTGAATTGTGCATTACTCCTTGAACCTCATGATTTTGAATACATTAAAAGTTAATGGTTCTTGATACTTGTTTCATTACATGATCATTAGGAACTTCATGTATATATATTTAAGGTTAGAATTGTGGCTATTTACGATGGTTCAATAATTGCTACATATGGACTTTGCATTATTTTTCACGTAATGCCATGACAGTGCCTTCATTCACATGGTCATGTATACTCAAATGCATTGGGGATATTCAACACATTTGTTCTTTGCAGTGAGCATTACATTTATTATTGCAGGTTGTGTTGGATTGATTAGAAGAGATTGAATTGATTGTTGATTGGAGTGTATACATTGCAGGAGTTTGGGCTTTGTGGTTGTGAGATTGGTTGAGGGTTGAGTGAGAGTTGAGATTGTGTTTACACCTTGTTTGAAGTCTTTGAGCTCATTAGTTATAACCTCCTATTTTCTCCCACTCCTTACTTAATAACATGTCTCGAGCATGGGGTCATTCCTCAAAAAGGGCGAGAGCTTCCTCTTCCTTGGCCCTTTCATCCATTGATCACTTGTTCCTTAGACCAACTGAGTTTATTGATCCATCTTGTGAGGAATGGTACAATAGGAGAGCATCCAATAAAATCATTGTAGAATGTACTTTCGCACCTACCCTAGATCGTGCCCTTAAGTTAGGAATGATGTTTAGGAGGCTAGGATGGGGTTCAATAGTACAACTAAAAGGGAAATATTGTCCCGTGTTCATTAAGGAATTTTATGCCAATATTGTTGACAAGGGCAATAAACACCTTCCCCATACTGAAACAAAAGTGAAAGCAATCTCCATTGTCATCACCCAAAATCAATTAGCTAACCTTCTCCAGGTGTTTGATGATGATTCATGGCAAAGGATAGACGTGAACAATCAAAAAATTCTTTCTAACCCGAATTGGGATGCCCAAGCGACTAGAGCCACTCTAGGGTTGTATAAGCATAATGCCTTTCAAGATAACAGTTTCTATTTAAACAATGATCTGGCTGCCAACTTTAGAGCTCTAATCTATATATTTAGGTTTAATGTTGTACCCCATGCTAGTGGTTTTAATGAGACTCGACTTATTGACACTTACATTTTGCATCGGATGATGAACACTCTGCTTATCCCTCTTGCACCCTTTGTGAAACCCCAGTCGAAACCAACCTTAGAGTAAGGGGATTGGGATATATATCATATTTTATTGCATGTTTAAATATATTTTTATATGATTTTATGTAGTTTGGATTGGTGTTTTATAGTCTCGAGGGCTTAATTATGTTTATTGAGTAAGAAGGGCAAAATGGTAATTTTTGCTTGAGGTGAGAATAGGGAGATAGCTTGAGGATTAAATAAGAAAAATATTTAGAGAGAAATTAAGAACAAGAGTTGTTGTGGTTTAGTGGTTAGTGCTTTGTAATTAATTCTTGAGGTCTTGGGTTCAAATTCTATCATTGGAGCTCAAACATGATTAAATTTTATTTTTGCTTGGGAATGTTAGATTTTCGTCCTTGAGTGCTCTAGAGAAGGGTAAAGGTGATGTCCTAGGGGAGACATGATAGGAGTGCCCTAATCCTACTCTTGTACCCTACAAAAATTCCTAAGGGAATTCATACCCTTCTTGATCCTTAGTTTTTCTTACTTCTCAATTTCTTAAGTTATGCAATTTATTCAAGCCAATTTCATTCTAGAAAAATTCCAGCAAAGTGTTGTGGCTTTGAAGATTCAAAATGTTTGAGTGTAAGACATCTTATGGACCGAAAATGTGTAGGAGTTGGGGAAGGTTTCCAAGAGAATTAATCTCCATAATGAACCTTCGAAACTCCACTCTAGCTATGTTCATTTCCTTCATGAAGTATTCTGGAATTTTTTTTTTCCAACTTCTTGTGCATGCAAAGTGTCAAAATTCTCAGCCATTATTCCCTCCCAATTGCTGCCAGAAAATGGCCCTCTTAACCAGTTTGAAACCTGAAATTTTCTGGCCAAGTTCGGACTACACAAGTGCTGTGCAAAACCAGAAAATTTTCTGGGCAAAATCGCAGCATAGGTGAGCTTAAACCAAGCTATTTTCTTCCAGTTTTCTCCTAGCTCCTTAGCCACGTTTTTCCTCCATAAAAAAGGCTGGAAACCAGCCTTGAAAAACCTCTAAAGTCCCCTTCAAACCCTCTGCAAACTGACTGAAAAAATGGCAGCAAAAGCTGCCTAGAAAATTCCAGCACTTGCGAAATCCTGTGCAGAATTTTTCCAGCCTTGCTTCATCTTCAGCTATGTCCGAAAACTTCCTCATCTTTCTGTCCAAACTGCTCTTAAACAGCCTTGAACTGAACTCCATTGTCTTCCCCATCCTACTGCTCGAAAAACCAGTCATGGCTACTCCTAAAATATCTCTAACAATTACTCCAATCATGCCATGATTAAAGACCAAAATTCCAGCAATCCTAATTTAGCAAACTTTCATAAAATGTCCCCTAAACAACCAGACCTTTCCTTCACCATTGTACTCCCTCTTTTCGGCCACCATTAAGCTTCTTCAACCAGCTTTCATCCAGCAGAATCCCTAGCTTTCAGTCGGCCATTATAGCTTCCAAAAAAGCTCTCCCTTGATCAAAGATATTCTTGCCATATTTTGTTTCCAAATTTGATTCCCAAAATTATTCTTTTAGGATTTCAACCAACCAGCCTTTCTTTTTCCTCCCAAACCAGAAATGCAATTGCCCAAAACCTCTCAAACAATTCAGTACTCCCTCCTACACAGAATTTTGGCAGCTTCAAATCAAAATCTCTCCATTCTCTTCAACCTTCAAGCACACATAGAACACCAAGAACACTTACTCACTTCTCTTGCCTAATACCACTCCAAACCACTTCAATCTTCTTCAGAAAAATTCTAGATTTCATCTACTCACTATCATGAATCCATTCATACCACTTTTAACATCAAACTCCAAAATCCAACTCTCGCTTTTTGATAAAAAATAATAAAAAATTAGTATTTTTGTGAAGGCTCAAGAACACCTTCAAGGTAAGTTTGTTCAATCAACTTCATCTTCACTAATCTTTAATCTCTAAAGAATATATATGTGTATAAGCATACTAATAGACTCTCTTCTTCTTCTTCTTCTTCTTCTTCTTCTCTCTCTCTCTCTCTCTCTCTCTCTCTCTCTCTCTCTCTCTCTCTCTCTCTCTCTCTTGGCCGAATACCCTCTCCCTCTTGGCCGAATGATTTCTTCACTAATGGCCATGCTTTTTTCATCTCCCTTGGACGAATCTAGTCTACTAGGAGTTGAGATCCATTCAAAACTCCTCCAAGGTACTCATCAATCAAGTAAGACTTTTCAACCCTCCTTTTAAATTCTAGATTCATGTCTCTAGGATGATATTGGTAGAAGATGGATTATGAATAGGATTTGAGTATGTATTGTTGTGATGAGTTGAGATTGAAGCATGAATAAATGTATGTATATGATGGAGATGGGATTTATGCATGAGTTGATTATCTTGGTTGGTTGTATGGTGTTTTAGGGTTTAATGCATGTCTCCATGTCGTAAGTAGTATTTGTGATCAAGTACGCTAGAGATTATGTCACCTATGGTGAATAGGATTTATATTCATGTATGATTGTTAAAGTCATGATTATGTTTATGATAGTAGAGGTTGGATCATACATTGGTAAATTTAGATCTATGCTTTTATTCATGATTTGGATGATTTGATGAATTGAAGTGGGGTATATGTTCATGATTATGGTTAGCAATAGAAATATGATCATTATCTAGTTGTCCCTAAGCTAATTTTATTTCATCAATAAAATATTTAATACTATAATTTTTGCTAGTAAATTCGAAAACCCTAGGAAGGTAGATTTGGATTATTATATATATAATAAGGATATTTTAGTCAAATAAATGATAACTTTTATTACAAGAAATAAAATATAAAGATATTATATATAATAATAATAATATCAAATAAAGCCTTTTTATATAAATAATCGTAATAAGTAAAATATTAATTTTGTGAGTCTTATATTCATAAATATCATTAAAATTTATTATCTTTCAATTATTATCTTTTAATCAAAACCTATTAAAACTTATTTATTATCTTTCAATCAAGACCTATTGAAATTCATTTTCAATTAATTTTAGTTATCAATTATTTTCAAATAATTAATTATTAATAAATCATTATTTTACCTAATACCACCTAGGATTCTTCATCAAATAAACTCTAATTTATTCTTAGCAAGATTTAAGCCTTCAACTGGTCAGTACCTATTTTCCAAAACACTAATTATTTTAAATATCAAATTAGACTTAGCTTATAAACCGTATTTATTTATTATTTGGCCTTAAAGCTTGGGACACTAGGATCATGGTAGTAGTGAGTTGAGTTAGTTTTATTTGTGAAAGTGGATTTTGGCTTGAGCTTAATTGTGGTTTATATTTACCCCAGGCGGGGTTGGGTCATCAGTTAAAGACTTTTATTTTAACTCAAGCTAAGGATCCGGTAAGCTCCTGCATAAAACCTATTTGATGCAAAATATTTATTATGGCAAGCTAAATGTAGAGTGCTTGGACACTCGTTTCTGTAAAGGCAATTGCGGATTATCTCCTGTCTTACTTCCATCAAACAAATTATTTGAAAATCAATAAGTAGATTTACTCAAACTCAAAAATCTTTCTAAAACTGATTTTGACAAATGCTTTGGAAACCCTTAATTGCCATTTTCAAATGGAACTATGTTTTGTTCCTTTTTCTCCAAGTGGGGTAAGTTACGTTGAGTACTCAATAAGGGTGGACTGTTAGGACTAGTCTTTGAAGGGTTATGGTGAGTCTCTTAGTAGGTAGCCACCTCTGAGGGGTAAGTCCTTTCTAGATAGGATGACAGTCCAGTAAGTCATGTCGGTCCGAGCTAGCAGTTTTTTCAGTCAAATGACTGTGTGTTGTCAGAATGGACAACCAGTGGTTGTTTAGGTATAGAGAAGGAGGAGTATCTTACCTGGTAGATTGATCACCTACCTTTTGTCAGTCTGCACAAAGTGTGGCATTCCGACTGGTTATGGGGCCCAACGTGTGGTAACCCATGATCACTTTTTGAGTGGTTGATTTTATTGAACATGTATGGTTGGAAAAGCCAAAACACCACTTTTGATTTTGACTATTGTTTATTGCTTGCTAGTATTTCTCTTACGAAGGTTTCACACTTTGCATTCACGAACTGTTTTCACTAGACACTCAAAGCACACACAGACTTATTGAGATTTTTGTCTCATCACCCTTTTTACCATGATTTCAGGTCGATCCTGCTGTGGGGATGAGTAGCTAGTTGTAGCCTGCCTTGGAAGATTTTTCTGATATTTATTTTGTATAATGCTTTAAGAGTTGAGAGTGGATAGTTTCATTTATGAATTTATTTCGACTTCTTGGTTTGTAATAAATTTTAAGTTTAAAGTATTATTTTTATTCTATTATTTTGAATGTGTGACCTAGTTATAAAGACCCATTGTCCTTTGGACGGGACGACATCCCCGGTCCTGTCGGGCCTAGGTAGTAGGGTGTTACACCCTTGATTATTCAATCCATTAGGGATGTGGTTCATCACTGTCTATCTACAAAAGCCTTCGTCTTCCCCCTGGTTATAATGAAAATTCTGAAAGACTTTAGTGCTAGTCTTGAGGGAGAACTGATAAAGGCTACCACTGAGCACGATATGGTGACAGAACAAATATTGACAAGTTGTGAGTGCAAGTACAACCTAAAATTGAAAAAATGGCTAACCCCACATAAGGTCAGACATCTCGGACAGGTTAGGCCACCCACCGAGAAGGAGGAGCACCCACCACCACCGGCACGTGCACGCGCTAGCAATTCTCAGTCCCAACCCCAGACTAACTTTGAGACTACCATGCTGGGACGATTAGACCAGCAAATGGTGTTACTCCTACGCTCGTAGGGATCTATGGATGGCATGGCGAGACTGCAAGCTACAATGGAGCAGCAATTGGCGGAAATTAAGGCAGCATTCTTCCGGGCAACAAGGTGGTGAGGGAACTTCTGCACCCGCTGCTGCTGATGAGGATGATGATGAGGAGGAGAACTGATTGTGCTACATTTTCTCTTCTTTTTAACTCTTGTTTTTCTTTTCTCTTTTAATGTCTTTTCTAGTTAGTTTTTTATTTCTTTCCTTTATTGTACTATTTTCTTTCTTTTGTTTTTAGTTTATTTCTCTTTTCTAGTTGTTATGATTTGATGTGATCTTTTGTATTTTTCTTTTTAGGTACTATGTCAATGTCTCATTCTTCAAGCATTCGGAGCTTGTACAGCATATTACACCATCTATGGAAGTATTGACTTTCTTATCTCTTCTCCTGTATATTTTTGTCCCATGGCATTGTTTAATTCTTGTTCTTTTTATTTGGCCATTGAGGACAATGTCCAGTTTAAGTGTGGGGGAGTGATTTGATTGAAAATTCTTCTAATGAAAATTCTTCTATGCATATACATTATCCTTCTTGTGAGCAAAATTTTCAAAATTTTTTCTGATTTTCTTTGAGATTTTAAGCTATATTTTTAATGCATATCTTTATGATGGATTATAGAGCATATGTTCTAGATCATTTATGGCTTATGCATGACTTTTTATACTCACTTGGATGAAGTAGTTCTTGATCAAATGTTTTACATTGTTCTTAAACCTAGTTTTCTATTAAAATTCATGGAGCATTCTAGCACTTACTTGAATACCTCTCGAGACGAAATAAGAAAGATAGTCGTGATTTAACTTAAGGATGACGGTAATATGCCTTCTTTGGATAGTTTGAGCTTTTCAAGCCTACCTATTTTGATATAATCCATAGTGCTTATTTTGAGCTTAAATTGTTGATTTCTTTCTTTAAAACCTGTCATAATACTTTGTCCATTGCTTGTTTTTGAGAGTTTGAATAATTTTTCAAATCTTTATACTCTTGATGGATGAAAGTACATGAAGGAGAATGTGAGGGAGAGTACTTGGAGAAAGATCATGATTCATTACTTGCAGTCATGTATCAAGAGTTGAATTGAGCTGGAAAGTGAAAAAAAAAATAAGGAAAGAAAGAAAGAGAAAGAGAGATTGAATACAAGAAAAGAAAAAGCTACTAGAAAAGATAGAAAGAAAGAAACTGAGAAAGAAAAGAAAGGCAGCAGTGAATGACAAAAGAAGAGAAAGAGAAAAATTGTTGAGAAAAAAAAGAAGAAAAGAAAGATCACAAAAGAAATGATGATTGGGTTGTAAAAGTTGAGTTCATATCAAGTCTTTGACACCATCGCTGAAAATTTGAGTGATCTTGTGAAAAAAATATAGAAGAGTTGATGAAAAGAGACAAGAAAAAGAGAAAAATGTAGGATTTGCTTGAGTTACACTGGAATTGCTAAATAAGGTTATGGTTTTGATTTATCTTGGAATAAGAGAGCAAGAAGAGTTGGAAATTATTGATACATTTTGTTTATTCTGTTATTGCAAACTCTCAGCTTCTTGATATTTGATTCTCCTATATCCTTCGTTTGACAAGCTACATTACATGCCTTTCGCCTTACATTACAAGCTTAAAAGTCCTACTTGATCTAAATAGAATCATGATATGTCTCGGATTAGTGGAAAGAGTTATGAAAAGTAATTTTATGGAATGCATAATCTTTTTGAACTAAATTATTTCTAGTGGTTTGAGAATATTGTTAAGTATTGGGATGGTTCTACTAAGTCATTGTTCACTTACACAAGTCTTGCATTTGTTGTAAAAGATGTAGTAGCATGTGTTTTATGTTCTTGAATGAAAAAATCATTGAAGATATTGTTTTGAAATTGATTGAGTGATTTGATGAAACCTTGTGTTTTCCTACTTGTCTTTAATACTTTGCTTGAGGACAAGCAAAGAGCTAAGTGTGGGAGAATATGATAGGGGCTAAATTAGTCATATTTTACTTAGTTATTTGAGGCTCTTGTGTGATACATTCTATTCAATATTCCGTCATATTTGAGATTTTACCCTTGGAAAGGTATTTTGTTCATTATTTCAGATTTTAAGGGTAAAACGAAGCAAAAACGTCGCAAAACAGAATAGAGGTGGCACCGGCCAGGACAGAGAAACCGGCGCCAGCCATGTGTTGATGACACGAACTTCGAAACAATGAAAAATTATTGAAACGAGACCGGAACAGAATGGAACCGGTGCCGACTCCAGTAGCTAAGGCGGTGCCCTGAAGTTAAGGCAGTGCTTTGATTTTTCTACGCGATTTTTGGTAATCTATAGAGTTTTAGTATCTTCCTACTTCTACTCGGCCAAGAACACTACACCAACGAGTTTAGGCACTTTCCAAGCCTATAAATAGATGGAAAACACAAGAGAAAATGAGAGAATTCATTGATCATCCTAGAAAATCACTCAAATCAAAGGAGGAATTCTTCAATTCAAAGAAGGTTGTACAAGAAGGTCTTCAAAGGAAAAAGAAGAAGGCTTGTTTATGAGTGCTTTCTTTTACTTTGTTTTCTTTTTCTTAAACAATGGTATATTAATTGTTTTATTGTAATTTGACATTGTTTTAGGTATTCATGATTTTTAGAGTTATTTAATCTTTTGATTAATTGATTGTTTTCTTGGTATTTAATTACTTGGGCTAATTACAAGATTAATTGGTTGTTTCATTCCATTAACTTGTTTGGAAAAGGGGTTGATGGTGGTTTCAATTTATTAATTTCATACATGTTGTCTCTTAACTTGCTTGAAAAAGGAGTTAAATGCTAAGAACTGATAATTAAAGGTTAATTGATGTCCGTCAGGAATGGATTCATTGGTTAATTTCATGGTTTAAGTTTGCCAGGAATGAAAATTTAATCAAAATATTGTGTTTAATGCATCTTTTGGGTAAGACTAGCTGAGACAGGAATGTAATGCTAAGTTATCTAGAAGATAGGGATTCATGGATTGGAAATGAAGTGAGTCTATATTAATCCTTCATGATGCCAAAAGAATGATTAGTTATGATAATGGTTGATACTTTAAAGTTATGTTTGCCAAAATAATGATTTAAGTTGCATACTTCTCCATCCTTGACATATGTATATTTTTATTTCTCTTTTTATTTTATTTTTATTTTTATTTCTTTTTCACGTTATAGAGTCAGTTAAATAATGAAAGAAGGGTGATTAATGGCTACTTGTTCCTTGAGGATTGACACTTGTTTAAACCATATACTCTGTTAATGATGAGTACGCTTGCTTATATATGTAATTTGGAGTTAACATTTTAATTTAAACTTGATTGGGAATGTGCTTATTTTTATTTGGTTTTTTGTACCCAAATAAAATATGCATCATGGACCTCATGGTCACTATTGTCCTGGTTAAATTCCTCCTCCTCTTATGGCTCCAATGAAGAAGAATCATTAGGGGGTTGAATAGAAATAGGTGGGTGCCAAGCCATACTTTTGTATGCAGTTCTAAAAACCCTAACCATCTAACACACATACTTAGGATAGTATCAAATTCTTTTGTATGCAGTTCTAAAAACCCTAACCATCTAACACACATACTTAGGTTAGTATCAAATTATAATACTTAAAAGACTTAATCCATAAAATTAGAAAATAATGCCTAAACTTATACCAATTGTAACACTTCACCTATCTACATAACCTAAAACGGGTTGGGGATGTTGCCCCATCCTTTGGACAATGGGTCTTTATAATAAAAGACAAAAGAAAGTCTCAAAACTTAAAAGAAAGAAGAACTAAAATTTTACAAGTCCTCCAAACTTATACAAAATCCTTAGAGGAAACATAAATATTCAAAATATAAAAGTCCATAAGATAACAATGGAGAATCTCATAACATAAACCTTGAGCAATAGGGCTTTCAACCTCAACAAATTCTGACTCTACCCAAAATCATGGGTTCAAAATAGTGTGAGATAGAATATTTTAGTAAGTCCCCGTGTGCATAAGGAAAAGAGTTCCTAAAATTTACAAGAGAATAAAACATGTCATCAGCACAATCATGATCTCTTAGTTCAAAAGTCTTGCAAGTGCTTGTGATGTCGTGAGTGCAAAACATTTTGTTTGGAAAGTAATTAATAGTAAATATTTCATACCTCATATAAAATATTCCAAGACATTCTTGAAAAAATCCTGTCATAAACTAATTCAAGTGATCTATATAGTTATCAGGCTTTAGAAACTATTGCTTGTGTTTGTGGAGCACCATTATTCAAACATATGTAGGTGAATGGGGCAGAAGTGACTCCCACCCAACTCGTGTAGCATGTACAATCCCATTATACCAAAGGTGAATTAGGTAAATATGACTCCCATCCAATAGTTTTAGCATACACAATCCCATTCTATCAAGTAGGTCTACATCCTACTGAGTAAGATACTCCTTCTTCTGTCACTCAATCCTAATTTAGCTGTCCCACATCCAGCTGTCAGTTCCTCTAGAACCCAATTGCTAGCTAAGGATTAGCACCAACAAGCACTGTACATTGTTTGGTAAGGGGCAACCTTTTGGAGACCGCAAATCTACCGAAAGTCACTCACATACAAACAGAAGTTAGTGCATGCGGCTTATCCCCCCTTGAGTACTCAACATCTTCTTTCACACTTATCATAAAGCTCCCAAAATAGATTTTCGACAAGGTTAGCTCAAAACATTTCCAAATAATGTGCTTAAATTCACATAAAGAGTTTATGAAGGCATGATTTTCAAACCAAACATTTTTACATAAAGAGCTCGTAAATAATGGAGCCACATATTTACAAGAGTCATGCTATGATTTTTGAAAATAAATGCATGATAAAAAATTCATACTTCATGAGTAAAATAAATTTTTTGTTACTTGGCTTCTAGAACTTGCTTGACTAGATTTAGAAGATTTTTTAATTTAGAAAGCTTTCAAAATTATATAGTTTCCAAAAATTAAAAGTTACCGAGTATAGAAAGTTTCCAAGTATAGAAGGTTTCTAAACAAAAAGTTTTTGGTTATAGAAAGTTTCTAAAATTAGAAAACATTTAGTTATGAAAAGTTTCCAAAAAATGAAACATATTCAAGTGTTTCATGAATGCAAGGGGAATTTACCTCGGTCAAGTAACAAAGTAGGTAACTCAAACACAATAACTCATTCCTTGCTCTTGGCAATCTTCTAAGTCTATAAAAAGTTCATAAAATAGAAAATCATAATCAACTCCTAAGTAACTTAAAAGGAATATAATCGATATTACTTAACTAGCTTCTAGCACCTTGCTGCTGAGCAAATGAAAAGTTTCTGGTTATAGAAGATTTCTAAAATTAAAAAGTGTTTAATTATAATAAGTTTTCAAAAATGGAATATATGCAAGCGTTTCATGAATGCAATGTGAACTTATCTCGGTCAGGTAACAAAGTAGGTACCTCAAACATAATAGGTCAATCCTTGGTCTTGGAAACTTTGCAAGTCTATAAAAGGTTCATAAAATAAAAAGTTATAATCAATTCCTAAGTAACTTAAACGAATATAATCCACATTACTTAACTAGCTTCTAGCAACTTTCTGCTTGACAAATTAATAAAACTCATAAACTGCAAGCATGTGCTTCATATAATTTAGTACCTAAGTCCTTCCTATATCCCTTAGCATGTATACAAACCATCCTTGAACATATTTCAAGTAAACAAATTAAACTTAACAAGCTGTACAAAAAGACTAATTTGCTTTTAATTTCTTGCATACATTACTTAAGTTCCTAGGGGTAAAACACATATGAAAATAAATTAGTTTGTCCTCAAAATTTGCATGTAGATAGGAATGAAATACAATTAGTAGATACAGAAAACCATGTACATATAAATGTAAGAAAATTCTGCACCAAAACTGCACAAATCTGTCTAGAAAATGCAAGGTGTAAAGAAAAATTCGTAACTTCAAATCCTTACGCCATTTCAATCCAAAATTTTCCACTTATTAAAGCACATAAAAACCTTTGTTTTCACTCTTTTATCTTCCCCAAATCATGCACAAATAAACAGAAAAATCAGCCTCAAACAGAACATGCAAATATTAAAAGAAAGTGTTTTCTTCCTTTCAGAATTTCAAAAAATTCTGGTATTAATCTCAGGGCTTTCTTGCATAAATTTTTACATGGATATCATCCTGAATATGTTCAGAACACAATTGCAAAAGAGCTTTGAAAAATAAGGTGCGTTGCTACACTATCTTGAATTAATACTAACATATACCACAAAACAGTGAAAATTCCAGCAAGTGTATAAATTAGTTTTGCATCAAGAAAATATGTTTCTTGGACTTTTTTTCTCAAGAAAAACAACCCCCTATGAAGGTAAGAGAGAATAAACAACATCCATGAATATTTCCAAGTAAAGATTACCCAACAATCCATCAAGGCTTTGCATATAAGATTGGAAAAATTCTAGATTATAATTTCAAACCAAGGAAAAATGATTTCTTTCTTGAAAATTATTTGAAAGATTGTTTCTTTTTGAAAGACCTAATTCAATAAAACTCAAATGTGTAAGTTCTTAATCATCCCTAATTAAAAATCATATCAAGAAACATTAAAATCGAAAACCCTAATTTCCTTATAATTGGCGACAACCACAGATGGCATTTTTCCCATACCTTTTGCAAGATCTTACTAGATTAGCCTTAGGAAGTTTTGTCTTCTAACCCTAGTCAAGTGTTGAATCTTGCTAAGATTGACTGTTTTCAATTAAAGATAGATGTGCAATAGAGAAAAGGCCAAAACAGAAATTTTCCTCAAGTTTTGCTTGAGAAGAAATGATAGGGGCTAAAATTATCATTATTTTACTAGTTATTTGAGGATGTTATGAGATACTTTAGTTGTAATAACTTGGCATATTCCTTTCTATTTGATATTTTGCTTGTAAAAAGTGTTTTTGACAAATTTGTGCATATTTAAGTTGATTTCGAGCAAAAATATGAAATTTACAGAACAAACCTGATGCCAGGCCCAATCAAGGGACCAGGCATCGGTCCATTATGGTAAAATAGCAAAAAATAGAAAAGAACAAAACAGACCTGGTGCCAAGTGGCCCGACTGGACTCGGTGCCAGGTCTACTCTTTCCAGAGGCGGTTGTGCACGAATTTGATATTTTCTAAAGGATTTTGATATTTTCTCAATTCTACTTAGACTAGACTTCTCAAGCAATGAATTTTGATATCAAGGAGGCATATAAATACAAAAAAAAAAAAACACGAACACACACACACAAAGAGAAAGGTGTGATTTGATAGATCCAAACCAGCTACTCAATCACCACTCAAAGGAACATTATTCAAAGGAGATTTTCAAAAGAAAAAGAAGGGCTTATGTATGAGTTTTATCTTTTACTCTTTGTTTACTTTTCTAAACAATTATGTGCTTAATGTTTTTATTGTAATTAGTAACTATTTTGGAGATTATGATTTTAAGTTAATTGAAATTTTTTATCAATCTATTGTTATCTTTAGTATTTGATTACTTGGTATCATTAGTTATTTATGTGAGTTCTTCTAATTGACTTGAAAAAACGATGTTTGGAGTTTATTACATTGATTTCATATTTGTTAAATCTTAATGGACTTGAACAACGAAGTTAAGATTATAGGACTAAGTAATCAAAGATTAGTTGATTTCACCTTGACAAAGGGTCAATAGCTAATTTCATGTTTATATGGAATTGAGCTTAATGCATGTTTTGTTTAGGTTAACTTGATTGACAAATCCATTAATATTAATTAAAATATAGTGATTCCATGGATTAACAAACGAAGTGAAATTTATCTAAGTAGATTCATCGCTTGGGAAACGATTGAATTTTACTTTATATTCCTTCATGATGCCAAGATAACAATTGATTGTGATGAATTCTAAGTGATTCAATATTGTGTTTTCAAGATAATTGCCTAGTAACATGAAATTGCATCTTTGAGTTATATATATTTTTATCTTTATTTATTTTCTTTTTTAGTCTCTTCTTATTTTATTAGCTAAACAATAAAGATTTGAGTAACGTAAGGTGGGAGCCTAAGTTCTCGTGGAATCGATACTTGCTATTCCCTATACTATATGATGGGTATACTTGCCCATATGTGTAGTTTTAGTGATAGGCATTTTAATTAAAGCTTGATTGATTATGTAATTTGTTGGTAATATTTTCTACGCTAAAAAACACGAATCAAGTTTTTAGCATCGTTGCCGGGGATGGGCACTATCGGAAACACTCGAGTCTTGTTGATTTAGCCTTTGTTGTATTTGTATATATCACTAACTTTTGTGTTTAAGTAGTTTGTGAATATTTCTAATTTCTATACTTTTATTTTCTTTTTTTTATTATTATTTTTGTTTGTTTTTCTTTTTATTTTCGATTTGATTTTTGTTTTTCTTTAAGTGTGAGATTGACATTATCATAGACAATTACTTTTGGTCACAATGTCAAAAGTGCTATAATGATGATATGTTGGCAAGGTTGCAAGATCGGATTAACGCTTTTAGTGAGACGTCACTTGAAGCTTTAATCAAATCCTTTGCTGCCAACACAAACATGTATATTAGGTGGCCTGAAGAAGTATCTCAATGTATGAGCTATCAAAGAATATAACTAGCTAAATTGGTGGAAGATGCCATAAAGGCTCATACAATTAACTAAGAGGATCCCCAATGAGGGGAGAGAGGAAATGCGGAACAAGCGTACAATATCGCAAGAAAGGTATTTGATTCTACTCTATACACTAATAATTCTAATATCTCTTTGTCACATGATTTCTTAGGTTCCACTCCATTCTTAGAGGACAATGGCCCAAATGGTGATGTATGAAATTTAACATGTCTTAAGGAGTTGGATCTTTCACTGATACCGCATACGAAACCCTTGGAGGGTGTTGAGAAAATCTACCTTCACCCCAATTTCAGGAAGGTAACTTGGTATTTGTAGAAGTATTGAAAAGCAAGAATTTCTTGATCCCGTCTTTGAAAACTCAAATATTAAGTTTTAAGGGAAATTTCAATTATGACAAATCTTTTAAGGGTTAAATGGTGATTCTTATGTTTACACGCTTTTTGGACATAGTTTACATCTTTGTTTTGAAAACTTGTTTTACATGTCTAAAAGAGTGTTATGGAAGGGGGGTTTTATATGTATATTCATTACAACTAATATCCTCCATGAACCCTCTATTTTTCAAAATCCTATATTATTTCTACTTTCATCATGCTTATTTTTTTCAATGCACTCTAATTTCTTTTACAAAAGTTTGATGAGAAAGCATGATGAGTGGAAAGAGTTTGTCTCTTTGTCTTAGGTTGGGTTTTTATTTAGTTAGTTAAGTATCTTTTCTCTCCCAAAATAAGGAAAATATTTTCCATCTTAAATGTGGGGGAGTAAGCTGTGTCTTTATTTGCTTTCTTAGGATTTTTAGTTTGCTTTCTTTTATTTAGGTGTGCTTTATTTTTCCTTTATTTTCTTTAGGCTTTTATTTGGGTTTTTTTTTTTTTTTTGTCAGTTTGAATAAAGTCATCTTGGACAAGCTGTTCTCTCCATTCCATGTGTTAATATTTACTGGAGCATTATTCCACTTGGAGAGTATTGCTTAACCTATGCATCTGTTATTATTTTTTGGTCCCTTTAGAGATGTTTTCTTGGGTTAATTTTTGGCCAATGAGGACATTGTCCAGTTTAAGTGTGGAGGAGTGGTTTAGTAATATTCTTTGTCCAAGTTTTTATCAATGATCTTGGTATTTTCTTGGTACCAAACAATTTTGTTGAAAAATTGAAAATTTTGAAAATTTGAAAGTTTGGAGATTTGGAGTTAAATTGAGCTTATTTGTCTATAATGGAGTTGTGATTTTCTTTTTTAACTTAAGATATGGATTTGTCATTCATTATGGTTTGATTTTTATTAAAAAGTAAAATTATGTATTATGTTGGATTTTTGCTAAGTTTTTAGAATTTTAGTTAACCTTAGTTATATTTGGCATTTGAGTTTTATTTTATTCTTTGAGTTTGAATATGGATGATGTGATGAAGTATGAGAAGAGTTGTTGATTAATTCTTGTATTATACAATTAAAATTTGCTTGACTTTGAGCTGTGAATAAGGAATATGAGGGAAAAAATTTTTTTTTGAGTGAAAAAGAAAGAATGTGAGTTGAGAAAAAAATTTTCTTTCATTTGTTGAAAAGAAAAGAAAGAGACCTTTTGTTGTAAAATGGGCCAATATGGTGAGTGGAAGAGAAGAAACAAAAAAGTATCACACTCTCTTGAGGTTATCCCGAAAGTAAGAAGGTAAGAAAATAAAAAAGAAAGAAAAAGAAAATTGTTGAAAAAAATGATAAATGATGACTATAAGGGAGCCAATACGGTATGTGAAGAGAAATCCATGCACTTGAGGCTATCAATTCCCAAAGTCATAGAAAAAAAAGAAGAGTGGAGTATTTTCCTTATTTCAGTAACTTGATTTGTGTAAATTTGAGTTTATAATACTGGAATTGGTTAAATGGCTTAACTTATATGATTTATGTTATCTATATTTTTGCTTGAGGAGTAGAATAATTTTCTTGTACTAGATATAAGCTTGTTTAACTTAACTTTGATGGCTTTAGGATTATTTGATTTAATACAAAAGTTTACAAGATTTTAAAAGGGTTGAATGAATGACGAATTTATGTTTAAGGTTAGAAGAATGTTATGTCTTCATTATAGATGGATTTGCTAAGGAAAAATTTGCTAAATTATTTTGTTATGTTCTAAATGCTTAGTGTCTTATTCTTGTTTGGTTGAGGACAAGCAAAAGTTTAAGTATGGGGGTATGTGATAGGGGCTAAAATCATCATTATTTTATTAGTTATTTGAGCTTATTTTGAGATACTTTTGTTGTAATAACTAGGCATATTCATTCCTATTTGATATTTTGCTTGTAAAAGTATTTTTGATAAATTTGTACAGATTTAAGTTGATTTCGAGCAAAAATATGAAATTTCCATAACAGACCTGGCGCCAAGCCCAGCCAAGGGACCAGGTGCCAGGTTCATTCTAGTTAAACAGCAAAAACAGAGAAGAACATATCAGACATGGTGCCAGGTGGCCCAATTGGACCCGACGCCAGGTCCACTCTGCCTAGAGATGATTGTGCCGAATTTGGTATTTTCCAAATGATTTTGGTATTTTCTCAATTCTACTTAGACTAGACTTCTCAAGTAACGAATTTTGGTATCAAGGAGGCTTATAAATACAAGAAAAACATAAGCAAAAGGTGTGATTTGATGGATCAAAGCTAGCTACTCAATCACCGCTCAAATGAACATTGTTCAAAAGAGGTTTTCAAGAGAAGAAGAAGGGCTTGTCTATAAGTTTTATCTTTTATCATTTGTTTACTTTTCTAGAACAATGATGTGCTTAATGTTTTGATTGTAATTAGATATTATTTTGGAGATTATGATTTTGAATTAATTGGAATTTTTTATCAATCTATTGTTACCCTTGGTATTTGATTACTTGGTATCATTAGTTATTTATGCAAGTTCTTCTAATTGACTTGAAAAATGATGTTAGGAGTTTATTGCATCGATTTCATATTTGTTAAATCTTACTGGACTTGAACGACGAAATTAAGATTATAGGACTAAGTAATCAAAGATTAGTTGATGTCGCCTTGACAAAGGGTCATTAGCTAATTTCATGTTTATAGGGAATTGAGCTTAATGCATGTTTGGGTTATATTAGCTTGATTGACAAATTTGTTAATATCAATCAAAATATAGTGATTCCATGGATTGAAAAATAAAGTGAAATTTATCTAAGTAGATTCATGAGTTGGGAAATGATTGAATTTTACTTTATATTCCTTCATGATGCCAAGATGACAATTGATTGTGATGAATGCTAAGTGATTCAATATTGTGCTTTCAAGATAATTGTCTAGTTATATGAAATTGCATTCTTGAGTTATATCTATTTTTATGTTTATTTATTTTCCTTTTTAGTCTTATCTTATTTTATTGGCTAAATAATAAAGTTTTGGGTAAAGTATGGTGGGAGTCTAAATTCTTGTAGATTCGATACTTGCTATTTCCTATACTATACGATGGATATTTTTGCCCATATGTGTGGTTTTAGTAGTGGGCATTTTAATTAAAGTTTGTTTGATTGTGTAATTTGTTGGTAATATTTTATGCACTAAAAAAACACGCATCAAGAAACTAAGAGTTTCTTTGAGAGGAAGGGAGACTTCGTGTGGTTGTGAGAAGAGGGAGAGGGAGTGACGGGTGAAGTGATTCTCTAGGTCAACAAAATTGATTTGCTTAAGGTTTGATAAAAAGAATAATGTGAGGTGTAGGTGTGGCGACAGGAAGGAATTCTAAAAAAAAAATTAATAATAATTTCCAAGATTTTTTTTTCTCTTTTTGAATAAAGATCAATATTTGAAAGAGTTTGTACACTAAGAAAATATCAAGAACGAATAAAGTCCAGGGAAAATTTTAGAAAGTCTCGCTAAAAGAGAAAAGCAATTTAGCAGCAGTGTTGATTAGCAACATATGTTGACCGTTGATACAAATGGCGTCGCAAATAGCGACGGAACTAAAATCCGTCGCTAATAGTGACGACCAACAAATTTTATTTTTTTTAAAAAAATTAATTGGTCGCTGACCCGGCCTAATCGGTTTGACCTAGCAACTAGCCCTACCCGCTGGATAATTTTATAAGATTATGCATAATGCGGGGCTCGAACCCGCATCCTTGTTGTGGGGGAGCAAGTGCTCCACTACTAAGCTATTGATATTTTTATGATTTTTTGTTCTTTATATTAATTATATAATATATTTTTTGTAGATTATTGATGGATTTGAAAGGGATTTGCGACGGATTAGCGATAGCTCAATTTTTCGTCACCAATCCCTCACTAATTAGCAATGGATTAGCAACGGGTGATAATCCGTCTTTAATTACCGATAGATTAGCGACGATATTTTAACAATTATTTAGCATTAATGTATAATTACATAAGTCGTAGCTAATCTTCACTAATTAGCATGGGAGACAACATTTTAACAATTATTTAGTATTAATATATAATCACACATGTCATAGCTAATCTCTCACTAATTAGTGAGGGTTTATTGACTGTAGCTAATCCTTCACGAATTAGCGACGAATTAGCGATGTTTTTTGAACATTTCTTTTAGTATTAGTGTTTAATTACATATGCCATGACTAATCCCTCGTTAATTAGTGATGGTCGAGAAATCCTTGCTAATTATCGAGGGATTAACGATGACTAACTAAAAAATCTTTAAAAAATAAATTTAAATTCAAAATTGATTTGTTGTTGCTATTTCGTAGCAAATTAGCGAAAGTTAAGTAACCGTCGCAAATTTCCGTCGCTAATAACTAATTTTGTTGTATGTCTAGGTTCAAAAACCCACAAAAATTTTTATTATAAAATTCTTTGTTCTCTCTTTTTTCTTTTTAATAAATAAATAAATAACTAAATAAAAATATATCAATATATATAACTCACCCAAATAATTCTCATGCAAGACATTATATACCACATTATTCAAACAATAACTCTCTCGATTATCCTATGGCACAAATTTTTTTACACATCACACATTCAAGAAAATTATAATAATCAATACAAATTCATATACACATATTATAATAATATAACATGCCCATATGCACACATAGTCATACTCAATGAATGAGATGCTATCCAAATCTAGGTGGATTTAGGGTATGATGGCACAACCTTTGCAGTATAAAACTCAATGTTTACTCTCCGTGTTAAGTGTTTGATCATTTGTGTAAATGACATTGGGTTTTTTATTTTTTAATGTTTATTTGTGGGAGTTATGTTACTCCCTCCGTCCCATTAAAATTGACATATTTACTATTTTGAGATGTCCCATTAAATTTGACACTTTCCTTAAAAGGAAAGTTTTTACTATACAATTTATTATAAAATAATCAATATACCACACATATATTATATTTATATTCTTAGATTTGACATAAAGTATTATGGGACCCACATATTTTTTATTTTTGTTATATTATATTATTATATTCTAATTTTTACTTTTGCATAAAATATCGTGCTAAGTCAACTATTATTAATTTTAATGGGACGGAAGGAGTATCTTTTTTTGTTTGGCTGAAATAATAGCATAAAATGCATATAAAAAGACGATATTGATAATTTTTTTTTAAAAAAATGATATACTTAAGTATGAATCCATATGTTCATAGATTCAAAGTAAACACTCTGTTCAATGAGAATGATTGGTACGGATAAGATAGATTATTCAGGATGACAACTCAAACCTTCTTTGGTTTTATAAAAACATACAAAGGTCAGATCTGTATCGCAATTTTTATCAGAATTTACAAGCCTACTGGGCATCCGCATTGAATGGGCGTCATTGTCAACTTGCGCCCATTAATCATTGTCAACCTGCACAAGAGAGAGAGGGTCAACGTTGAACCAAAAGACAGAAGAGGGAAAAAAGAAATGGAGACAGGAAGAACAGGCCACCTCTAACCTTTCCAATACCAATTCCACCACAGCCGATTTGTTCCTGTTCTTTCCTTCGTCTACACTCTTTATGGGTTCCTTCTTATTTTCCCTTGTCTTTGTCAGTTTACCCTGGGCTATTGTCTCTGGTGTGCCATTCACAGAATTTGTGTACCCCAACTTTAGTGCTTCATTCATTAAATATATTGATCGTGGGGGAACTTTCTTGTTCTCTCAAAATGGAACGTTCAGAGCTGCTATGTCCAATCCTGGAACTCAGCAAACCAGATATTACTTGTGTGTTATCCATTCGGAATCCAATGCTATCATCTGGTCTGCAAATCAAGGTGCACCTGTTTCGACTTCAGGACAGATGAGTTTGACTTCCAGTGGTATTACCATAGTTGAAGAAGATGGCAACTTAAAATGGTCAACCCCTTCTCTGCGGTTACCAGTGTCTGCACTGCAACTGACTGACGGAGGGAATCTCATCCTTCTTGGTCAATCTAATTCGACTTTGTGGGAGAGCTACAATCATCCAACTGATACTATTGTTCTTGGACAAAGTTTGCCCGCAGGGACATACCTTTCTAGTGCAGTATCCGATGATGACTTGTCAAAAGGTGATTACAGGCTCACTTTGGCAGCTTCTGATGTCATTTTGCAGTGGCAGAATCTAACATACTGGAAATTATCTATGGAAACAAAGGCTGTTACAAACTCAAATTATGCTGTGGATTACATGACAGTTAATGAAACAGGACTCTATCTGTTTGGTCACGATGGATTGGCAATTGTGGTTCAGATGAACTTAACCCCATCTGGCTTTCGAACTGCCAAATTAGACTACACTGGCCAGTTTATTATTACTAGTTTCATGGGAAGCAACCCAAAGCAGGACTTTTCCGGGCCTTCTGATGCGTGTCAAATTCCGTACATCTGCAAACGGCTTGGTTTATGCACTAATGGTGCTTCGCCAGGTGCTGCGTGTTCCTGTCCATCTAACTTCATTGTCAGCTCGCAAAATAATAGCTACTGTGTTCCGAGCGAAAACTCTTATTCTTTGCCCCTTTCTTGTAACACAACCGGTCTTATAAACTCCTCATCCATTTCATATTTAAGGCTCGGGTATGGTATTGACTACTTTGCTAATTATTTTACCATGCCTAGTAGATATGGAATTAATTTATCAGTTTGCCAATATATCTGTTCCGGAGATTGTACTTGCTTTGGAATTTTCTATGAAAACTCATCTGGTTCTTGTTACTTGCTTGCAAATGAAGTGGGTTCACTTATTTTGAGAACTCCGGCTGACAATGATCTGTTAGGATACATCAAAATCCTTGTAGGACCAAATTATGGTGCCAATACAGAGTTAGATGGTCAAACTCTAGGATTTCCTTTAGTTGCTGTGGTGCTCTTACCATTTACTGGACTGTTTCTTCTGATGGCAGTGGGATTTATTTTGTGGAGAAGATCCAGAGTGCCTAGGTTGGGTAAGGTAAAATCTAGGCAGTCAAACTCCCCTTCTTCAGGAGACCTCGATGTGTTCTCAATTCCTGGACTGCCCATAAGGTTTGAATATGAAGAGCTTGAGGCTGCAACTGAGAATTTCAAGACTCAGATTGGATCAGGTGGATTTGGTGCTGTTTATAAGGGTATTTTCCCAGATAAAACTCTAGTTGCAGTAAAGAAAATTAACAACTTAGGTGTTCATGGAAAGAAGGATTTTTGCACTGAGATCGCTGTTATTGGTAATATTCATCATGTGAACTTAGTCAAGTTGAAAGGATACTGTGCTCAGGGGAGGCATCGACTCTTGGTCTATGAATACATGAACCGTGGCTCACTTGATCGCTCCCTTTTTGGCGGTGGACCAGTTTTAGAGTGGCAGGAGAGGGTTGAAATAGCACTGGGAGCAGCACGAGGGCTGGCATATTTGCATAGTGGTTGTGAGCATAAGATCATCCATTGTGATATAAAGCCAGAGAATATCCTTTTGCATGATCAGCTCCAAGCAAAATTGTCTGATTTTGGGCTTTCAAAGCTATTAAGCCCTGAACAGTCCAGTCACTTCACAACAATGAGAGGTACTCGTGGATATCTTGCTCCTGAGTGGCTTACAAGTTCTGCAATCTCAGAGAAAACTGATGTTTATAGTTTTGGAATGGTGTTACTTGAAATTGTGAGTGGAAGGAAAAATTGTCCCATACGTTCACGAAGCCACAGCCTTGATGACAGCAGTAGTGCTGGTGGTTGTTCTTCATCTTCGTCGGCACAAGGACTTGTTTACTTTCCCCTATTTGCATTGGAGATGCATGAGCAGAAAAGGTACTCAGAGCTTGCTGATCCAAGGCTTGAGGGCCGAGTGACAAGTGAAGAGGTAGAGAAGTTTGTCCGTGTGGCATTGTGCTGTGTTCATGAAGAGCCATCCCTGAGACCTTACATGGTTAGTGTTATTGGCATGTTGGAGGGGGAGATACCATCGTGTGACCCAAGACTGGAATCACTGAATTTTTTAAGATTCTACGGGCTTCGGTTTGCCGAGGCTTCAATGATAGGAGAAGCAACAGGACAGAATGATTTTGCATTTTATCCTCGAGAAAATAGCCCTCTAGTGAGCACAAGAAGTGCCTCCAAATCTTGCTTCTCTTACATCTCTTCACAACAAATATCTGGTCCGCGATAACATCTAATGTTAAGGTTTAATGAAGACAGCTAAATGCTAATTGTGTATGAAACTTGTGTAATTTGTAGGCTGGTTGGATGTAGTTTGCTATTTGATACAGGTGTACCATGTGATATTCACATTTTCCTGATCTTATGTTGTTTAACCTGAAATGGTTTGTCAACTCTCGAGTCTATTCTTGAGCTAAGTGCTTGTTAAAAAGGTGAACTGATTTGGGAAAGATAAGAATCCATGCTTTGCAACTGAGTATAATTTTATAATGGCGGAAGAGATGGGGCTTATTGGCCGGCTTTTACAGAATTTAATGGGCTAGAAGGATGAGATTATATTGCTTGAAGTACGCAATGCCACCAGTGAATGCATTTATGATTGTTTGATGATGAAAAAATAGTTTGGATAGGCTGTTCCTATGGTAGGCACAACATTTCAGGAAAAGTCAGTTAATTTTTTGACAGTTTTTACAAATTTGAGTAAAAAGATGACTGAACTATTTGAATGATGAATAAAATATAATCATGTTGTTTGTAAACTTGTAAGCTATGCTACAGGAAATCTGGGAAAGTAAGGTAAAATTGAGAATAAGAGAGACATTTAAATTAGGTGATAGAACATCCAGTGGTCAATAAGCGCTTGTAATTAGTTTAGAACATGGACTTATATATACCGATGTTCTCTGTGTCAAATGTTATCCATTCATATTTTCACAATGTAATACATACATCTTAAAATATGATTTGTGCAAGCATTTCTTGCTTTTATGCAATGACAGTGTATAATACATGTCACATTATATACTGTTTGCATTATAATATATTTCTTTACTTTGTGCATCTGTCTAAGAATAAATTACTAGCTTTGAAGGGCATTTTGGCCATTTAGACGCAGAAATGCTTTCTTAGTCTATTTTGAGAACTACAAGAATGCGTGTTCTATCTTTTAGGATTACTTAGAGCACATATAAATATTTTTGCAAAATACAAAAATGAACCATCTATATTGAGTAGCTTCCAAACCTCTGTGCAAATTGGAAATGAGCAGCATTAACCTAAGGAACTCTCCTAAATATGCTGTTAGAAATAGCACCAAGAAGGAAGTAATGCTGCTTGTTTGGGGACTTTCCTGTTATAACATAAGCAATACCTTCATTCAAACTTCCTTAGAAAGTATTCTTGTAAACTTCTCGAACCTTTTGTCCATCTTTTGCAAACATTCATTTAGAAACTAAGCTTCTAGGAGACCTGCAGCTGTTCTTTTGAATTAAGACCCGTAAACAATTAAATCTATAAATCTAGATAAAAGGGCAGAATAAGAAGGGGAAGATGTTAAAAGTTGCAAAATGATGAATTTATCTTCTTTTTTTTTTTTAAATCTTTTTGGAGAACATCTTCTTTTCAAGCTTGTCTCCCTTCCATTCTGGATGGCATATTTTATGGTAGAATAACGAACTTCCTATATACTGAGTAGAGTCATATCTTTAGGCTTAGGAGTTTTCTCCATTTGGGGAGAATATTGCAAAGAGATAGAAAGCTTGAAGCGTGAATGCATAAAAGGTAAATTCTTTGTAGACTTACTTGAGTTCATGGTGTGATTGCATAATATTTTCTGTTCTAGGACAAGAATTTTGAGTTCAATATTATATTTCAGATTGTTCAAGCAAGTAAAGTAGTGCTTGATATTCCCATTTAATTAGGTCCTAATAAGGTGCTGTTTTTAGTCTAAAAAGAGATGTTACTGTTGTCTACTTTTTCAGGTGTAGCTTCATAATGGCGTTTTCAAAATATGATATGCTTCTCCATCTTGATGTTCTGAGTCCCATGTTGCAGCTTGTAAAAACATGCTTCCAAAAAATGAATGAACTTACCTAAGGAATGTTGTTGAGATGGTACTAACTCAGGTACTGGAGAGGAGAATTTAGAAGTTGGAGATCCTGGTTACTAGTGCAAGGTCTTGAACCTCGAAGTTCATTCTATATTGTGCTTAGCATAATATTTGTATTTCTGTTGTAGTTGAAGATATAACTATCTTGTTGCTGAACTGCTGGTTTACAGCTTTAAAAAACTAGAAAAGATTGTTAAGGATGCAATTTGTTTAATTGAAACTTATGAACAGATAAAGATGCAATTTGTTGTTTCTCATTGTTTTTGGATATTCGGTTGCTGAAGGTGTGGTTTCAGCTTCAAAAGTCGTAAAATTTTGAATTTAAAGGAAATGTAATTCTAAATTGGCAATCAGAAGTTCAAGTGAGGTTTCAGTTGTGGCATGAGCTCAATGCTGAATCAATCCTAGATAAAATGTGAAATTACTTTTGATTGGCGAGCTTATATCCCAGATTCTTTAATTTAGACATGGTTCAACTGCTAAAGTATTTTGGCTCTCATCTGTTCACGTGTGTTCAGCTACATATTTAATACAGAAGTGTTCGTTGTACTATAGAGGTAAGTTTTTTCTTTTAGTCTGTTCTGCTAAAATTTACTTTCCCCTAAAAATACCAGTGGGTTGATTTGCAATTAATTCAATGTGTTTACAATCCTACTGTTTTGGAGATGATTATAACTTGACATCTTCTATAAGAAATTTTGCTTTTCTCCAATGCCCAGACAAATGAATACAATTTTTTTTTTTTTTTACACACATTTGGATATTTTGTAACTTCTGGGAAATTTGACATCTTCTGTAGAAGTGTTTACAGAAGATGTCAAATTTCCCAGAAGTTACAAAGGATGTCAAATTTCCCTTTAGGAGTTTGCATTGCCTCTTGGAGCTGGGCTGGCCCATTAATGGGGCCAGTAGATCTAGCTGCCTGTTGGACCAGCAGCGCAGCAGCCTGGGCTGGGCCGGAGGTAGGCTAACTGGTGCTGGGCCAGCCTAGGCTGGTGCCAGCAGCTTGGCCCGCTTGGACTGGGCGCTGGCCTGGGCCTCGCAGCTTAGGCTAGTACCGAGCTAGCAAGCTAGCCCTTTTAATTAAAAAAAAAAAAAAAATTGGTGACAAATCTGGGTTTCAAACCCGACACTAATATTAAGCTCTTGCACCTTAACAATCACACCACATCAGCTATAGTGAACACAACGGTACTTCATCAAATTAATATTGTAAAAGTTTGAGGAGTTGACTATTTTGTTAGACGATTAATTTTTCTATTGTAATTTTGCAATGTTATTTTTTGTGTCTAGATTGGTTATAAAATTATGTTTATTTTATAGTTTTTATTATTTTTATTGAATTATACATAATTCATGTTAACATGTCATATAATTTGTTTTAATACCACTCTAACTGTTATTTAGTTATGCATAAATAAATACTTTTTTAATAAATTAAAAAATTAAGTGTGTAATGGTTAATTTTAAAATATATATATATATATATATATATATATATATTAGCCCATTAGTAAAAATTAACGTTTGTTTCGTGCTATTTTAAATGATTCCGCTATAGGAAGGCTACGTTATATTAGTTACTAAATTAGGCCTCAAATTTTTTTGGTGTTATTTTGTTAAGTTTAATTCATTAGTAATTACCTTATAGGTGATGTGTTTGGATTGAAAACTTAATAATAATAATAATAATAATAATAATAATAATAATAATAATAATAATAATAATAATAATAATAATAATAATAATAATAATAATAATAATTATTATTATTATTATTATTATTATATATATATATATATATGTTGCACTTAAATCAAATATATTATAAGGATTTCTTATAGAATATCCAAATGATATCTATGATGGCCAAAATATTAAGACACTAAAATTAATATTGCATTTAGATGCAAGACATATTAACTTTAGTGGTAGGGTCAAGATCTAACTGTAAGTTATATTGTTATCTTGATACATGCTATTTTAGGGTTTTAGGTTGTAGATCCTAGGCTAACTATAAATCACATTGCTATCTCCTATAGAGGTGCATATTACTTTGGAGTTTTACGTTATCGTAATTTGATAGTAATTTTTATTACTACTTAAAATATTATCATATTGATCATGCATCATGTCATAATATTTTGATCATGTATCATAGTATGATATTGGCTCATATGTTTTATTTTGTTTAGTTTTAGAAAATGGCTACCAATACTTTATCCTTGATCTTTACAAAGAACCAACTGGTTAGAGAAAATTTTATTGATTGAAAACGAAATATCATAATCATACTCACTGCTAAGAAGCTCAAATATGTGCTAACTGAACCATGTCCTCTTAAGCTTATTGATCTGTCTATGTCTGAACAAAGGACGGCTTATGAGAAGTGGCTGAGTTCTGATGAGATGGCTCACTATTACATTTTAAGATCTATCTAAAATGTATTGCAACAAAAATATAAGAACATGGCAACCACTTCAAATATCATGAAAAGCCTCCAGCAAATGTTTAAGCACCAAGGATGTTTGGGCCATCAAGCAGTAATAAGGCGCATAATAAATATGTGCCTGAAACTTGGAATGTAATATCCCACATTTTACCTTTGACTAGCCCCTATTTGTAATAGGATGATAATTTATATCAATGGTTAGAACAAAAGTTGATCGGTGTAATGAGACGAATATTTTGGTATGATAATATTTTGTCAGGACTTAGATGTAATTATTGGATTTATTCTACCCATACCCTAAATCTTCGGAAGGCTCCTATTATTAATAAAATAAGAATTTGAGGGTACGCTGATAAGAGAAATTGATCAGTACGATGAAACACACGTTTTGGTGTGAATTATGCTATCCGGGTCACCAAGGGCATTTTCGTCATTTTGACCGCGCCTGTGACTTTGTTCGTAAATTTGATCAAATAGGGAAGGAATTAAAGAATTAAATAATTACCAATTGATTCAATGAAATTTTTGGAGTTGAATGATGAAATAAAATATTTTTTCTTTTCGGACTCGAATTTTGGTTATTTTTGATAAAAATTCTAAAATACAGTTGAAATTGAAATAAGTGGCATAATATGATTGGTGGAAGAAAATAAGTGTTGTTTAGTGATTGGTTAATGGGGCCAAGTGTTTCTATTTGATTGGTTGAGATAAAAGTTTATAAGTATTTTTTTTCTAAATTTATTTAGTAAGATTTTCATAAGCTTCCTTAATAAGATTTTGACCTCACTAATTCCAATTGACCATGTGACATATTTGCCATAACAATGGAGGTGGAGAGGCTGAAATATAGCCTGAATTTCATCCATAAAGAATGGAGAAAGAAAAGGAAGAGAAAAAGAAAGGAAAAGGAAAGAAAAGCTAGAGAAAATTGAGAGAAAAAGAGAAAGGCGAGAGAAAGAAGAAGTGTGTGTGTGTTCTTGGAGAAAAATCACTTCAAATAGCCTCAAACATAAGGTAAAATCCTATGTTTCAAGAATTAAAGTTGTAGATTTCATTATGGTGATCATTATGATATTAATTTTAACATAAAAATATGATTTCCATGTCTTGATTTTGGATCAAAGCTAGCGTTTGTGAACTTTTATGTATGAACTCTATATATGCTTGTATAAGTACCGGTTGCCTAAGGGTTTTTGAACGAAGTTTTGTGTGAGGAAGAACTGAATAATCATGGTGATTTGAAAGCTTATTTTTGGTTGAGGAGGTGATGATCAAAGTAGAGTAAAAATGGAATTTACTTTGTTGGGAAAATGGATTAAACTAGTTTTTGATTAGAAGAGATGAATTTGTATTGAATAAATGTGACTTTTGTGAGTTACTAGAAATCTGAAAATTCAGAATTAAAGATGATTTGAAGAAGAATTGAATGAATTAATGGTTCTAAGGTGTTAAAGATTAAAAGAGGACAATGGAAAGCATGAATCGTAAAAGTTAGGTAAAACTATTGGGGCTATTTTTGCTAAGTACCGTGCCTAGGGAACCATAATTCTAGAAAAGGGCTTATATAATTAAATTTAAGAATCCTATGTTTGTTTTGGCATATCATAGATCCAAAATAGAGTTGTGGAATGAAAGTTATGTCCGAAACAAAATCATGTGTCAAAGTAGCAAAAGTTCAGAATTTTGCTTGGAACATAGACGAATTTAAGAATGATTAACTATGTGGTTTTGGATGAAATAATTGGAAAAATATAAAGTGAATCCCTTGTTTATGAATGGAGAAAGGATGTGGAAAAATAAAAATGAAAGAATCGAACAAAGGACAAAAAAACGATGTGAACGAAAGTTTGACGTTTTCCTTAACCGTTGGCCCTCATCGGCTAAATGTCGGTTGGACGTTAGCTAGACGTCGGCTAACCATCGGCCGAACATGAATTGACTCGAAAATGATGTTTGGTGTAGGTTTATCGGTAAACGACCAACGGTTTGTTGAAAATGGTAGAAAAGGTGGTCGAACGACCGTGAACGAAAAAGTTTAGTCAAGACGCGAGGTGAATCCCTTTCGATTTCTAAAACCTTTTGAAAGCTAGTGTGCTTCACTTTTTCATGAAATGCTATGTTTTATATCATTTTAGAAATCTCTGAATATGTTTAAGGCTTATCTGAGCAAGATTTGTTTTTATGCTATTCTGGGCTTTAATGAACTTCATATTTGGCTTGGAAATCTTAATGGATGATTAAAGTATGAATTTTGTGAATTTAGTCATTTTTGAATTAAATAGTTGGGATTTTCAGAAAATGGTAATTTTTGGAATCGGGTATTCATAAATTGACTAGAATGCTCTTATTGAAATATTTTATAAAAATGTGTTTGGAAACTTTGAATTTAATCCTCTTTTGGGATTAGAATTCTGGATTTCTTGAAACGAGTTCCTTTTAGAATTGAATATTTAGAAAATCATCCAAATGTTCTTATTGGAATATTTTATAGAAACCTTTGAAATCAGGTATTCAGTAAATGATCGAAATATCCTCGTTGGAACTTTTGTGAACACTTTTTAAATCGGGTAAGGAAAACATAACCCGAATTCCCTCAGAAAAGTCTTTTGGAATCGAGTATGGGTAAAATAAGTCGAATACCCTTGGAAATGACTTTTGTGATCGAGTACGGGAAATGACCTGAATACTCTTGGAAACTTATTTTGACGTGAGAAAAGAACTCTTTACCTTATTTTAACACGGTTTTGGAAAATGATCTCTCGATATGAGATTGACTTTGGAAAATGACATTTTGATCCCGAAAATTATTTTATTGGCCTGATGTTCCTATAGAATGAAATGATTGGCTCTGCGGAGCCTATGGAAATTATTAACTGACTTGCGAGTTAGAGGGATCAAATTCTGGAAAATAATATTTTGCCCCAACAATATTTTTCTTGATATGGAAAATGGTTTTCTAATGTGCTCAAGTACGAGCCTCTTTTAGATTTGGAAACATGGTGAACAATATGAATCTTGAATTCTTGATTTTTTGAACTTGACAATCCTTGAATACTTGGCATATGTACAAACTTGAATACTTGACGTAAGCAATAACTTACTTGGCATATGCACTGACTTGAATACTTAGCGTATGCACTAACTTGAATACTTGGCGTCAGCACTAACTTACTTAGTGTAAGCACTAACTTGAATACTTGGCATATGCACTAACTTGAAAGCACTAAAATATTTGGCATAAGTACTAACTTGAATACTTGGTGTATGCACTAACTTGAATACTTGGCGTAAGCATTAATTTACTTGGCGTATGCACTAACTTGAATGCTTGGCGTAAGCACTAACTTGAATATTTGGCATATGAACTAACTTAAATACTTGGTGTAGGTAGTAACTTGATTCTCGATAGTACGCTGAGGTGTACTTTCCCTTCCGACGATGCACAGTTAAGTGTTGTAGACTACGGTCTAAGCATAATGATACATGGTGCCAAAGGTAAAGCCTTGTGAGCTTTACATATAGGCTGACCCTCTATTGGAAGAATGCATGTGATGTGAAATCGAGGCAATAATTTGAAATTGAAACGTAGTTTTTCAAAATGATTAAGTTCTGAATAAACTCTTCTTTAGAGAGTTTTGGAATTGTTTCCAGTGAACAAATGAAATGTTTTCCCCACAAGAATTTTATGTGCTCTGTCTCTTTACTAAAGCGCTAGCACACACGGGACTCACTGAGTGATTTTCACTCACACACATTTTATTTCCTTTGAAAAATTTAGGATTAGAGGCACAGCAAAATCGTGAGGCTTATGCTATATCTTGGACCTATTGTACTTGTGAGTGTATATATCAGAAGCCCCATTCTTGTACTTTCTATGTTGGAAAAAAAAAATTCGCTGTCTATTGAGTGAAGTTTGTTATAAGACTCCTTATCTGAGCAATCAGATGGAGCAACATCCCACAAAGTTACAACCCGCTACGTTATGGAAATATGGGGTGTTACAAATAGTATAAGAGCATAGCGAAAATTATAATAGAGCTTCTGACAGAATATAGCTGAGTCTCTAACGAGACATTGGGGAGTCCATCATTGTATGAGCAAATGTGAATTTATAGAGATAGTGTTTGGATATTGGAGTAGATGTGATGTGTGATTTTCAGATATAATTTATTCTGATGAGCCAGAAGAAGAGTGATTTGAGATAAATCCAATATCTCTGAAAAAAGGTCTATGACCCCGAATTCGGACAATAGTAAAGGGATGGAGGTCAGAGAGACCTTATATAGGAATTATTTCCTAATGCTAAACATTCCATTTTGGGGCCAATAATAGTGAGATGAGGAATAAAGAAAGTTGAGAGCTTAAAAGCCCTGTGTGTATAATGGGATACGAATTGTGCAGATAAGAATATGCACACTTGTATAGTGTTCCAGTGTTATATATGAGTGCTAAAAGTCCTGGTTTATCATAATGTGTGAAAGGATATGATTATATCAATACTAATGAATTAGGAATAATTAGACATTTGAAGTTAGACGTGCTTGGGTTAGAGAAATTCTAGGATGGGTAACTCCTGGGAAGTGCCCATGAAAGTTAAAATGAAGTGATTTATGGTTGTTTAAGGAAACGAAAGTATGATCTATATGCAAAATAATATAAATACAGGAAGTCTAATTATAGGTCGTACGAGAACAATGTAAATGAAAGTATATTGTTAGGTTGAAAAAATATGAGAATATCTCAAGAGATTATGTTTATATGTGCTATATAAAAGTAAGGCAAATCTAAATTTCGAGGACGAAATTTTTTGTTAGGAGGGGAGAATGTAATACTATGCATTTTTCCTTTGACTAGCTACTATTTGTAATAGGACGAGAATTTGTATTAATAGCCAGAACAAAAGTTGATTGGTGTAATGAAATGAATATTTTGGTATGATAATATTTGGTTAAGATGTGGATGTAATTATTGGATTTGTTCTACCCATACTCTAAATCTTCAGAAGGCTACTATTATTAATAAAATAAGAATTTGTGGGTATGCTGAGAAGAGAAATTGATCAGTGCAATGAAACGCGCGTTTTGGAGTGAATTATGCTATCCGGGTCACCAGGGGCATTTTTGTTATTTTGACCGCGCTCACGACTTTGATCGCAAATTTGACTAAATAAAGAAGGAATTGAAGAATTTAAGAATTACCAATGGATTCAGTGAAATTTTTGGAGTTGAATGGTGAAATAAAATATTTTTTCGTTTCAGACCTGAATTTTGTTTATTTCTAAGAAAAATTCTAAAATGCAATTGAAATTGAAACAAGCGGCATAATATGATTGGTGGATGAAATAAGTGTCGTTTAGTGATTGGTTAATGATGCCAAGTATTTCTATTTGATTGGTTGAGATAAGTTGAGATAAAAGTTTATAAGTATTTTTACTAGGCTTATTTAGCAAGATTTTCATAAGCTTCATTAATAAGATTTTGACCTCACTAATTCCAATTGACCATGTGATTTATTTGCCATAACAATGGAGGTGGAGAGGCTGAAATATAGCCTGAATTTTGTCCATAATGAATGGAGAAAGAAAAGGAAGAGAAAAAGAAAGGAAAAGGAAAGAAAAGCTAGAGAAAATTGAGAGAAAAAGAAAAAATGAGAGAGAAAGAAAGAAGTGTGTGTATTCTTGGAGCAAAATCACTTCAAATAGCCTCAAACATAAGGTAAAATTCTATACTTCAAGAATTAAAGTTGTAGATTTCATTATGGTGATTATTATGATATCAATTTTAACATGAAAACATGATTTTTATGTCTTGATTTTAGATCAAAGCTAGTGTTTGTGAACTTTTGTGTATGAACCTTATATATGCTTGTATAAGTAGCGGCTGCCTAGGGGTTTTTGAATGAAGTTTTGTGTGAGGAAGAACTGAATAGTTATGATGATTTGAAGGATTATTTTCCGTTGAGGAGGTGATGATCAAAGTAAAGTAAAAATGGAATTTACTTGGTTGGAAAATGGATCAAACTAGCTTTTGATTAGAAAAGATGAATTTGTGTTGAATAAGTGTGACTTTTGTGAGTTACTAGAATTTTGAAAATTCAAAATTAAAGATGATTTGAAGGAGAATTGAATGAATTAATGGTTCTAAGGAGTTAAAGATTAAAAGAGGACAAAGGAAAGTATGAATAGTAAAAGTGAGGTAAAACTACTAGCACTGTGTTTGCCCAGTACCATGCCTCGGAAACTAGAATTCTTGAAAATGGCTTGCACAAAATTAAATTTAAGAGTCTTACGATTGTTTTGGTAGATCATAGAGCTAAAATAGAATTGTGGATTGAAAGTTATGTCCGAAACAAAATCATGTGTCAAAGCAGAAAAATTTCAGGATTTTGCTTAGAATATAGACGAATTTAAGGATGACAAACTATGTGATTTTGGATTAAATAATTGGTGAAATAAAAATTGAATCCCTTGTTTATGAAGGGAGAAAGGATATGGAAAAAGGAAAATGAAAGAATCGAAAAAACAACGAAAAAACGACGTGAACAAAAGTTGGACGTTTTCCTTAACCGTCGACCCCTGTCGGCTAAATGTCGGTTGGACGCTTGCTATTTTTTAGTCGAACACGAACTGACCTGAAAATGATGTTTGGTGTAGGTTTATCAATAAAAGGCCAATAGCTTGTTGAAAACGGTAGAAAAGGTGGTCGAATGGCCGTGAACGGAAAAGTTTAGTCAGGACACGAGGTGAGTCCCTTTCGATTTCTGAAACCTTTTGAAAGTTAATGTTCTTCACTTTTCCATGAAATGCTATGTTATATACCGTTTTGGAAATCCCTAAAGACGTTTAAGGTTTATTTGACCAAGATCTGTTTTTATGCTATTCTGGGCTTTAATGAACTTTATATTTGGTTTGGAAACCTTAATGGATGATTAAAGCTTGAATTTTGCAAGTTTAGTCTTTTTTGGATTAAATACTTAGAATTTTTGGAATATGGCAATTTTTGAAATCGAGTATTCATAAATTAACTGGAATGCTCTTTTTGGAATATTTTATGAAAATGTGTTTGGAAACTTTTAATTTAGTCCTCTTTTGGAATTAGAATTTTGGATTTCTTGAAATAAGTTCCTTTTGGAATTAGATATTTGGAAAATGATCTAAATGTCCTTATTGGAATATTAAATGACCAAAATATCCTCGTTAGAACTTTTGTGAACACTTTTTAAATCAGATAAGGGTAACATGACCCGAATACCCTTGGAAAAGTCTTTTAGAATCGGATATAGGTAAAATAACTCGAATACCCTTGGAAATGACTTTTGTGATCGAGTACGGGAAATGACTCGAATACTCTTGGAAACTTGTTTTCATGTGAGAGAATAACTTTTTACCCTGTTTTGACATGGTTTTGGAAAATGATCTCTCGATATGAGATTGCCTTTGGAAAACGACATTTTGATCCCTAAAATTGTTTTATTGGCCTGATATGCCTATGTAATGAATTGATTAGCTTTGTGGAGCCTATGGAAATTATTAACTGACTTGTGAGTTAGTGGGATCAAATTCTAGAAAATAATATTTTGCCCCAACAATGTTTTTCTTGACATAGAAAATGGTTTTCTGATGTGCTCAAGTACGAGCCTCTTTTGGATTTGGAAACATGGTGAACAATATGAATCTTGAATTATTGATTTCTTCAACTTGACAATCCTTGAATACTTGGCGTATGCACTAACTTGAATACTTGGCGTAAAGCATTAACTTACTTGGTGTATGCACTAACTTGAATACTTGGCGTAAGCACTAACTTACTTAGCGTAAGCACTAACTTGAATACTTGGCATATGCACTAACTTGAATACTTGACATATGAACTAACTTGAATACTTGGCATATGAACTAATTTGAATACTTGGCATAAGCACAAGCTTAATTCTCAGTAATACACTGCGGTGTACTTACCCTTTCGGTGATGCATGATTGAGTGCTGTAGGTTGCGGTATAAGTATAATGATATGTGGCGCCAAATGTAATGCCTTGTGAGCTTTGCATACAAGTCAACCCTCTGTTGGACGAATTCCTGTGATGTGGAAATAAGGGCAATGATTTGAAATTGAAACACAGTTTTCCAAAATGATTGAGTTTTGAATTGAAGATTTAAAAGGGATGAAAAGACACAGCAGAAAACAAACTGAAGAATAAGAAATAACGCAGATTGGAGCCGGTGCCGATCCCGGCCTGTCCAGACTCCAAGAGGTAAAATTTTTTTTTACCTTTTCTTGTTCTCAAAATTAGCTGGACCGGAATATTTGGAGCCGGGGTAAGTGTGCTGGTGGAAGCCTTTGGTGCGATTCCTGCAAGCCTCCTACTGCGTCTGTGCATGTATATGAACACCAAATACCCTCTCGATCTTCCAGTATATGGCTTGCCTAACCTACGTTTGGTGAACCACTCACAAGACTAAGGGATTTTTCAGAGAGAAAAGAGCTGTCTGTTTTTTTCTTTCTCTTAGAGAAGAAGAAGAAAACAATGTATGTCTTTATTTTCCTATTTAACCTAAATAAAACCCTAGGTTAAACTGAATTTTTAATTTGGCCCATTGGATTTTTAGTTTAGCCTCTTAGATCAAATTAATTATTCTAATTAGGACCAAATAAATAGCCCAATAAATAATTAATTTTTCAGTCCAAATAAACTAGTCCAATTAACAAGCCTATATTAGTTTAGTCCCAGGTTAATATTTAATTATTCAAACTAGGCCAAAGCCCTGAATAATTAATTAACCCACCAAGCTAGTTTAATTAATTCTCTCTCTCTCTGTAGACCTTTATTTTATTCTAGCCTAATAATTAAATTAGGTTACTTAAATAAAATAATTTTATTTTATTTAAGACTAATTCCTTAGCCTGTATATAATTAGGACTTATGGTCTATACTGGAGACCAAGAGACATACCGCATTGGTTATTAAAATGACCAAAATACCCTTGCCATATAAATAGTTATGTTTTACATTTTAAATATTTTCTAATATCACCATAAGGAAATATTGACCCCAAGGACAATGCAGTGTTAGCAAAGTCTCTGACCTATAGGTGAAATGACTAAAATACCCCTCCATACATCGTCGTGCATTAGAGAGGAAGAAATGTACTAACACCTCTCTAAATGACATCTACCATCCTTAAGCTTCTAGTCCAATAATCTACGATTTTTTGGATTGTTTCCGCTTTCCAAGGAGCTACTCTAAAGCAAACATCTAAGTCATATTTCCTAGGGCCTTGGATATTTAGATTATTCAGACAACCACAAGGGGCGATATAGTATATAAACTATCTTGTACAAGTCCGTCTTAACTAATTACTCACATATACCCAACATGCAAGTATATTGGTCCTACGATAGAACCTCAACTAAAGCATATCAAAGTACATACTTCTAGCTTCGTCAGATCACCAACTCATACTCAAGTCATAGAGTATTAGTCCACACTTTAGCAGTAGTAGTTTAGGTTTCTCCCATATAATACTTTAAGAAACCACTATTACAGGTCCTGTTCTACGTATTCGAAATATGCTTATGTCATGAAGTGAGTGGACTACTCACTGGCTAAAGGTAAGCCATTCTCCATTTGGAATTCATAACATAATAACCTAAACATGATGCGATTCCTATTCTCATCAATCGGTTAAGAACAAACGTTTATGTACCTGTGATCCAGACCTTACTATGAAAGACCACTATTCACATGAATCACTTACTTAAACACAATGGGTCTTTTCCAAACGTAATTGTGTATAAATAAAATGTAAATTTACAAACAAATCCTAAAGATAAATTCTTTTATTAAAATATTCAAAGTTTATATCAGAAACCTAGTCTAAGAGGACACATTTCCTAACATGAATAAACTCCTTTTTAGAGAGTCTTGGAGTTGTTTCTAGTGAACAAATAAAATGTTTTCCCCACAAGAGTTTTATGTGCTCTGTCTCTTTACTAAAACACTAGCACACACGGGACTCACTAAGTGATTTTCACTCACACGGGTATTATTTCCTTTGAAAAATTCAGGATCAAAGGCACAACAAAAGCGTAGTGGACTCGCAGAGGCTCATGCTACATCTTGGACCTGTTGTACTCTTGAGTGTATGTATCAGAAGCCACATTCTTGTACTTTCTATGTTGGAAAAAAAAAATTTCGCTGCCTATTGAGTGAAGTTTGTTATAAAGACCCTTTGTCTGAGCAATCAGATGAGGTAACTTCTAACAAAGTTACAGCCCACTACGTTATGGAAATATGGGGTGTTACATGGAATGCCCGTGAGAGATTATAGATTAGAATTGATTGCTTAGTTTAACATGGCAGAAGTCTTAGGAGCTGAAATTAAACTCGAGACTTAGGATGATATTGCTTTAGAAATGTTTCTGGAGATGTTCTTGTAGTTTATGGTTAATTATATCATTTACAAGATAGAGATGTCTCTTATAGAGTTAATGAAAGAGCTTGAAAGCGTCGAGGCTACCATAAAAGTGGAAAGTGGCAAAACTCTTGTTCTAACTCATGTTGGATCTTCCTCTTCCAAGCCTAAGGGCAAAGGAGAAATTAAGAGGAAGTAAAATAATAAAAATGGACCTAAGTAGCAAGTTAAGGAAGCTAAAGTAGATGAAAAGCCTGAAGGCAAATATTTCCACTGCAAGCAAAAAGGACATTGGAAAACACAGTACCCGGAATACTTAGCAAAACGCATGTAAGGTATTGGTGAGTTATTCTACATTGAAATTTATTTAGTGGTTTATTCTACAAATACTGGGATAGTGGATTCTAGAGCCACTAATCATGTTTGCAATTCATTGTAAGGATTCCAAGTAACTAGATATCTTAATAAAGGAGAGCATACTCTAAGGGTTGACATGGGATTAGTGATACCTACAAAAGTTGTACGAGATGTTTATCTTTATTTTGACAATAAACATTTCATTTTGAAAGATTGTTATTATGGTCCCGACATTTATCGAAATTTGATTCGATGTCGTTGTTATTCAAACAAAAATATTCTGTTAAATTTTATAAATTTTTAGTAGAGATATTTTTGAATAACTCCTTGATATGTCGTGAAAGTTTAAATAATAATCTGTATGTTTTAAAACCTACCACTACAAGAAAAAACCAAATTAGCGACGGATTTTTGAGATGGCTTCTGGGCCGTCGCTAATTTGCTATGGAACATCAATGGGATTAAAAATTTTGAAAATAAATTTATTTAATTTAATTTCTGTCTCTAATCTGTCAATAATAGTGATAGATTAGTGATGGACATTTAGCTGTTTCAAATTAGAGATGGATTTACGACGGCTTTTTTTTAATTATTCATCCGCACTAAAAAAATTGAAAGCCATCATAAATCCATTTGCTAATTTATGATGACCTTTTTAAATATTTAATTAACACTGAAAAATTAAAGTTCCGTTGCAATTAGCGAGGGAGTCTGCTGCAATTAGAAAGGGATTTGCGACAGCTATTCAAAATTTAAAAATAAAATTATTATTTTTTTAAAATTTTAAAAAAAAAGCCCTTGCAAATCCATCTCAATTAGCGAGAATTTGCGACGACCATCTAAAATTTTAAAATAAATTTATTTTTTTAAATTAAAAAAATAAGCCATCGCAAATCCGTTGCAATTAGCTAGAGATTTGCAACAGTCATCCAAAATTTAAAAATAAATTTATTTTTTAAATTGAAAAAATAAGCCCTCGCAAATCTGTCTCAATTAGGGAGGGATTTGCAACGACTATCTAAAATTTAAAAATAAATTTATTTTTTATAATTGAAAAAATGAGCCGTCGAAAATCTATTGCGAATTAGCGAGGGATTTGCGATAGCTATCCAAAATTTAAAAATAAATTTATTTTTTTAAAATTAAAAAAATTAGCCGTCACAAATTCCTCAATAATTAGCTATGGATTTGCGACAGCTCATTTTTCAATTTAAAAAAATAAATTTATTTTTAAATTTTGAATGGCTATTGCAAATCCGTTTCTAATTAGCGACGGCCTTCCAAAATTTGAATTAATTTGTTTTTAAAATTTGAAAACTTAGCCGTCGCAAATCCGTGGCTAATTAACAACGGATTTGCAACGAAAAATTGGGTGGTCAGAGATCTGTTGCAAAGACCTTGCAAATCTGTCGCTAATTCACAAAAAATATACTACATAATTAATATATAGCACAATAAATCACAAGAATATCAATAGCTTAGTGGTGAAACACGTGTTCCCCCATAACAAGGACGTGAGTTTGAGCCCTAGGTTTGACATAATATCATAATATTCTTGGCGGGTCCGATCGAGTCGGGTTCTTGTCGAGCCGAGTCAGGGAGCTAATTAATTACCTTTTTAAATAAAAATTTTGGACGTTGCATATACATCATTAAATTAATTAATTTTTTAAATAAAAATTTTTGGTAGTCTCTAAATTAATTAATTTTTTATAAATAAATTTTTTTTTGCTGTCACAAATC